>JAJOZX010005411.1:0-325801 GCA_023014485.1 Bathynomus jamesi
GGATAGCAATCTAGAAGGACGGCTCTATTTGCTGTTAAACGGTAATCCCCACATAACCGCACGGACTTGTCCGGTTTTAGTACAGGAACTACTGGGGCAGCCCACTTAGCGTGTGTGACTGGTTCAATAATTTTATCTTTCAGCAGCCTGTCAATTTCTAAATCCACCTTCTCCCGCAGTGCATACGCAATTGAACGAGCCTTACAAAATTTCGGAGTTACATTAGGGTCTACTTCTATGCAGACCTGATGGCCCTTTAGGTTGCCTACTTCAGGCCCAAAAATAGAAGAAAACTCCCTTAACAATGAGTCTATGTCAGATGGATATGAGAGTGTATGCACATCTGCCTGACCCCTTGGCAAGATTTTGTCAATTGGCATTTTCAAAGCATCAATCCAATCACGGCCTAGTAGAGTAGGCCCTTGCTCATCCACCACTAAAAGGGTTAAAGGATGAGACAAAGTTTTCTGGTTGAGTGTAACTGTGACGTATGCTTCTCCACAAATAGGTATTTGTATGTCTCCATATTTTTTTAAAATCGTTTTAGATGCATGTAGTTTAGGTGTGTTTTTGAAAATCTTATCAAAAACTACCTTGGACATGACCGTCCGGGCAGCACCCGTATCCAATTCTAGAGGAACTGTAATTCCATTTAGGCCTACCTCTACAATATATGGGCCTGTATTTTTCCCACTTTGCTGCTCATAGAATAGGTACTCCACTCCAATGTTCGAAGTATTTCCCTTTTGAGGATTTATACTAGAAATGTTAAAATTAGAATTTTCACCCTTTGTTTTCTTTGAAAAACACACTTTAGCTATGTGGCCTATTTTACTACAGTTTCGGCAAACTGCTTCTTTAAAAGGGCAATCTTTCTTCCAATGGTGTTTTCCACACCCTGTACATGGCTTGGAAGGCTTAGTAGAATTAGTAGGCTTAGTCGTATTCGCCTCATACCTTTTATTTGCCTGTCTAGTAGGCTCGTTAGGTCTGCCAGGCCTCGAAGATTTAAAGCTATTTACGTGTTGGGCTTTACTACTATGATTGCCAAAAGCTCTAACATCTTTAGCAGCTGCTTCTCTAGCCGTAGCTATTTCTACAGCCTGACTAAAAGTTAGGTCCTGTATGGCTAATAGGGCTCTCTGGGTAGACTCCTCTTTGAGACCCATTACAAACCTATCTCTTAGCATTTCATCTAATTTGTCCCCAAATTTACACGTACGGCTATGGCTTTTTATTCCTGCAACAAACTCTGCAATGCTTTCATTTCCCGTCTGATGCCTTGAATAAAGTTTGAAACGTTCATAGATGAGAACTATTCGGGGTTTGTAGTGATCGGTTAGGGCCTGTACCAATTCATTATAGGTGCAAGTTTCCGGTGCTTTAGGAGAAACTAGGTCCATAACTAAACCAAACGTTTTAGGGCCTATTATAGTTAAAAAGGTAGGTACTTTCTTAGCATCCGGAATGGAATTTGCCTCGAAAAACAACCTCACCCTAGTGGCATAAGCTTCGAAGTCCTCCCCATTGTCTTCGTAGGGGCTTATATGGCCAATCACCGACATGCTAGAGCAAAACCGAATTTGGCCAAATCACGTGAAGTAGGTTAGGTTAGGTTTAAATTTGGTCTAATTACTCCCCAGTTAGGGCTGAATAGTGAATTTTATTAGAGTTAGGGCTGAGTAGTAATTAGTTTTAGAGTTAGGACTGAGTAGTAATTAGTTTTAGAGTTAGGGCTGAGTAGGAATTAGTTTTAGAGTTAGGGCTGAGTAGGAATTAGTTTTAGAATTAGGGCTGAGTAGGAATTAGTTTTAGAGTTAGGGCTGAGTAGGAATTAGTTTTAGAGTTAGGGCGGCGGGACCTACGCTATAGTACGGTAGCTTACCCACACAAACAAACCAAATCGGACGACCCACTAGGCTACATCCAATTTTCCAAACAACCACTTGAACCCAATAAGCCAAATTAACCCAATGAGCCAAATTTAACCCAATGAACAAAATTTAACCAAATGAGCCAAATCCCATCCTCGTCGCCAAATGTGATAGCGTGGGGTAGACACCCCAGTTAGGTTACTTAGGTTCTAGCAAACAATCAAAAGCACTTACCGGTGCGTTGAATTAGGTATTCCTTGAAGCCTACCGTTTTATTCCTGTGTCCCACAAACAGCCTACCTAACTCTCTCTTACATTACCAATTTAGAAGCTATAGACATTACCCCTAACTATACTTAAGTACGAACAACTTCCTACCCGATTTGTCACCTTAGAAACATCATCTAATTATACTCAGCACCAAAGATTAGGTCAGATAGGAAAAAACGTCTAGGCCAGACCAAAGCAATACGAACAGCCGCGTTGGTTCGTTTATGACTTGCTCTTGCCATTCAGCTTAGATTTAGTGATATTTACCCTTTAGTGACTTTTAGACTATATACATATATATACATACACGTCACCTCAGTAGGTTACAAAATGTTTCACAAAGATAGGAACGGAAGGGAAGGCGGCGGTGTACTTTTGTATGCTCGGGACTCCCTGCACCCAGTAAACAGTAATATCGTATCTGCTCATGAAATGTTGGGAATTGATCTAAACCTAAAAATAAAGTAGTGCAGCTACTTCTAGTATATAGACCACCTCACTACCCCGTGATAAGGATATAAACTTGTATAACAAATTAAGCAGAATAGTGAATAATAAGATCAGTGTGATTTTTGGTGATTTTAATTGTGGTAATGTAAATTGGGAAAACAAAACAGCTGATGCTGAGGGCTCAAGACTGTTGGAATTTGCCGATGATAACTTATTAAGTCAATGGGTTGACGGGCCTACTAGGGGTAATAAACTAGACCTCATATTCACGAACGAAGATGACCTAGTCTCTAACCTGACTATTGGTGAAAATTTAAGTAACAGCGATCATAATTTGATTAGGTTTGACCTCAGGGTTCCAGTTAATACACGCGAAAAGACTCGTGAAAGACTGGATTTCTCGAGAGCAAATTTTGAAAGCTTCCGAAGTAGTTTAGACACTTGAAGTTCTAATAAGTGAGGATGTCAATGTCACCTGGAGCTCATATAGGGATCAATTTAGAATATTCAGAACACTTTTATACCCACTAAAATGGTTTCCTTGTCAACAAAGTCACCGAAATGGTTTAACAACGAAATTAGGAGGGCTATTACGGGAAGAAATAGAGCCTACAAACTACTTAAGTCGCATTTCAACCACACTAATTCAGAAAACTATATAAACTTACGTAGGAGGGTTAAGTCCTTAATTAGATCAGCCAAACGTGATGAAGAAGCTAGAGTTGCCTCACTCTGTAAAGTTAACCCTAAAGAATTTGTTGCCCATGTTAATAGCAGAAAGCCAATTAAAAATTCTGTAGGCCCCTTAAAAGATAGAAATGGCGTACTGAAATTCGGTGATAAAGATATAGCTAATACGTTAAACGAGTTCTTCGTTACAGTCTTCACGGAGGAAGACACAATAGAAGTGCCAAGTCCTCGGATTACATATGATGGTGACGATCCCGTAGAGACCAATTAATTGATAAGATGAATAAATACAAATCACCTGGTCCCGACTTATTTCTTCCAAGGGTATTAAAAGAGGTTAGCCACAATGTTGTTGACGAATTAGTAACCATATTCAAACAATCAATCGAGTTAGGGAAAGTTCCAACCGACTGGAAGTTAGCAAATGTAACACCTATCTTTAAAAAGGGTGATATGGAAAATCCTTGTAATTATCGCCCGATCAGTTTAACATCAGTTGTCGGCAAACTGTTGGAATCCATCATCACAAAACGTATTGTGTATCACCTTGAATCTAACAATCTAATTTTTTATTCTCAACATGGATTTAGGCGACATAGATCCTGTCTGACAAACCTGTTAGATTTTTCCATAATATGCATACACTGTACGATGCAAGTAGGGCAATAGATATAGTGTATCTCGACTTTCAAAAAGCCTTTGACAAAGTCCCTCACGCTAGATTGATAGCTAAAGTCAAAGGACTAGGAATCACGGGCTCGTTTCCAACTGGATTGAGGATTGGTTAAAAGATAGAAAGCAGAGAGTGGTAATAAATGGAGTGGCTTCGGAGTGGGCGCCCGTCACCAGTGGTGTCCCACAGGGTTCCGTGCTGGGTCCTTTACTTTTTATCATCTATATTAACGATATAGACGTCGGGCTTTTAAGTGCAATCTCCAAATTTGCAGACGATACGAAATTAGGAAGTAGTGTAGGTACTGAGGAGGGCGTAAGAACGCTTCAGAACGATCTTGACAGGTTGGGCGAATGGTCTGCTACTTGGCAGATGCCATTCAACTTGGACAAATGTAAGGTAATGCACATAGGTTATAAAAACCCGAAGACCGATTACTCTCTCTTGGGAAGGAACTTGACTGAGACCGATCTAGAGAAAGACTTAGGAGTCTATATCAGCAACGATCTGAAACCGTCGAAAGCACTGTGCAGAAGTCGAAAAGAGGGCCTTAAAATTATTAGGTTATATTAAAAGACAGTTCCAGTTTCGGAACAAGGAGACTGTAATGTCTCTTTATAATTCTCTAGTCAGACCTCAGCTGGAATACTGTGCGCAGTTTTGGTCTCCATCCCTCAGGAAGGACATAGAAAGGTTAGAAAGAGTACAAGCAAGGGCTACAAAATTGATCCCTTCACTGAGAATGCAAAGCTACCAACGGAGATTGGAGCGCCTAAATCTGTTTAGCTTAGAGACGAGGAGGTTGCGAGGTCAGCTTATTCAAGTCTTCAAGATGCTCAAAGGAATAGACAGGGTAGATTACAGAAACTTATTCTCACTTAATGCCAATCCGACAAGAAATAATGAGTTCAAACTGGAACTAAAGACATTTAGGACCTCTGTCTGCGGAAATTTTAGCTATAAAATAGTTAATATCTGGAACCAACTTCCCACAGAGGTTGTTTCCAGTCAAAGTGTAAATGTGTTTAAAAATAGGCTAGACAAAGTACTGAATACTTTCATAGTTTAAGATTAAAACATAAGAAAACTCTGCGGGAGTTCGCTTGCACGGTGTCTCTGTGAGCAAGCTAAATATAGAGCTATTTATATATTCTCCACTTTCCTGTAAAATTTCCTTGGCTACTTTTCCAGGGTCAAGGTATTTTCTTCAACCTTTTTCCGTACCTGCCTCTGGCAGGGAGGGAGCGGAGGGTGGGGAGAGAGCCTTCTACTTTTCTATCCAGTTTTCTACTACTGCTAGGATAGTTGAAAGAAAAATAAACTTTTAATAACAGGAACCTCCCAGAGTGGACCGAAAGGTCTTTGAGGCTTCCTCTTGTCCTTGTAACTCTCTCTCTCTCTCTCTCTCTCTCTCTCCCGCAGGGGGTATAAAGGTTATGCACATTTCTTCTGGATGTAGTAAACTTTATACTTGGGGTGTGACAGCCCTCCGGTCCCGAGTCGTGGGATTCTAGAGGAACTGGCTGCCAGTTCCTTTAGGTTCTCTCTCTCTTTCGGGAGGGCGGGTGAAGTATTTTGCACAATCCTGTCCCGTGGGTTACTAGGACCCCATCCCATCCCTACTCTGTCCTTTTAGCTTACGTTAAGGTTGTTCTCCTCTGAAAAAAAAAAAAAAAAAAATTTTAGTATTAAGTCTTTTTCTCTTCTTTTACTATTAGGACCCCTCTGCTACCTCATGCGTGGGAAGAGAGGCTTTGGAACCTCTATAAATAACACCATTTAACGCTCGTAGGTTGTGAGAGACTGGGATGGAGGGGTCCCAGGCGTAGGGGCGCGATGAATGGAGTGTGGCTAGTGCCCCGTTAAGCCCATTCCTAACGCGTAATGGCCTGACCAGCCCCCTGCGACCGTTCTTTGGTGACCAATTGATGGTGCTTGGCTGTACTGCTCTGAGGTGAGAGAGCTTTACTGCCCAGCTGGCTGCCAGGCCAGCGTAAAGTCTCGGGCGTAGCCTCTGGGTCTGGTGGGATATCCCTTGAACACTGGATTCTAAGAGTCTGGCCGCTTGTGAGTGACTAGTAAGACTTAGTAAGGGGCTGCATCTCGCTGTCGCTCCTGGCGGAAAATCCGTGACGCCTGCGTCGCGAGTGTTTGTCAGTTGGTAGCTGCGACACGTTTGGGACTGTCCGGCCCTGGGGAGACCTTTGGTCGGTGCGGCAGCAGGAGAGGTGTAGTCTTCTGGAAGGGATGAACGTCACTTGCAAATAGGTGGATGCGTCTACGCGCGGGAAGAATTCACCCCCCCCCCCTTTTTATATACTGGTCAGAACGTTTTTGAGAGTTTTCATTGCTAGAACGCTTTATCTTATTCAGAGTATTCAGAATTTGAAAAAAAAAAAAAAAGTTACAATGACTGGACCGCAGAAATTGAAGGCTGAATGTGCGAAGTGTGAAGTGAACCAGTGGGTGACGAACTTCAAAGAAGCTTGCTTCGAGAAGATCAACCACTCCAGCATGTGCCGCTTTTGCGAACTCATGCGGTTTTACGAGAAGCTAGAGGAGAGGGTCCGGCGGCTCGAGTCGTCCAGACCGGCTGTTGGAGGTGCGGCAGTCACTGACGAGGCTGCTGCCGCCTAACCCGGAGCTCATTCAGGATAGGATAGCTGCCGTGGAAAGGCGGTCCAGCGATGGAATGGACAGATCTCGGGACCGCGGAGAAAGGGTAGAGGTGCAACCGGGGGCCAGGGTCCTAAATCAGTGTCAGGAATCGCCAGCGACCCACGTGGAATGCTTGGAAACGCGGCGTAAGGTGGAGGGCGCAAAGAAGGGGCTGATAGAGAAGGGTGGGAAGGGGTCGATAGAGAAGGGTGGGAAGGGGCCGATGAAGAAAAAGGGTGGGAAGGGGCCTACTGATGGCCCAAAGAAACCGAAGGATGTAGCTACCGGTCGGGGTGGGTCGGGTGGTGTAACTGCGTGTATGGGTGGCGACGGGTTTCGAAAGGTCTCAGGCAAGAAGGCTGCGAAGCCGAAGCCTGAGACCCCAGTTGCCCCTGTCAGGACCTCTAACCGCTTTAGTCTCCTGTGCTCGAAGGAGGAAGACACCGTTTTGATTGGGGACTCACAGATCAGGGGCCAGGAGAAGTACTTTGCTTCTGCAAACCGGGATGGGAGGAAGGTAAGGTGCTTACCTGGGCGGGGAACGCTCACTTAAGGAAGGAGGTAGAGAAGGTGCGCGTGGCTAGTCGGAGGACTGCGATCGTTGTCCACGCTGGTGGCAACGACCTGTTCCTCAAAGGCGGTAGGGTAGGTCTTTCAGAGGGATCATCACCGAGATCATGTCTCTTGCGGATGATAAAACTGAAGACAGACAGGGGAATGTTAATGGGAATTTTACCGCGAATGAATGCCAGTGACCACGCACTCAGTAAGGTCATTGGCATCAACGAGAGGGTGCAAGACTTGTGCGTCCCGCTGGGCGTGAGGTTTATTGACCCCTTCGACGCATTTTCGGGTAGGTGGGACCTTTACCAGAGAGATGGTGTCCACCTCAATAACAAGGGTAAAGGTGTGCTAGGCGCGCTGCTCGACCGGCACCTATACAGAATGGTGAGGTCGAGTCGGGGAGAGATGATGGGCCCCCACCGGGGAGGGATGATGATGAGCCGGTGGCGGACGTACCTTCAACTGAAGGGTGCGTCCAGGTACAGGTGGGTGACCCTCCTCCTACGTTGGAGGGGGCTCAGGCTCCTGCGGAAGTTGCCCCCTCGTTAGTGAGGGGCTCTTCAACTCCCGACAGCCCTGGCTGTTCGGGAAACGGGTCGTGCTAGGGGCGGTCAGAATAGGTGGCTCCCTCCGTGCAATGCTTTTTAATGCTAGGTCGATTAGGAACAAGTTTTGCGAGCTACGGGCGCTCTTAGCATCAGAATACCAGGATATCGTTGCTATCACCGAGTCCTGGATTCATACTGATCGTAGGGACTACGTTGGGGAGTTCGAAATTCCCGGGTATAGAATGTTTCGCAAAGACCGCACCCGTGGGGAGGGGGTGGGGTACTAATATACGTCAGAGACACGTTGAGTCCGGTTGACTGCCAGTTCCGGTCGGAACGGGAGCTGCTTGGCGTCGATCTGAATGTGGGAGGGACGACTATAGGTTAATCTTGGTGTACAGACCTCCGCATCTCCTCCTCGAGGAGGATACAGCCCTGTACACCGAACTCAGTAGCCTGCTAGGGGATAGGGTGTGTGTAGTTTTAGGAGACTTCAACTGTCGCGGCATAAAGTGGGAAAACAGGACTGCCGATGCTGAAGGGAGGAGGCTAGTTGACTTTGCTGATGAAACTTCCTCACTCAGTGGGTCAACGAGCCTACACGAGGCGAAAGCGTTCTAGACTTAGTGTTCACGACCGAAGACAACCTCGTCACTGGCCTCACCGTTGACGAATCATTGGGCGGGAGTGATCACGGTCTTATTAGGTTCCGTGTGTGCGTCCCTCGGGTGAAGCGTAGTAACTCGAGAGGCAGTAAGCTCGATCTCCGGCGGGCGAACTTTGTTAGCCTCAGGGATAGCGTAGGAGAGATGGGGTTAGAGGTTGGCGGCGATGTTGAGGGAGTGTGGAGTGCATTCCGGGACGAGTTTATGGTGCTGCAGTCTGCTGCCATACCCTCAAAACCGGTCACCCCTGCTTCAACGCAGCCTAAGTGGTTCAATCGTGACATCGCTTCGGCTATCCGAAATAGGAAAGTAGCGTATAGGAGGGCGAAGGCCAATCGTTCCCACGAGAACACTGAAGCGTATGTCCGCCTGTGTAGGGAAGTGAAGGCGAAGGTTAGGCTAGCGAAACGTAACGAAGAACTACGGGTGGCAAGCCTCTGCAAGGGGAACCCTAAGGAATTCTTCAGTTATGTTAATAGAGAAAGCCCATTATGAGTACTTTGCGGGAGTGTTCACCAGGGAGGATACCCGCGTCATCCCGAGCCAGGCGTGAGGCACGAAGGTGCTGGCCTGGATAGTGTTAGATGTACCGCGACAGTCGTTGCCGATAGAATAGACAAACTGAGCGCGTTTAAGGCTCCTGGGCCAGACCAGTTTCTCCCCAGAGTGTTGCGAGAAGTGCGCGACCAGGTGGCTCCCCACCTGGCTACAGTCTTCAACAAATCGTTGGAGATGGGCCAGGTGCCTGGTGACTGGAGGGAAGCCAACGTGACCCCTATCTTTAAGAAAGGGGATCACGAAAGTCCAGGGAACTATCGTCCCATTAGTCTCACTTCAGTTGTAGGTAAATTATTAGAAGGGATAATAGCTGATAGGATCGTTGACCATTTGGATTCCTACAAGCTGCTTGGGGACTCCCAACATGGGTTTAGACGGCATAGGTCGTGTCTCACCAACTTGCTCGAGTTTTTCCACGTCATGTTGAGTGAGTACGATAAGAGTAGGGCGATTGATATACTTTATCTCGACTTTCAGAAAGCCTTTGATAAGGTACCTCACCGCCGGCTAATGGCGAAAGTGCGCGCGCTGGGTATCGGTGGGGAAATAGGTAGGTGGATTGAAAACTGGCTGAGGAATAGGCGGCAGAGGGTGGTAATTAAAGGGGCTAGTTCGGGTTGGGCCTCGGTCACTAGTGGGGTTCCTCAGGGTTCCGTTTTGGGGCCGCTGTTGTTTATCATTTACATAAATGATATCGACGGTGGCATCGTCAGTCGGATCGCCAAATTCGCTGATGACACCAAGCTTGGGGCCAATGTTGGGACGCCCGAAGCGATCGAGGAACTGCGTGCGGACCTAGGTAGGATAGGAGAGTGGTCCGAAAAATGGCAAATGCCGTTTAACTTGGGTAAATGCAAAGTGATGCACATTGGCTACGCCAATCCCAAGTCGGACTACTCGATGTTGGGTAGTAATATCGAGGTGACTGATTTAGAAAAGGACTTGGGTGTGCTAATTAGCAGCGATCTTAAGTTTACGAAACAGTGTGTAGAGGTGGAAAAGAAAGCCCAGAAACTATTGGGTTATATCAGGAGGCAATTTCAGTTTCGGAACAAGGAGATTGTGCTCTCACTGTACAATTCCCTTGTTCGGCCGCACCTGGAGTATGCTGTGCAGTTCTGGTCGCCCACCCTCAGGAAAGATATTGAGAGGCTGGAGCGAGTGCAGGCGAGGGCCACAAAGTTAATCCCTTCCGTTAGGCATATGGGCTACAATCGACGGTTACGCGCCCTGAACTTGTTTTCGCTTGAAACTCGGAGGCTGCGCGGTCAACTGATCGAGGTTTTCAAGCTCTTACGCGGGTTCAACGATGTCGATTTTAGAAGTATGTTTAGTTTAAATGATAACCCAACTCGCAACAATGGTTGGAAGTTGGATTTGAAACGGTTTAGGACTAGTGTGTGTGGGAATTACTTTACGTATAAGATCTGTGACACATGGAACAGGTTACCTTCGGAAGTTGTGAACAGTTCCTCTGTGGATCAGTTCAAGAAAAGGGTAGACGAAATCTTGCACACTATTTGAGTGTGTAAAGACATTTAGGACCTCAGTCTGCGGAAATTTCTTTTCCTATAAAATAGTTAATATCTGGAACCAACTTCCCTCAGAGGTTGTTTCCAGTCAAAGTGTAAATGTGTTTAAAAATAGGCTAGACAAAGTACTGAATACTCTCATAGTTTAAGACTAAAACATAAGAAAACTCTGCAGGAGATCGCTTGCACGGTGTCTCTGTGAGCAAGCTAAATATAGAGCTATATATTCTCCACTTTCCTGTAAAATTTCCTTGGCTACTTTTCCAGGGTCAAGGTATTTTCTTCAACCTTTTTCCGTACCTGCCTCTGGCAGGGAGGGAGCGGAGGGTGGGGAGAGAGCCTTCTACTTTTCTATCCAGTTTTCTACTACTGCTAGGATAGTTGAAAGAAAAATAAACTTTACAAAATTTTCCCTGGCACCCGTTGCCATTGGTACCTCCTCGGTATGGGCCGCAAGGCCTTTTGAGGTACTTCTTTTCCTTGTAACTCCTTGTAACTCTCTCTCTCCCCGATGTTTTCCGGGTGCCACAAGCCAGATAGTTAATAGGGAATTAGGCAAAATTAATATCAAGAATAAGAGTTGCCCTATCATTGTCCATGTTGGTGGCAATGACGTTTTTCTGGGAGGACAAGAGGGGAGACAGAGTCCAATATAATAAAAGAATTTAAGAACCTAACTGACAAGGTTAGGGATAGGACAGACATGGGTATGGTAGTAGGAATTCTCCCTCGAATGCGTGCTAGCGACTATACTCTAAGTAAAGCCATTGGCATAAATAAAAGAGTTATGCGCATGTGTGATGAAAAAGGCCTAAAGTTTGTCGATTTTTGGCCTACATTCTATGGAAATGGGGAATACTTTGGTTCAGACGGGATTCATTTTAACCAGAAGGGGAAAAAGAAGTATGGTGATTTACTGAACATTAATATGTACAATCTTTTTAAACTAGGACCCCCCAAACCAGCAATTGATCCTGCTCCCCAAACAGTTAGTCCCCCTCCCCAAGCAGTTAGTCCCCCTCCCCCAGCAGTTAGTCCCCCTCCCCCAGCAGTTAGCCCCCCTCCCCCAGCAGTTAGTCCCCCTCCCCCAGCAGTTAGTCCCCCTCCAACAGCAGTTAGTCCCACTCCCCCAGTAGTTAGTTCAACTGCGTCGGGAAACGACTCAGGCCAGTTAGAAAAAACCACAACTTAAAATCACTCAAAACTGTGCTCTTCAATGCTAGGTCAATTAGAAACAAACTAATGGAATTTATAGCGCTTGTCAAAACTGAGAACTTTGATATCATCGGAATAACGGAATCCTGGATTCATTCTGAATCAAGGGATTTTGCAGGAGAATTTGAAATGGTAGGTTACAAAATGTTTCACAAAGATAGGAACGGAAGGGAAGGCGGCGGTGTACTTTTGTATGCTCGGGACTCCCTGCACCCAGTAAACAGTAATATCGTATCTGCTCATGAAATGTTGGGAATTGATCTAAACCTAAAAAATAAAGTAGTGCAGCTACTTCTAGTATATAGACCACCTCACTACCCCGTGGATAAGGATATAAACTTGTATAACAAATTAAGCAGAATAGTGAATAATAAGATCAGTGTGATTTTTGGTGATTTTAATTGTGGTAATGTAAATTGGGAAAACAAAACAGCTGATGCTGAGGGCTCAAGACTGTTGGAATTTGCCGATGATAACTTATTAAGTCAATGGGTTGACGGGCCTACTAGGGGTAATAATAAACTAGACCTCATATTCACGAACGAAGATGACCTAATCTCTAACCTGACTATTGGTGAAAATTTAAGTAACAGCGATCATAATTTGATTAGGTTTGACCTCAGGGTTCCAGTTAATACACGCGAAAAGACTCGTGAAAGACTGGATTTCTCGAGAGCAAATTTTGAAAGCTTCCGAATAGTTTAGACACGCTTGAAGTTCTAATAAGTGAGGATGTCAATGTCACCTGGAGCTCATATAGGGATCAATTTAGAATATTTCAGAACACTTTTATACCCACTAAAATGGTTTCCTTGTCAACAAAGTCACCGAAATGGTTTAACAACGAAATTAGGAGGGCTATTACGGGAAGAAATAGAGCCTACAAACTACTCAAGTCGCATTTCAACCACACTAATTCAGAAAACTATATAAACTTACGTGGAGGGTTAAGTCCTTAATTAGATCAGCCAAACGTGATGAAGAAGCTAGAGTTGCCTCACTCTGTAAAGTTAACCCTAAAGAATTTGTTGCCCATGTTAATAGCAGAAAGCCAATTAAAAATTCTGTAGGCCCCTTAAAAGATAGAAATGGCCAGTGGTGGGCACCGTTAACCAAAAAGTTAACTTCGTTAACCGCTAATCCGTTAACCAAAAAGTTAACTTCGTTAACCGTTAATCCGTTAATTCGTTAAACATGTAACGGAAGTTACCGATAAACCGTTAACGTTAACTTTTATTATAAAAAAATGAAAAACACAATATATATATAATTTAATTTTCCCTCTTCTTCTCGTTCTCCATTTTGTCCATGAGATGCATGTTGCCCTTCATGAAAATTAGCATATCAAAGTTTTCATCAGACAGGGATGATCTCTTGGCCCTCAGGATGTCCTTGCCCATAGAGAACAAACGCTCCACTGCAGCACTGGAGGGGATGGCTGTGTTGAACTTGATGAACAAGTCCACCAACACTTGCTCACCCAAGAAGGCAGCATCTGTCAGCAAGTCCTTGGAGTTGGTCTCCAGCCAGGTCTTGACCAAGTTCTGGGCCTTGCCCTTGAGTGACCTGTGGCTTCTGCTGCTCTCTTTTGTCTGGATGACAGCACTGAAGAAGTCATCCTCCTCCTCCTCCTCGTTGTTGCTGCCTTCACTGTTGCTGCCCACTTCGTTGGACTGCTGCTTCATGGCCTCCTCGACTGTACCCTCCATGCTTTTCCTCACCCTGGCGACCTTGGTGTTGTCATACTTGTCCAACCAGATGAGGCGAAACCTGGGATGGAAGGCAGCAGCCAGCTGGCATTCGTCATCCTCCAGGAGGGGCCCAAACCTTTTGTCGATGCCTGCCAAAAGTGCGTCGACCAAGGCGCTGCAGTAGACGAGGCCCTTGGACTTCAAGTCCTTAAGCCTGAAGATTGTCGCAGCAACTGTTGGCAGCAGAGTCCCAAGGTAGGCTTGTTCCTCCCCCTGGATCTTGTTTATTTATGAATTTTTTGGGTTAACGGACTTGAGTTAACGGAAGTTAAATGTAACGGAAGTTAATTAGTCCGATAATGATTTTCAAAGTTAACTTAAAAGCTAAATCGTTAACGAAAAAGTTAACTTCGTTAATTAACGATTAACGGATTAACGGTTTGTGCCCAGCTTTGGAAATGGCGTACTGAAATTCGGTGATAAAGATATAGCTAATACGTTAAACGAGTTCTTCGTTACAGTCTTCACGGAGGAAGACACAATAGAAGTGCCAAGTCCTCGGATTACAAATGATGGTGACGATCCCGTAGAGACCATAAGTTTTACGAGAAATGAGGTACAGCACTTATTGATAAGATGAATAAATACAAATCACCTGGTCCCGACTTATTTCTTCCAAGGGTATTAAAAGAGGTTAGCCACAATGTTGTTGACGAATTAGTAACCATATTCAAACAATCAATCGAGTTAGGGAAAGTTCCAACCGACTGGAAGTTAGCAAATGTAACACCTATCTTTAAAAAGGGTGATATGGAAAATCCTTGTAATTATCGCCCGATCAGTTTAACATCAGTTGTCGGCAAACTGTTGGAATCCATCATCACAAAACGTATTGTGTATCACCTTGAATCTAACAATCTAATTTTTTATTCTCAACATGGATTTAGGCGACATAGATCCTGTCTGACAAACCTGTTAGAATTTTTCCATAATATGCATACACTGTACGATGCAAGTAGGGCAATAGATATAGTGTATCTCGACTTTCAAAAAGCCTTTGACAAAGTCCCTCACGCGAGATTGATAGCTAAAGTCAATGGACTAGGAATCACTGGGCTCGTTTCCAACTGGATTGAGGATTGGTTAAAAGATAGAAAGCAGAGAGTGGTAATAAATGGAGTGGCTTCGGAGTGGGCGCCCGTCACCAGTGGTGTCCCACAGGGTTCCGTGCTGGGTCCTTTACTTTTTATCATTTATATTAATGATATAGACGTCGGGCTTTTAAGTGCAATCCCCAAATTTGCAGATGATACGAAATTAGGAAGTAGTGTAGGTACTGCGGAGTGCGTAAGAACGCTTCAGAACGATCTTGACAGGTTGGGCGAATGGTCTGCTACGTGGCAGATGCCATTCAACTTGGACAAATGTAAGGTAATGCACATAGGTTATAAAAACCCGAAGACCGATTACTCTCTCTTGGGAAGGAACTTGACTGAGACCGATCTAGAGAAAGACTTAGGAGTCTATATCAGCAACGATCTGAAACCGTCGAAACACTGTGCAGAAGTCGAAAAGAGGGCCCTAAAATTATTAGGTTATATTAAAAGACAGTTCCAGTTTCGGAACAAGGAGACTGTAATGTCTCTTTATAATTCTCTAGTCAGACCTCAGCTGGAATACTGTGCGCAGTTTTGGTCTCCATCCCTCAGGAAGGACATAGAAAGGTTAGAAAGAGTACAAGCAAGGGCTACAAAATTGATCCCTTCACTGAGAATGCAAAGCTACCAACGGAGATTGGAGCGCCTAAATCTGTTTAGCTTAGAGACGAGGAGGTTGCGAGTCAGCTTATTCAAGTCTTCAAGATGCTCAAAGGAATAGACAGGGTAGATTACAGAGGTATACTTCCTCGAATTACCCAACGTAGCGATTTCTACAGCAAGGCGACCTATATCAACAATAACCTAAAGTCTCTTTGCCAACAGGAAGAAGTGCATTTTGCGAATTTTTGGAACAGTTTCTACGGCAGGAGGGACTTGTTCCTCGGAGATGGACTTCATCTTAATGACGTTGGAGCTGCGCGTTTAGGAAGACTTTTTCATAATACTGTCTCTTCTTTTCAGGCTGCCGTAACTCGAACGGTCCCGGCGTAATTTCCTCAAATTTCCCTTGCGAAGTATTGTAATTACAAACAATTTGAAGGTTCTATCCTTAAATGCTCGTAGCCTACGAAATAAAATAAACGAGTTTTTTTCTTTAATTGCTTGTAAAGACTATGATTTAATTGCGATAAATGAGTCGTGGCTTAGACCTGAAACACGTGACTTTGTAGGGGAGTATCAAAGTAGAGGTTATAGACTTTTTGTTAAAAACAGAATAGGTAGGCGAGGGCGAGGAGGCGGTGTTATGTTGTACATCAAAGATAATATTGCGAACGTTATAAAAGTAAAGCACAGAATTCCAGAACAGATAGATTCGATTATAGCAGAACTTAAATTGAACGATTTCAAACTTGTGCAGTTATATATAGGCCCCCTAATCAAACAGCTGATACGGACGAAGCGTTATATCGTGAACTAAGAGAATAATAGATAGTGAGCAGTGTTCACCAGTGGTGTAGTGCTAAATAAAGAAGTGAGGGAACGCATTTTGAAAGTGTTACTCAGATGCGGCGGGGACAATGGCGAGCGCGGTGAGCCATACAGCTGGGGGTCCGGGGGCACTGTAAGCCCCCCGGGAAATCTTTTGAAATCTGACCAATTTCAGGGATATTTTGAGGTCATATGCACTGGATATTAGGATATATTCCAAGGTTGAAGATGCAGTATTTCCAGTGTCATTAGATATACGACATCCAGTACGATCAATAAAAATAGCTAACAACTGGAATGATTAACTAAAAAAAAGTTAACAACTGGTACGCCGTGGTGACTGTTTCACCAGATCTTTATAGGCTAGCATTGCCTCAGTCGAAGCTAAAAGAAATGAAGCAGTTAATGATTCTTTCACATATTTCTTCTAGGGGTGGGAATTAAATTTCATGACGTTAGAGATTTGTAAGTTCGGATTTATTTGAAATAGTGAGGGAACGCCGTTCGTCTATCAAAAAAAGTAAGGGAACGCCGTTCCCACGCGTTCCCACAGCACTACACCACTGGTGAGCAGGCTTTAGTTATGGTGACTTTAATTGCGCCAACGTGAATTACGATACAATGCAGGGAGGCGCGGAAGGTAATCGTTTAGTTAATTTTCTCGAGGATAGCTTTCTTATTCAAAAGGTTGGGGAACCTACGAGGTTGGACAGTATTTTAGATTTAGTAATAACTACGGATGATAGGCTAATTACTGATCTTCAAGTAATAGAACCGTTAAGCAATAGCGATCACAATATGGTAGAGTTTCTTCTCTCAGTAAGTCACTCGAAACCAGCTAACTCGACGAAAATTCCTAACTTCCAGCACGCAGACTTTTGTAAATTTCAAATAAATTCACACGTCAATTGGGAAAATGTAATGGGGAACTCCAACGCAAAACTAATGTGGGAATCGTTTGAAACAGTATTTAGGACTATAAATGAGTAGGCTGACCATACGTACCGTTTTGAACGGGACAGTACCGTTTGTTTTATATTTCCTGGCCGTCCCGTCGTTTTAATAAAAATGTCAATTTTGTCCCAGTTTATGTACTTACTTTTTCATGAATACAGAATATTACATAACCCCGTCCCTTTTTTGCCATCCCAATGTCCCGTTTTTGTCTCAAGGAAATATGGTCAGCCTATAAATGAGGAATGTGTACCGTACAAAATTAAGCGTGCGAAAGTAAATAACAAGCCCTTGTGGTTTATTTCTAGAGTAGGAGACATTATAAAGAGTAGAGATAGGGCTTATAGGCTACATAAGTGCGATAAAGACAATTTGTGGTTACGAAACAACTACTGTACATATCTCTAAGGCGTGGAGCGAAAACTGTGATAAAAAAGTCCAAGCGCGAATTTGAAATCTTCATAGCTTGTGACGGTAAAGAAAACCCCAAGCGATTCTTTCAATACGTCAACAATAGAAATCCAGTAAAAAGTGTCTTAGGGCCGTTGAAAAATGTTAACGGAGATCTAGTTTCTGAAAACAAGGAAATGGCTACCTTGCTAAACGAATTCTTTACGTCAGTTTTTACTATAGAAGATGTAACGAATATCCCTACGGTTATAGACATAATACCTTTTGATAATGGTAATATTTTGGATAATATTGTGATTAGTGAAGTGGGGTAATGCGCTATATTGATAAAATGAAAAAGCGTAAATCGCCGGGGCCGGATTCCATATATCCCATACAACTAAAAGAATTAAAAGATAACATTGTTGTGCCGCTAACAAAGATTTTTAATGCGTCTATTTCTGAGGGGTGCGTACCAGATAATTTCAAGTTAGCAAACGTAACACCTATCTTTAAGAAAGGCGAGAAAGGTGCGGCGGGGAAATTATAGGCCAATCAGTTTAACGTCTGTTGTAGGTAAGCTACTGGAATCAATAATTATAGATCGTATAGTCGAACACTTAGAATTGCATAACTTACTTAGAAATACGCAGCACGGTTTTAGGCGAAACAAATTTTGCTTAACTAATCTTTTAGAATTTTTTCAAAGCGTGGTTGACGTTTACAATAGTCATCGGGCGGTTGATGTAGTGTATTTAGATTTTCAAAAAGCGTTTGACACCGTACCGCACAAAAGACTCATTGAGAAAACTAAAGCTCATGGAATCAGGGGTGTAGTAATAAATTGGATAGAAGAGTGGTTGCGAGGTAGGAAACAGAGGGTGGTCGTTGATGGAGCGGAGTCGTGCTGGGCTAATGTAGCGAGTGGTGTTCCTCAGGGTTCTGTATTGGGCCCCTTGCTTTTTCTTGTATATATTAACGATTTAGATGTCGGCCTAGTCAGTACAGTTTCAAAGTTTGCGGATGACACGAAGCTGGGTGGTAGGGTGATTAATGACGAAGATAGAGGTAAAATCCAGAATGATCTGAATAAAATCGTTGATTGGTCAGTCACATGGCAAATGAGATTTAACGTCGATAAGTGCAAAATTTTACATATAGGTTCGCGTAATGGTAATTTTGCGTATAGTATGTCAGGGAAAGAGTTGATAAGCGTAGAGCAGGAAAAAGATTTAGGAGTTATAGTCACTGGTGATTTAAAAGTAGCGAAACAAAGTACAGCAGCGGTCAATAAAGCGAACAAAGTGTTAGGTTTTATAGCTAGGAATTTTGAGTACAAATCGCGCGATATTATAGTTCCTCTTTATAAATCATTAGTTAGACCCCATTTGGAGTACGCGATCCAATTTTGGAATCCGCATATGCGCAAAGATATAGACAAAATCGAAAGAGTTCAAAGATGAGCAACTAAGATGATTCCGTCGCTTATGTCAAAGTCGTACGAGGATAGGCTTAAAGAGTTAAAATTGACAACACTCGAGACTAGGAAGTTAAGGGGTGATCTAATCCAGGTTTTCAAAATTATGAATGGGTTTGATAACGTAGATAGAGATAGCTTTTTCGAAATATCTCAATATAATAGGACTAGAAATAACGGGTGTAAGTTGACAAGTAGAAGGTTCGAGACAGCAGTTGCCAAAAACTATTTTACGAATAGAATAGTAAATAGATGGAATAGTTTGCCGGTAGAAGTGATTAGTAGCACGTCTATAAACATGTTTAAAAATCGATTAGACGCATATGTTCATAGATTGGGTATAGTTTAAGGTAGTAAAATTAAGGGTGGATAAGATAGATTTTGATTCTCTTTTCATTAAAGATCACAATAACCAGACTAGAGGTTATAGTATGAAATTATTTAAGCCAAGATGTAGAACAAATTTAAGAAAACATAGTTTTACAAGTGTTGTGGGATATAGGGAGGCAGAATCTTGGGTTAGGGGATACTCTGTCCTTACACACCCCATTTAAAGAGATTCCTCTGCCGAGCGGTGCCCCCGATAGTACTGTGAGGTATTGAAAAACTCATGATCTTCACTTGCCCCACAAACACCTTTAAATGGGAGACCCAAAATGGGTGCACACACATTTCTACATTACTGTACAGTCTTTACAGCCACACCTACACTTTTCCTCCTAAGTATATATATTGTAATGCATATGGTTGTAAATTGTGACTTGGTCCGCAATTGATATGGACCGTGACTTATTTTTGGTTGGCAAGGTACTGGTATTGATGGATACCGTAGTGAAATTTACTGGATTCTTTGGATCTGATATATTTGCATGTCGGTTATAAATAGATATACAGTAGAGTGTAACATATTTGTGGATAGTAGTCTATTATGACTTGATCCTCTGGATCCAGAGATTTTATCTTGTTTTAAATTGATAATTATTTAGTTTTGTAAAAATTGTTGTTGCCAATGTACAGGCAGTTTTTACATAGTGGGGCCGACGTGGCCCCTAGTGTGCCCATTATAAAAATTTCTTATGTTCTTATGTTCCTTGTGGTTCGGAACCCACGTAAAATTGTAGGTCCCCTCCGCCACCACAGAGGACATGCACAATACACAATTACGAACACAGTTAGGTAGACCAGCCATGAGTGAATCCTAGGGTCTTTGTTGGTCTAAAACATTATATAATATATATATATATATATATATATATATATATATATTGTACTCTTTACATGTCACATGTGCCACAAACAGTCTGAACATAATCAAGGATTGCATGGGGTTACTCAAAAGGGTCTTATGGCCAACTGTGGCAGGTAAATTTTTACAAGTGTACATTACAGGCTTTGTAAATCAAAACTGTGTTTTTCTGATGGTTTTTGATGCGGTTTGAACGAAGGTTAATTTCGTTCAAACATCAAAAACAATCGGAAAAACATAGTTTTAATATATAACCTAACATAAACTAAACTAAAATTCCAAAACTCCTCAAAAGCCTGTAATGTACCTTGTAAAAAAATACCCTGTGGTCATTGCCCAACACTGAAGGGTCTTATGGCCTACTATGGAATCTTTAGGCTGACCCCTACTCTACAGTTAGACTGGCGATATTAGCGGGTAGGTTAATTGGGGAGCAATTCGGTATTTTTTTTACAAGAGTACATTACAGGCTTTTGAGGATTTTTGGGTTAGGTTAGGTTAGGTTATATATTAAAACTATGTTTTTCCCGATTGTTTTTGATGTTTGAACGAAATTAACTTTCGTTCAAACCGCATCAAAAACCATCAGAAAAACATAGTTTTGATTTACAAAGCCTGTAATTATGGAAAAACTATACACGCTTACAACATGGTATCGTATGTGATACCTTTATTTCATAATTAAATATAAATTATTAATTAATTGAATTAAATATTTACAAAATTGCCTCGGGATTGGCGACATAGCCTATTGGTAATGAAAATAATTGCCATACATACATAGAACCCAAGATTCCTAACTCTGAGCAGCTTATGTTACAGCGATGCTTTAAGCAAGGAAGATGTACTTTATCTTATAATTTCCGAGTGAAATTCTCATAATATAAAACCTAATAACTGATAAAAAGTAGAATAATTTCTCACCTTCAATTTATTTAAGATGTTCCTCGCTTTATTCTCGCCAGTATTTAAGAAAGTACCCCCACCCCGTGAATACCCAGAACAGCCGACTATCCCCTAAATACCACGGTCTAGGTACCCCTTAGAAATAATGCTTTAGCTCTTCTTTGCAATAGATGATCTTGCGCTTCTTTTGATTCTTCTTTCTTTTTAGTTCTTACTTTTCAGTTTTCCCCCTTTTTTAGAAAGGGTCTTTATTATCTCGTTTATTTATTCAATTTAATCTCTATCTTATTTATATATGCGAGCCTGTCTTTGGGCATATATGCACCACCACCTGTAACAACAATAACACAATGAAAGTAATGTATTAACAATTCAAATATTAAAGTGTTACTTCCCTGAGTATGTGTGTCCTTTTCTTTGAACTACTGGACACAACTCCACCTCCTCATCTGTAGAATAAGAGCGATTTAGTCACTCTTATCCTCTTCTCTTCCTCCTTTAGTTTTTTTTCAAATTCTCTCCTCCCACGTATCTTCTTATATTTTCTTCGGCGACTCCTCTCTTGGTCAACACATCCGCCACCTGCTCCAGACCTCGCACCCACTCCACCTCTGTCACTTCACCACTCTCCAAAGTTTCTTTAATTGCAGCTATATCAATTCTCAGCCGTTTACTACTGACACCAGTGTTTGATTTTATCGCCTTCATTAGTGTTTTGCTGTCAGTTTTCACTCTTATTTCAATCTTTCTGCCCCCCACTATCTCCTTCCATAGTTGATTGTAGTAAATTCCTCCCTCAATAGCCTCTCCAACACTCAGTGCCTCAGCTTCAATTGTAGCTTTTGCCACTCTTTATGCCTTCCTCGACTTCCACCATATTGGACATTTTCTTCCCATATCATCTGCTAATGATATTATGTATCCGATTTGAGTTTGTTCGTTCTCCACATTTCCAAACGAGGCATCTGCATATATTTCCCAAAATATTTTCTCTTCATCCAATTTTTCTAGGACGTTTTCTCCCCTTGATCTTTTTGCCTTCTTCACGATTTTTATTAATTTTCTCATATCCTGTGTCGTTCCCTCTTTAAACGCTCTACTTAGATCACTTACATCATAAGCTATTTCGGGTAAGATATGTTGTGATATCCAATTCAGTTGTCCCACAATTGATCGATAGAGAGTCAACTCTTTCCTTTTTAGGACTCTAAGACCTTGATAAAGCTTCCCTTCGGGTTCTTGTATTCTCTCGATGTATTTCCTTTGCTCAATGAGTATTCTCTTTTCTTGTTGTCTTACGTGAACTCCTATATACTTGAAATTCTGCCTTCCTTGATTTCCCACCTTCAATTTTTCTTTCATCTTCGTAATAACTGTCTTAAGAAAATTATCATCTCCTCCGTAACAAAAATCGTCTACATGTGCACATAGGACTCCACTTACACTTCCTTGATCATCTTTCCAATAAAACACGTTTGGTTCCAGTTTGCTTTTAACTCCTCCAAGCTCCACCACCACCTTCACCACCTTCATATACCATGCTTTTGCCGCATCTTTAAGTCCGTAAACTGCTTTCTTCAACTGCCATAGAACACCACTTTCTACTTCACTGGGTGGTTTGACATACATACTCTCTGTATTCTTTCTCCTTGTAAATATGCAGTTGCAATATCTAAAGTATGACACTTCCATCCCTTCTGATTAATTATGCATAGACACAATTTTAAAGTTTCTGGGTTACAAGTGGGTGCATCTTTTTCCCAGTCTTCCATTTCTTCCTCGAATCCTCTCGCCACCAATCTTGCTTTACAAATCCTTTTACCTGCTTTCACTTTTTCAGTCACCACCCACCTTGTGGACACACTTTTCTGACCAACATCTTCTACTTCTTCATACACTTCGTTATCTAGCCAGCTTTGTAATTCCTTTCGTTTGGCTTCCTCTACCTTTTCATCCTCAAAACCGAGCAGGACTTCCTCCTCGTCATCTGTCTTCCTTATCTCTTCGTACTCTCTTAAATCAATCCAATCTTTCCTGCCGGTATTTATTTCTTGTATATTGTAGCTGTCTCCCCACTTTTTACTCGATCTTTTTCCAGCTAAACCCAAAATCTTCCATTCTTATCGTTCGCCTGTTTCCTTATGCCGGGCCCTGACTCTATCTCCTTTTTTCAACTTAGGTATAATCTCTCTCTCTACCTCCTCCTCACGTTCATCTTCCTCATCTTCTACCTCATCTTCTGATTCCTCTTCATCTTCCATCGCCTCATCATCATCACACACTGGATCTCCTCCTCGGGCTAACCTTAGAGTGGATCTTAGGGTCTTTGTTAGCCTTAGCTTCTGTAGATCTTCTGTAGATCTCTTCTCACCATAACCATGTCCCTTTCTTCTCTGTCAAAGTTGTTGTTATCGATCTCCTCTTCCTTTTCATTACCTCTTTCTCTCTCTTCTTTCATGACTTCATTTGTTCCTTGAATCCGAGTGATATGCACTCGCGCCACTTGCCTTAATGAATCCCCATGCTTCACAATCACAGTTTTCCCATCTAAGCCAATTACCTTTGCTGGTCCTCTCCACTCTTTTTCATTTTCTCTTTTGTAGTAGACCTCATCATTGATAATCACATCTTCTATCTTATGTACCCTTATATTTTTCCTCAGAGCAGTCCTTATTTTTAAACAAGATTCATTCTTAATGAATATTTCTCTTGCCTTATGCATCGCTTGTAGATTTTCCCTCACCATCTGTTCTTCATTTCCTTCTACAACACCACCAATGCTGAAGCCATCATTCAGAAGGTTCGGGTGTATCGGATTATGCCCAAACACTAATTGGTTTGGCGAAAAACCACCATAATTACTCAGACAATTCTTTGCCAACACCACCCATCCTAGAGCAATCTTAATGTTTACTTCTTCCGCCATCTTCCTCAAACTCTCCTTCAGTAATCCGACAGTCTTTTCACACAGTCCATTGCTCCATGGACTTTCTGCTGGTGTAGTCATCATTTTTATCTGCCATTTTTCACACATAATTCTCATTTTTTCGTTTTGAAATTCACCTCCATTGTCAGTCAGTATTTTTGCCGGTGTTCCGAAAATAGTCAACCATCCCTCCATCATTCCATTCATCACAGTCTCTGGTGTCTTGTCCTTTATCCACCTGGCTTGACAATATCTTGTCGCCATATCTACCATTACTAAGAATCTTCGTCCCTCAAGTTCTCCCAGATCAAGGGCTACCACCTCATTAAATTGTTTACTCCAACTCAAACCCACTACTGGCTTTGGTGGATTCTTCTTATATCTCTTACAAATATCGCACTCAGTTAGTTGTTCCAATAATCTGTTTTTCATCTTCTTTTTCTGCTCTTCCTCCAGTCCCTCACTCCATCCAGCATCCTCCGTCAACCTCCAAATTCTCTCTCCACTAGCGTGTCCGAATTGTAGATGTAACTTTCTTATGGCTGCACCAATCTCCTTATCTCCTTTTTCTTTCCATCCTTCTGTCCACACTTCTTCTCTTCTCCTTTGTGGTATCAAACCAATTCTCAGGTGTCCTCTTCTATCTTCTTTAAGCGTCACTTCTACGTTATTCATATCTCCTATCACCACCTTTTCCGCCTTCATGCATACCTTCATATCCATTTTACACATAGTTTCCTTCCCTATTAACCAGGGCACATCTCCTTTCAGTATTTCCGTTTTTATATACACTTTTTGTCCTCCTATATTGACAGGAATTTCCATGATGCCTCTTGATGGGAAGCTCGTCTTCCCAAAGGTAAAGACCTTTTTTGATGTTACAGGCTTTGCCCTCATTCTCTTAAGCTCCTCCTTATCCAACTCCATCACTATCTTTGATAGTCATAGTTCTCCACATACTGTTGATTTGCATCCAGTGTCTAAAATAGCTTCAATATCTCCCCATTCTTCTTCCTCAGTTATGACCCCACTCACGTAAATCTTCTCTTCTTTCTCCTCCTCTGTTCCTCGTGTTTCTTCTCTTTATCATTATCAGATCGGCTAACCATCCCCTTGTTTTTATAATGCTTTGGACAATCATAGGCCCAATGCCATTCGGATTTGCAGATTGTACATGTTGTTACCTTTCCCTGTTGGTTCATCGGGTTTCTTCTTCCGGCTCCTTTCCTGCTCCAATTTCCTCTCCATCGACCTCCACCTCTATTGTTTAATCCTCTTCCTCCACCATATCCACGATTCATCTGGTCATGTTCCAACCACTCCTCTCCTTTTGCTTCCTCCTCCAAGGTTTCAAATATCCTCCTCATTATTCGTGTCACCGTTTCATATTTCATCTCCTCCTTTCCACATGCTGATAAAACTAATTGTTTTTGTTGTTCAGACAGGCTCGCTTGTTCCAGCACATGAAATCCCTTCACTTCTCCTTCAAACATCTCTCTACCTAATGTTGTTTTACAGTCCTTCGCGTTTTTTTCATACCGGAAAATGTAGTCCTTCATCGTTTCACCCACTTCCCTCTTGATCTTGAAATACTTCTTCATATTTTCATAATTCTCCATCAAAGTCTCCTTTTTATACACTTTATCCAGAACTGACAAAATAATTGCTGCACCGCCTTCTTGTTTAAGACTTCCTCGACTAATATCTTCGGTCACCTCCCATGCCTTCCCTCCTAAATTCATCCTTATTTCCAAACCAGGGTATACCACTTCTTCTTCGCACACGATCAACCAATCCTCTACTCTCCCTCTCCAACTTCTAAATTCTTCTTGCTTCCGGTTGAAATGTGGACATCCTCTTCTCATCCTCCAGTCTCCACTGTCTTTATTGCTCATGTTGTCGAATTCGAACCACGCTCTGCTACCAGTGATAAAAAGTAGAATAATTTCTCACCTTCAATTTATTTAAGATGTTCCTCGCTTTATTCTCGCCAGTATTTAAGAAAGTACCCCCACCCCGTGAATACCCAGAACAGCCGGCTATCCCCTAAATACCACGGTCTAGGTACCCCTTAGAAATAATGCTTTAGCTCTTCTTTGCAATAGATGATCTTGCGCTTCTTTTGATTCTTCTTTCTTTTTAGTTCTTACTATTCAGTTTTCCCCCTTGTTTAGAAAGGGTCTTTATTATCTCGTTTATTTACTCAATTTAATCTCTATCTTATTTATATATGCGAGCCTGTCTTTGGGCATATATGCACCACCACCTGTAACAACAATAACACAATGAAAGTAATGTATTAACAATTCAAATATTAAAGTGTTACTTCCCTGAGTATGTGTGTCCTTTTCTTTGAACTACTGGACACAACTCCAGCTCCTCATCTGTAGAATAAGAGCGATT
This sequence comes from Bathynomus jamesi, assembly GCA_023014485.1. Lineage (NCBI taxonomy): Eukaryota > Metazoa > Arthropoda > Malacostraca > Isopoda > Cirolanidae > Bathynomus > Bathynomus jamesi. The sequence continues at coordinate 26,279 of JAJOZX010005411.1, forward strand.
TAGTCAATAACTATAAAAAGGATAGGCCTATTCCTTCAGGTATTTAAGTGTAGTGACTGCTTACATTAATTACATCAAAGCAACTCGTGTAACTTCATCGTACCGCGGCCCTACATCGAAAAACATCGTCGCGTCCTACGAACAGAAGCGAGGCTCAACGAAATAATAAGGTAAGGCAATTCCTTTCTTTACCATTAGGCAGCGCAAATACCGAAGGCAATTCCTTTCTTTACCATTAGGCAGCGCAAATACCGAAGGCAATTCCTTTCTTTACCATTAGGCAGCGCAAATACCGAAGGCAATTAAACATAGAGGTCCTTTGAAGACCTACACATACATAACTCTAACGAAAAAACGTAGGGCTTTTGTCATTAAATCTCCACTGTAATCTACTGGAAATTTCCAACGGATGAGGGTATCAGGCAATCAACCCATGGGCCTATATAGTTTTTTCCAGGGCTGTGGAGTCGGTGATAAAATTTGCCGACTCCAACTCAGACTCCAAAAATTTTAACATTCCGACTCCGACTCCAGAAATCTGACTTGTATAATTACGACTCCGACTCCGATGGAATGTTAAGGCCAAATTGATTACGATTAGCTTTATTAGGCCAATGGAGATTCATAAACAAGGCATTTCGTCACCACCACATGACTCATCAGGTTACTTAGTGGCTGTAACTATGCCTTAATGGCTTTTTTTCTCTTTATTCAAAAATTACAATAAATCCCAAAATACTGTACAAACTGATTGAAACTTAAACAAAATAAGATTATTATTGGTTTAGCAATTATAAGATGTTTTTGTATTATTATAAACATCCGTAACAAAATGTACTAACCTAAACTGAATTTGTTTTTAAAAAAAGGATCGCTTCCATTAAATCTTCTTTCAGTGATGCTTATCAAAATTATCAAATTGAAATCTAAAAATCTGAAAAAGATTTAGGGTTGCTAGTACAAAATTTTTAAATTTCCTTATTATTATGTTAATTAATTAATTATAATCCTTATTAATTATAAGCAACTATATTTATATATTATTTATATTTATACGTTATATATTATATATTATTTATATATTATATTATACTGGGTGATCCAGATAAATGGGACCCATAAAAAAAAAGCCAAATATTCTTAATATTTAATTCCTTTCATAAAAACTATATATCATTCGAAAGAGTAAAGTTACAAGTTTATTATGAAATATTTATTTTTTTAAAATGACTCCTTTCAAATGTGCTCCATTAGTTGCCAAGCATTCCAGTGTTCTCGCTTGTAAGTTCTGCATCACTTTTGCAAGAGTGCGGTGGTATGGCCTGTATCTCATTTGTGATGGCGGCCTTCAATTCTTGCAAGGTCGTTGGGTTATTTCTGTAGACCCTACTCTTTAAATATCCCCAGAGATAATAATCTAAGGGAGAAAAATCCGGAGACCTTGCGGGCCATTCAACGTCTCCAAATCTTGAGATTAACTCGCCTGGAAACGTTTGACGCAAAACTGCCATGCAGTTCCTCGTGGTATGGCAGGTAGCTCCGTCTTGTTGGAACCAGTGGTTTTCTAGACAAAGATCTCTTAATTTAGGAATAAGGAAATCGGTCAACATTTTTTCGTAGCGATCATCATTTACAGTGACCGTGTTTCCGGTGGAATCCTCGAAAAAGTACGGCCCTATGATCTGAGATGCAGTAAGACCACACCAAACAGTTACACGCTGACTATGCAACGGGACTTCGGTAATATCTAATGGGTTTTCTGTTGCCCAGAAACGACAATTTCGTTTGTTTACAGTTCCATTCAAGTGAAAATGGGCTTCGTCTGACATAATCAAAGTTGCTAGAAAATTGGTGGTGTCATTTACCTTCTGTTGGATCCATTGACAGAATTGTCGTCTTCGTGCGAAATCTCCATCGTTTAGTTGTTGCACTGTTTGAATTTTATATGGAAAGAGCATTAAATTTTGTTTGAATATACGGTGTGTTGTTGTTCCATATCCAACTCCTAACAGCTGAGAAGCACGTCTGATGCTTATGTTAGGATTATCCTGTACAATTTCATGAGTTCTGTTAATGATCTCGTCTATCCTTGCTGTGCGCACTCTTCCAATTGGTTTTCTTTTTCCAATGCTGCCAGTTAGGGAAAATTTCTGACACACCGACGGATTACTTTCTTAGAAGGTGATTTTGACATCTGAAAATTTGTCTTGAAAGATCTTTGAGCTGAAACTACACTTCTTCCATGCTCATAATATTGCTCAGTTATGAAACGCAGCTGTTCCACAGTCCATGCAGTCATCTTGAAGGGTTAGTTTTAACTAACACTTTTATTTTGTTTTGTATCTTATCTTGTCTTGTATTGTCAAAACTATACAATCCTGTACAAACTTGTAACTATCCTCTTTCGAATGATGCGTATGATTTTATAAAAGGACTTATACTTTAAGAGTTACAGGGGTTTCTTTTGGGTCCCATTTCTCTGGATCACCCTTTATATACAGTATATATGCAATAAACGGAAAAATAAAAATTAAAAGATTATAGGAGAGGCATACAAATTTGTAAGGAAAAAATATCGATTTTTAGCACAAGATCAAATGAATTATTTCCAACCAATGTTATTAAAAAAAAAAATTTATACTGGAAATCTGCCCGGGTTTTAACACACTGCCTTTCTTGGTTAAGGTTCGATGTATATAAAAATAAATTGAAAAATAAAAGTTAATAGAGTAGCATACAAGTTTACCAAAGATTTAGCGTTCTACCCTTCTTATCTAAATCTGTTCTGAAAGAATTCAAAACAACAGGATCGAGTTGAAAAAGACCTTTGCTTATGTTAAAGTTATTTGAAAGTTGGATAATGGCAGACTCAAGAATATTTCTATTAACAATGTTGCTAGAGTTAAATAAAACTGAAGCATTATTCCAATCAATACAGTGGGATAACTCTGACAAATGGACAAAAAGGGCACTGGACGACTGTCCCGTTCTAACGGAATATTGATGCTGTTTTATACGTGTGTGCAAATCCTTTCCCGTCTGACCTATGTAAAAGGAATCACAATGTTGCTAGAGTGAAATAAAACTGAAGCATTATTCCAATCAATACCGTGGGATAACTCTGACAAATGGACAAAAAGGGCACTGGACGACTGTCCCGTTCTAACGGAATATTGATGCTGTTTTACACGCGTGTGCAAATCCTTTCCCGTCTGGCCAATGTAAAAGGAATCACATTGTTTACAACCAATTTTATAGATAATGCCTATAAAATGCCTCAAAACTTTCTCACCATTTGGCAGAGCCTTATAGAACCATGCAGTGGTCAGCTGTCGACCCTTCCCTTTGGATTTCTCTCCTTGTCTTTGAACTGCACTGAAAGGTCCATCCCTATTTTGGAAGGGTTCACTTCCCCTCTAAATAAGATCCACTCTCAAGTCATTTGGAACCGGGATTGGCCAAGCAGCAACATCAGAATAAATTGAAAATCTCTCCGTCTCCTCTTCATCAGTTTCACTGCTTTTAGAAGATAAATTGCCATCCTCCAATCCTTGCTCTCTCTCTCTCTCTCTCTCTCTCATTTGAATCCTCTTGTGAAAATGTTTCTAATTAGGCCTGTTCAAAAATCAACTTTTTCTTATTTTCATAGGTTTCTGTACATTTTCCCATGCTTTTTGACCTGAAAAAGCCGAAAATCACAACTATTTTGACCTAGGATGTTGGGAAGCATTGCCGCATGGAGCTTTACATTTTCTGCCTTGAAATCGGCCAAAGCGCCAATTCCGGGGTCCCTTGAATTATGTTTTGCACTTTAACTTTTGATCAGTGGTTCCCAGCTTCCCACCAACAGACAGGCGTTCCAGTATTTCCTTAATCCTAGTAGGAGCAGTTTGGGAGAAGCTGTTTGGGAAGGTGAAGGGGCCAGATAATCCCTGGTTTGAGCATCTGAAGGATGTTTGGACGGACTTGTCCAAGGAAAACCCAAAGATGCTGACTATCAACAGCAAATGGCTGAAGGAAAAGAAGAAGAACAGTGAAGAAATACTCCAAGACATTCTAACAGCAGAAAGGCTTCCAAGAGCCGACTACAGGGAAATGGCTGAACTGACAGTCATTGTTCTTGGAGGAACGCCTCCTCGAGGTATTCACTGGAGTCGACCAGGCGCCATTCATCAGGCCAGATGGATGGCCAGAAACCTGTACTCCATGAAAATGCTGATGTTTGCAGATCAACTTGAGTACGACGAAGACACTGTATCAAAGCTGGAAAGACTCAACGCCTTCCTTGCGCTGTTCTACACTCCTGTATGGATGATGTCAATGTCTGCTGCAGATGCTCCCGTGAATGATCTAAGTCTAATCCAGGACATGTTGAAGTACAAGAAAACTGACCCAGAGCTTGCTGATGCAGTACTTAATAAGATGGAAAACCACAAATGGTACCTGACGCAGGAAGTCGTGCCATTTGCCCTGTTCAGCAGTAGATTGAGTGACACATTGAAGCACGACATTGCTGCCCAGTTACATGCCACTGAGAAGCCAGACAGCTTCAGAACAGGAAAGCCTCTATTCCAGAGAGTCACAGCTAAGACCACCCTAGTTGATCTCATTGGCCCAGAATCACATTTCCTGCTGGACACTGAACATTGGATCCGAGTTGCTCCTGGAACCTGTCACGTCTTGGCCACAGAATGAGGGCTACAGAAAAGCGTTGGACTATGTTAAGAATCTGAAAGCGGTGAATGACATTGCTGAACGTGGTGTCAAGATGATGAGCGACTTTGCAAATGTCATAACAACAGATGCCAAGCAAAGGGACTATCTCCTTCAAGCTGTGGAGTTCAACAGACGCCGCTTTGACAGCTTCAAGAAACAAACTCTCAACAACTGACTGTGTAAATGTCATTATGAAATTAATCATCATGTAATGCTTTCACTTCTTGATCGATTAGACTTGTGGCAAAATGTTAATCTCAAATTTGTGTCATGAATAAGGCGCCTTGTCTGCCTTGAGTGTGAGAAAACGAATTTTGTGATATTTCTGAAAACTTTGTATGTACCAATGTGCCATTTCTTGTTCCAAGACTATCATAATTGTATAAGTTAGAAAGAGGATTAAAAACACTTTAATTTGGTGCCTATTTTGTTGCTCTATCTTGTTCAGATAAAAAGTTATAGTGCAAAACATGATTCAAGGGACCCCGGAACTGGTGCTTTTGGCCAATTTCAAGGCAGAAAACTTAAAGCTCCATGCGGCAATGCTTCCCAACAACCTAGGTCAAAATGGTTGTGATTTTCGGCCTTTTCAGGTCAAAAAGCATGGGAACAAGTACAGAAACCTATGAAAATAAGAAAAAGTTGATTTTTGAACAGGGCTAATGCTTCTTGTATTTGCCCTTCAGATTCACCAGGCTGAATATCTTCAGGACTTTCTCCTATTGTACTTGATGTTGAAGGCGTCACATACTTCAAAACTGATCCGGACATTGCCTGAGCCACTTCTTCTCTTGCCTTCTTCATTTTTCTTTGTTGGAATCCACTGGGTCGATTTCGCTTCATAGTGGATGTTTTCTGCAAAATTTTAAAATCAAAAGGTATAAAGCATGAACATAAGTGCAAACACGACTCCTAAAAAAAGCAGAAAAGTATGAGCATTACTCACAAATAACTAGACCACTGACAAAATGAAAATTAACAGTATATCCAGTAAATAAAGATAATTATTACAACAGAAAAGCTTCAAACAAGTGGTTCTCAGACTTTTTCCAACCAGATACCCATTGAGTTATCAGATTATCAACCCAAACAAGCAGAGACAATTATCAATGCCAATGTATTAACACTAATTCAGTATAGTATGGTATAATGCTAGCTATTATAATTGATATCATTATTTAATAAGCAGTAAGCATTAACAAATTAAATATACAATGATACTATACTGGACATTGTAAAATTGTTGAACTTGACTAAGCCAATAAGCATTAGTACTAATTCAATATAGAATAGTACTGTAGTTGTTGATGTAAATCTGAAACGGTGTTTGCTATATTAAGCATGTAAGCATTAACACATCTCCATGCAGTCACATCATCACCCTCTCTGTCTTAACATCACCATGTAGTTGCATTAAAAAAAATCATGCAGTCATATCACCACCACCATCGTAAGATCACCACATAGTCATCATAAAAAACTCACTCAGTCATACACATCATCGTTACTTCAGTAGTCATGGTTGTAGGAAAAAATAAAGTCTAAAGTTTAGTGCAAAGCGTGACTTTCCTGTCTTTTAACTGATAACCAGTAGTCACAGGGACCACCATTCATAAACATGAGTTTCTATAACATCACGACGATGCATTTACCAGGTATTATAACATCACGACGATGCATTTACAAACACTTAAACATCACTATGATACCACATTGTCAAAAATTACTGGACACTGGTATAAGTACCATGATATTGTTATAAACACCAGCACTTTATGCTTTATCATAATTATTTAATGAAACATACCTCATGTTGTGGAGTCACAGTGTCAAGTGAGCAAGACTTGGAATGTCAGTTGCAGCCAGCTGGCTATGCTCAGCAAACTGATAACTAAAACGTCAACAAACGTTCGCCTTTCGATGTAATTTTTATCAAATATTTAATTTTTCGTTTGTAAATTTTGTATTGCAAATAAAAATAAAAATTTATTTTATAGTGGAAATTAACATTAAGCTGTTGTAATAGTTTAAACATTTTTTAATTTTTTTTCTTTGGCGAATTTTTCATTTGGTTTGAAAACTTGTACTGGTATTTCAACTCTCCCGATGGCATCCCCCCTCCTGGCTGTCACCCGGGGCGGACCGCCCCCCTCGCACCCTCCTTGGTACGCCACTGGGACCAAGCTCGAATGCAGTATTCTAAGTGAGGCCTAACATAAGAATTATATAATTTACAGATGACTTCCTTACTCTTGTAACTAGCATTCCTCTTAATAATACCTAACATTTTATTTACTTTATTTCTAGCCCTTAGAAAATTTGAGATAACTACAAACTATAATGCCAAGATCCCTTTCCTTTCTAGCATCCTCCAACTAGTTTCCTTGCATCTCGTAACTAAAGTTTTCATTATTTCTACCAAAATGCTGGTATCAAAATTACAGAACAAATGTACAGGGGTATGAAGTCACCAAATATTTTGTGGGCGGACATCAGAATAAGGCATACCATTTTTTCAAAAGATTTTTAAAATTTTTTAAAATTTTTCTTTAAAAAAAAAAAAAAAAAAAAAAAAACCCGGACACAGTTCACCTAACCGGGCCTTCAATGTTATTCTGATGTCCGCCATTGAAGGCCCGTGTGAAAAATGCTCTGATGAATTGGCAGTGGCGGTTCCTCATATGGGCAATATGGGCAGCCGCACAGGGCGGCATTTGTGGAGGGGCGGCATGAGCGCCTGCAAAAAAAATAAAAATAAAAATAAAAATAAGAATAAATAATAAAGAAATAAATAAAAAATAAAATAAAATAAATAATAAAAGCTCAATAAATATATTTTTATTAATAAAAAACCATCTATTGCATTTTCCATAAACCTTCCCATAAAAGACCTAAACAAATAACCGCAAATGGATAAGAAAAGGTCAAAGCTATCAGGTGCTCAGTTTAGAAAAAAGAGGAAAGAAGAAGAGGAGAAACGAGCAAAAGATAAAGGTATAGAGCTATGTCATCTACTCTTCTCTGCTATATTGCACTGTTATTTTGTGATATAGCTTTCTGAGTCATTTGAAGTGTACTATTATGTATATAATTAGCCATTAACCAAGGAGGTTGTATTATTCATTTGTTTCCTATTCTAAAAGTTTAATAAATTGTGCTTAATAACATGTTAAATTAATTGTACTAGCCTATTCATGCATTGGTCTGTTATGTTCTATTTTATTATTTGCAGGGGCACTTTTGAAATATTTTGGAACACCCTCTGCCACTAGCCAGGATGAGAAGCCGTCTACTTCTGCCATTATTGAGGCTGAGGAGCCATCTACCTCCTCAGCCTCACATATGTCTCCACAAATGCAGTCTGATCCTGAGGATGAAGACCCATTTGCTTCTACTTCTCCCCGGCAGGACTCTTCAGGTGAGTTTGTGTGCACATATGTCTGTGAGTGTGTGCGTGTGTGTGTATGTGTATGTGTGTGCATCCCTGCAAAGCATTTTGCAAACAGTTATAAATTATAATGTTATTATCACTGGGTCTGGGTTACTGGGTATGTGTGGTGTTTCACCACCATAATTCCATAACACCACCACCATAACAAAGTGCTGTGAATAATGTGTTATCTAACTTAGGTGTGTATACTAATGAGTAATGCTCTTGTTCTTTCAATTAGAAATGCCTGGAGCAGAATCGCCTCCTGAGGATGTCTCTGTCCACCGACCCTGCTAACTGGCCTTCAGTTCTGACTGAGAGAATTCGGACACAACTGGTTTCCAGGGGACCAAGTCAAGTACCATCTGACTTTGTATTCCCTAGAAACGACAGTGACGGAAGAAGTTGCCACCATCAATACTTCTGGAAGTCATTGGTTAGTGGGGAAAATATAACCAGAAGTTGGTTGGTCTATTCCTTAAAAAACAACAGCCTTTTCTGTTTCTGTTGTACATTATTTTCCAAGAGGAAAATAAATTTAACAAGTTTGGGACTCTCGGACTGGAAGCATGCAAGCTCATTGCTCACATCACATGACAACAGTTCAGAACACCTAAATTCTATGAAAATCTGGAAAGAACTGGCAGTGAGGATGAGAAAGGGGGAGACCATTGACAAGCAGGAGATGGCACTTCTGGAGGCTGAGAAGTTGAGATGGAGAGCGGTGCTGACACGTCTCACTGCTATTGTGCATTCTCTGGCAGTTAGGAATTTGGCACTAAGGGGACATACAGAAAAATTGTTCTCACCATCAAATGGCAATTTTCTGAAAGAAGTTGAACTGATGGCACAATTTGATCCTATAATGCAAGAGCACATTAACCGTGTCCAAAAAGGGACCTCCAGTCACACCAGCTACCTCGGCCACCACATACAAAACGAACTCATTGATTTGTCGAGCAGCAAGACCATTTCAGCAATGGTGAGCGACATCAAACAATCAGTTTTTTCAATAATTCTAGATTGCACTCCAGATATCAGCCACACTGAACAGTTGTCAGTTGTGATTCGGGTTGTGTCACTGGAGGGGAAGCCCCATATAAAGGAACATTTCATGGGGTTTTTGGAGGCAGAGGAGTCCACTGGTCAACATTTGGCATCTCTGATTCTGAAGAGACTGGAGGAGCTAAAAGTTCCTTTCATGGACTGTAGAGGACAATCATACGACAACGGGGCCAACATGAGGGGAAAAAACAAGGGTGTTCAATCCAGGCTCCTAGAAATTAATCCCAGAGCTCTGTTTGTTCCATGTGGGGCTCATTCTCTGAATTTGCTTGTGGCCGATGCTGCTAAGGGATCTATTGATGCCACAAGTTACTTTGGCATCTTGCAGAAGCTTTACAACTTGTTTTCAGCCTCCACACAACGATGGGCCATTTTGAAAAAACATGTGAACATCACATTGAAGATGTGGTCTGATACAAGGTGGGAAAGCAAGATCAAGAGTGTGGAGCCCCTGAGATATCAGGCAGCTGCAGTGAGAGATGCACTGATCGAGGTGAGGGGCCACACCAAAGACTGTAATAAAGGTCGAGGCTCAATCTCTGTCAGAGGAGGTTGGGTCATACCGCTTCGCCATTTGTTCAGTGGTGTGGCATGACCTGTTGTGCCAAATTCAGCATGTGAGCAAGCAGATGCAGTCTCCTAGCATGCACGTTGATGTTGCAGTAAATCTCCTAAAAAAAACAGAGAGAGGTCTCCGCAATTACAGGGCAACAGGTTTTGTGGCTGCACAAATGGCAGCCACAGATATCTGTGAACAAATGAATGTGGAGGCTGTGTTAAAACAAAAACGGCTGAGGTCCACAAAGCGGCACTTCTCCTATGAAGCATCTGATGAGCCCTTGATTGATGCTTTGAAGAAGCTGGAGGTGACATTTTTCAATGCAGTGGTTGATGCTGCAACATCAGCCATTCAGGAAAGATTTTCCACGTTGGAAATTGTGGGAGAGAAGTTTGGAGTGCTGACACATTTCCAAAATCTCACATTTGAGGAGCTGACAGAACAATGTGTGAACCTTAGTACTACACTACACTTTAAGGGACAATCTGACTTGGATGGCAGAGAGCTTGCACAGGAGCTGAAGAACTTTCCTGACTTGCCATCAAAGACCATATCCTTGCTTGAACTGCTGACATTTATCCATGAAAGGGAGCTCTCTGAAATATATCCAAATTTGGGACTGCTCTCAGAATTGGTCTTACTCTTCCAGTCACTGTTGCTGAAGCAGAGAGGAGCTTTTCAAAGCTGAAGCTCATCAAATCCTACCTGAGGTCAACTATGTCACAGGAACGCCTTACCGGTCTGGCCATCATCAGTATAAATCATACAATTGCTGAGCAGATTTCATATGATGATTTAATTCATGACTTTGCATCAAGGAAGGTAAGAAGAGTCAGGCTTTAGATGGCAGTTGTGCTGTGGTGCAATTTATTTTGTTTCTTGTTCAAAGTGTAGCATAATAATTACCCTCTCTTAAGTGTCTTATTCTATTTATGTGATAGAGCATTTGTACAATTTAGAAATTTGATTCTCTAGTTTATTTATGGCAGTTGTGCAATTTAATTTGTATTTTTCCTGTTCATAGTATCATAATTACATTCTCTTAAGTGAGTTATTCTATTTACGTGATGAAGGATTTGTAAAATTCAGAAATTTGAGTCTTTGTTTTGGTTCTGAAGTTCCAACAATTAGTCCAATAAAAAGTTATTTTGTGAAAGAGTTATGTCTGTCCTTTATTTTGGGGGGATTCGAATGTGTGTGTGTTGGCGAACAGGGGGGGGGGGGCGCTGAAGGTGAGGTTCGCCCAGGGCGTCATGTAAGCTAGGACCGCCACTGTGAATTGGTCCCCAATTAACCCACCCCTAATATTTCCAGTCTAACTGTAGAGTAGGTTAAGTCTAGCCTTGTTGTGGTCAGCCTAGAGATTCCGGAAATGGTCCAGAGCAGGCAGAGTAAATTGAGGTTCACAGTAAAATTCTTCACCAATTTAAGTTAGGGTAATTTACCTTAGCCTTTGTTAAGCTATGAGTTGATGCTAGGTCTTAGACCACAATGTAGGCCTAATTTAAGTGGACCTAGTTTATATGTTATCACTAAACTGGGGTTTAGAAATACAATTGTTCACTTACTGAGTGGTATTAAATAAGTCCCGATCTCCCCTCGGAGTCCCTCTTCCAGATGCTTAATTTTTGAGAGGGTACTTGCTGGTGGAGATCTTTTTCTGTTTTCAAGCCCCTTCGTTCACCATGCCGTTCGTTCTTCCTTCAAGTCCTTTGTAATTTGTTCCCCAGCATTTTTTTTTTCCACCAGCGTCCTTTTTGTTTGTTGGTTGATTGGTAGTGTGTATCAATACTACCAAGCATGCTCTATCACACAGTATACAAATACTAGTGTGGAGAATAACTCTGGTGAGCAACCAATTGGTTTCATCTACCCAGTTATTGACATAAAAGGAGTTTAATAATTGTTAGATTAACTACTTACCGACTCAAGTGGACCATTTTCGTTACCTCCCAACTACCCACATGTATCAGTTTTCCATAGCCCGGTTAGGTCAACTGTATGCTCTTGACAATTGGTTAGGTTAAATTTTGTTATTTTCGTTAGTTTTAACGAAAATAACACTACTTAACCTAAGGCGGCATCTAACCAATTGTCAAAGGCATACAGTTGACCTAACCGGAATAACGCACACCATTTTTCAAAAGAATTTTTACAATTTAAAAAAAAATTCTAAAAAATAAAAAAAAGGACATACAGTTGACCTAACCGGACCTTCAATGTTATTCCGATGGTCCGCCATTTAAGTTCCGGTTAGGTCAACTGTATGCCCTTGACAATTGGTTAGGTTAAGTAGTGTTATTTTCGTTAAAACTAACGAAAATAACACAACTTAACCTAACCAATTGTCAACTGTATGCCCTTTTTTTTTTTTTTTAGAAATTTTTTTTAAAAACTTTTCAAATTTCTTTTGAAAAATGGTGTGCGTTATTCCGATGTCCGCCATTTTGTGGTTTTGCAATGAGTGCTTAGTTGAGGTTAGGGAGGTAATTCTTGGTGAATTTTTGTGGTAATCGGACGCGCCTAGAATTGCTTGTTAACAAAAAGTTAAAAAATTTTATTACTGAAACCAAGGGTGTGGTGTTGAAAAATTTTTCCAGGGCTGTAGTTGAGATTGATCCTGTATTTTGGAATTGTTTTTAACTGGTATAAGATCACTCCAGTGTTTCTTGTACTTGTTTGGCAAGGCATAGGCCTTGTCTAGGGTTTGTTTTTGGTAAAAACTATGGTCTAGTAACTCTAGTTCATCTCATTGGGCTAGGCCTGGCCTTAGTGTGCCCTATACCCTAAGCCCTAGGGTATAGGTTATATTTACTTTCCTAAATCCAATCATGAGTAAAGGAGTAACTTCTAAAAGTACTAAAAGGTTACGGGTGGATGATTCTAAGACCCTTGATTCGGCTCGCAGTGATGACTTGATGGATTTGAGTAAGATCATTAATCATAAGAACATAAGAAATTTTTATAGTGGGCACACTAGGGGCCACTTCGGCCCGTCGAGGTGGCTCCACTATGTAAAAACTGCCTGTACATTGGTAATAACCAATTTTTACAAAACTAATTAAGTATCTATTTAAAACTAATTAATTATCAATTTAAAACTAAAGATAGAATCTCTGGATCCAGAGGATCAAAGTCATAATAGGCTACTATCCACAAATATGTTACATACTATATCTATTTATACCTGACATGCAAATATATCGGATCCAAAAGAATCCAGTCAATTTCATTATGGTACCCATCAATACCAGTACCATGCTAACCAAAAATAAGTCACGGTCCATATCAATTGCAGACCAAGTCACAATTTACATCCATATACATTACAATATATATACTTAAGAGGAAAAGTGTAGGTGTGGCTGTAAAGACTGTACAGTAATGTAGAAATGTGTGTGCACCCATTTTGGGTCTCCCATTTAAAGGTGTTTGTGGGGCAAGTGAAGATCATGAGTTTTTCAATACCTCACAGTACTATGGGGGGTACCGCTCAGCAGAGGAATCTCTTTAAATAGGGTGTGTAAGGACAGAGAGTATCCCCTAACCCAAGATGCTGCCTCCCTATATCCCACAACACCTGTGTTGAGCTGTGGGATTTATCACCCAAATGCACATAATATTTATGAAATAAACTAGTACCATTCATGCAATAAAAATGGGCTTAAACACCATCACCAGATGTCCCTTGCAGACATCAAACTATCCAACCTTCTTTTGAAAGAATCAAGTGTATCTGAAGTCACCACTTCTTCTGTCAGACTGTTCCAAAACTTAATTATTCTGTTTGTAAAACTGTTTCCTTAAATTTGTTCTACATCTTGGCTTAAATAATTTTGGTTAATATTCGTTTTTTCACCCAGTCACACCCAGCTATAACAGCAATATATATTGAATAACCAATCAAAGCTGAATAAGAAAATATATATATTATCTTGTGCAAATTTGTATAAAATGTACTTTTTAAAAAAAAATATCTACTTTCTAATATGTATGTATATAAATTTCGGTTGGTTTGTTTATTTGGGCTACCTTTTTTAGACTTTTTTGGAGATTTTTCTTGGCTTTTTTTGGTTACTTGGCTTTTTTTGGCTACTTTTTCTTGCTTTGGCTACTTCTTTCTGTTTCTGGTCAGTGTGGTGGTTTTCGTTCTACTGGTATGACGTGTGAATCTTGTGAATTTGATTTCGAAGACCTAATCTGCCTTGTTGGCCTGGATGAAGATAAAAGTTTAGACGTTTTTTCCAATCATGGCATAATTCCAACATCCGTGATTTGCCCTAAATGTAATACTGCCTGTATTTTAAGACAAGACTCAAAGGTGTTTAGGTGCCGTAAAAAAAATGGAAGGATGTGAAATCGTGGGTTTTACGTGCTGGGAATAGACGTCCTCATTACCGGCAGAATATCCTGACGATTGTACAGTTCTGCATCACTTCCTTACTGCAATTGCAGAACTATATCCTCGAAAATAAGGTGACTGGTTAGGCTAGGCTAAGTTAAGTTAGGTTAGGCTGTGTTTAGCATGAATGCAAAATTTTCTGGTCGATTTTGAGGTGTTTTGCACGAATCTGCCATCCGTTTCCTGTGCAAATGCGTAGTTTTCGAGATGATGATATCTCAAAAACTACGCATTTGCACAGGAAATGGATGGTAGATTCGTGCAGAGGACCTCCAAATTGACCAGAAACATTTGCTCTCATTATAAAAAGAGACTGGGTCAAAAAATGAATAATTACCGAAAAAATATATATTATCTTGTGCAAATTTGTATAAAATGTACTTTTTTATAAAAAAAATATTTTCTACTTTCTAATGTATGTATATAAACTTTATAAAGTTCGGTTAATTTGTTTATTTTGGCTACCTTTTTTTGGTATATTTGGTGATTCTGGCTACTTCTTCGTAATTCAATTTGTCCTGTTTTACAAGTAAATCATTTTTAGCAATTTTTCGTCTGTTCAGTTTGGTTTTTTTGTGATGAAGTATGACGTGTCAGTTATGCATATTTGATTTTTAAGACGTGATCTGCCATATTGCCCTCGATGAAGACAAGAGTTTAGGCCTTTTTTTCAATCACAGAATAATTAAGCTATCCGTGACCTGCCCTAAATGCAATAGTGCTTGTATTTTAACAAAAGACCAGGTCTTTAAGTGCCGTAAAAAAATCTTAAAAATAACTGTGTCTAGTGATGTGAGTCATTTTTTATTGTCGTTTTTTTTGTCATTTTTTTTGTTTAAAACGAAGTCTGTTTTTTTTTGTTTTTTATTGTTTTAAACTTATTCTATATTTTTCTTCCTTTAATCTAATAAGTATATTGGTATTACCTATAATTTACTATACTACCATGCTTATACAGTTATACCTAGTATATATAGTCATCTTTTAGAAAAACTGAATCACGCAAAAAGTATATAATAGAAAGGAAAAACAAACCCTCATTTTTTATATGTACGGTATATATATTTTTTAACTAGAACATAAAACATTCTTCCTTGTTTCAAACAATATACATAATTGTGATTGGCAAGAGTACCAGTATATATATTCCAGATAGAAAAAAAATATTCACCTTTTTTTGAACCTTTTTGTTAACCTAATGTTGTTTAACCTTCATTTTCCACATATATATATATATATATATATATATATATATGATACACACAGACAGTGCATGGAACAAGGAACTCTTCTGGGATAATTAAATCCACTATAGTCCGAATAAGTAGTGGTAAATGACAAATACCATTTGTCATTTACCATTACTTATTCGGACTATAGTGGATTTAATTATCCCAGAAGAGTTCCTTGTTCCATGCACTGTCTGTGTGTATAAAAAACTCAGGGGACCATTCTGAGTTCATTCCCATATATATATATATATATACAGGGTGTCTGAGAATTATCTGTACAATTTTTGGCTGTTATTAAAAGTCAACCATGAAGTGTAGAAATTCCAGTGTTGTCCCATTTTACAGAGAATCTCATTCAGTTTTTTCTGATACCATGTTTTGACAAGTTTTTTAGAAATGTACGCGGGTGACAGACATTGATGATTTAAAAGCAAGAATCACAGCTGCTATTGAGCGAATTGATGTGGATATGCTGCAGCGTACATGGCAA
Organism: Bathynomus jamesi; assembly: GCA_023014485.1. Lineage (NCBI taxonomy): Eukaryota > Metazoa > Arthropoda > Malacostraca > Isopoda > Cirolanidae > Bathynomus > Bathynomus jamesi. The sequence goes on from JAJOZX010005411.1 coordinate 42,173, forward strand.
CATTTGGAGTATCGATTGGATGTTTTGCGAATCACTAATGGTGCACATATCGAATGTTTGTGACAACGTTACTTTAATAAAAGAAACTTGAAAATACAGATTCTAAATAATCTTGTTTAAGAATTTTACGTGTGTTATCAAGAATTTTATTAAAAGATGAAATTGTACAGATAATGTTCGGACACACTGGAATTTCTAAAAAACTTGTCAAAACTTGGTATCAGAAAAAACTGAATGAGATTCTCTATAAAATGGGACAACACTGGAATTTCTACACTTCATGGTTGACTTTTAATAACAGCCAAAAATTGTACAGATAATTCTCGGACACCCTGTATATATATATATTCCAAATAGAAAAATAAAAAAATAAAAATATTTATCTTTCTTTAACCTTTGTGTTAACCTAATGCTGTTTAACTTTCATTATCTGATTCTATTTCCATTGAAGAATCATTATCACTAGATTGATTAGAGCATATAGTTTCAATATCATAGGTACTGGTACTTATTGCAGATTTGGATATTGACGAAGCCAATGTAGCACCATGTTTTACTTCACTTTCTTGGAATTTTGCATTTTGGGATATAAATACTAGCTTTGCTGCTCTGTCTGTGCTTAATCGGTTTCTTTTGGCTGTATGGATATTACTGTATGTGCTAAATGATTTCGGAGGTAATGAAAGGGCGAAATAGAGGTGTATGAGTTTGTGTAGGTATATATGTGAGTATGCGTGTGTATGTATCTGGAATTCTGGATGTATGCGTGTGTATGGGGTATATAATAGATATAAATATGTATATAAGTATTTATGTATATATTGGTATATATGTATATGGGTGTATGTGTATGTATATATATGGATGGTCTCGGGGGGAAAATATGTCATCGCGGGTCTAAAGGATAGTTAAGTGGGAGATTCAAAATCCGAGGCATGGATGGGAGAGTCCTGGAAAGGTTGGACAATGGGTAGTCAGCTCCCAGCCAGTGTTCTCGCAAGTTTAACGGATCTAAGATACAAGACTTTCAGTGCAAGAGGCCAGTTTTTTCTGTAAATAGGCTGAAAAGGACATTCTATACTGGTACCATATGGCCTATTTTATTATTTATTTATTTATTTTTATAATATATATCATTGCAAAAGTATACCTTATAATTAAATTGGCAATATCTATATTAATTATTAAAAAAAAACAAAAAAAAAAATAAATAAAACGACAAAAAAATAAAAAAAACAACATGGACATAAAAAAAACCCGTTTTTTAACATCACTAACCGTGTCTCATTTCAGTTTAATGGCATGCGAAATTTAGCGGACTACCCATGCAAGGTTGGCACATGTTATTACATTATCATTTGTATAATTTAGGTCTCGGGGGGTACAGGGGCAGAGCCCCCGTAAAGATCACGCATCACAAATTGATCGGTCCTAATGTTTTGCGGACAGTTCAGTACGTTACACCAGTTAGGTCAACTGTACGCCCTTGATGATTGGTTAGGTTAAGTCATGATATTTTCGTTTAAATTCATTAGTTTAAATGAAAATGACGAGTGCAAACTTTTCTGGTTAATTTTGAGGTGTTTTGTACGAAATTGCCATCCGTTTCCTGTGCAAATGCGTAGTTTTCAAGATGACGATATCTCGAAAACTACGCATTTGCACAGGAAACGGATGGCAGATTCGTGCAGAACACCTCAAAATTGACCAGAAACGTTTGCTCTCATTATAAAAAGAGACTGGGTCAAAAAACGAATAATTACCATAATTTCATACTATGACCTCTAGTCTGATTATTGTGATCTTTAATGAAAAGAGACTCAAAATCTATCTTATCCAACCCTTTTATCATTTTATACACCTCTATCATATCACCCCTTAACCTCCTTTTTAATGAGAACATGCTTAGATACGCCAGTCTTTCCTTATATGTCAATTGTCTTAGAGATGGGATCATTCTTGTTACTCATTTCTGTACTTTTTCCAGTTTTTCAATATCTTGTATCAAATAGAGACTATTAAATTGAATGCAGTATTCGAGGAGGGGTCTCACATATGAAATGTATAGTTGCTTTATAATAGTGGGTGATTTGTATTCAATGTGTGTGTGTGCATGAGATTGAGTCTAGCATTTGCTTTATTTCTGATTACCATACAGTGATTTGAGGGTTTAAGTTCACTTGTCACAGTGACACCCAAGTCATTCTCTTTATCATCATTTTTAATCCAAATTCCATTCATATTGTATTCAAATTCTAGATTTTTTGGCCCAATATGCATAACCTTGCACTTATCAACATTAAATTTCATCTCCTACTTATCTGCCCAGGCTGTTACTCTGTCTAAATCTTTTTGTATTGTCGTTGCTCGTGCTACTGATTTAACATTATGTCCTAATTTTGTATCATCAGCAAATTTTGAGGTTTTACATGGTAGGCCCTTCTCTAGATCATTTATATAGACAACAAAAAGCAGAGGTCCCAGAACAGACCCCTGTGGGACTCCGCTCAATACAGGTCTCCAAGTAGATTTATTTCCATTTAGATGAACTCTCTGTTTTCTATTTCTCAGCCATTCTTCTATCCAATCAGCTATATGACCTCTTATACCATGGGCTCTAACTTTTACCAACAATCTTGCATAAGGAACAGTATCAAATGCCTTTGCAAAATCTAAGTATACTATATCTACTGGCTCTTTATTGTCCAAATGCAATAGGACTCCATCATAAAATTCAATCAAGTTGGTTAGACAGGACCTTCCATTTCGAAAGCCATGCTGGCTATCATTTATAAGGTTGCACTCTTCAAGGAACTCAGTAACTTTACCTCTAATGATACTTCAAGTAATTTGCAAATAATGGAGGTGAGGCTGATGGGTCTGTAGTTTTTTGCCAAGTTTCTATTTCCTTTTTTAAAGATTGGAGCCACATTTGCTTTCTTCCAATCCTCTGGAATTTCAGTACATATCAATGATTTATTAAAAATAATTTCTAGTGCCTGTGCTATATTCTTTTTGGCAGCTTTTATGACTATTGGATGCATTTCATCTGGCCCTGGAGATTTTTCCATTTTTAATTTATCTATTGCTTTCAAGATATCTAGTTTTGTTACCCTTAATTCATTTATTTCTCTATCTTGTCCTGGTAGTATAAGATCAGGAATATTATTTAAATTTTCATTTGTGAATACTGATGAGAAGTATTTGTTTAGTTCTTCAGTTATTTCAAGATCATCATCTATAGTTTATCATCTATATGGAGGGGGCCAATCAAACTGAACATGCTATCACTTCTTTTTGCAAGAAAAGTTCCAATGAAGTTGTTCAAAGATTAGATACTCAGGAACCATCTAGTCTTACTCAACTAGGTTCAGGTGATCATTGTATCCTTCATTTTAATATTGTTTGTAATTCAAGACCTAGTGAAAATAAAGTAGAAATTCCAGATTTTAAAAGAGGAAATATAAATGGACTAGTAAATGATCTGTGTCTAATAAATTGGACAGATATTCTACAGCCTGAACAGACGGTAACCAGTATGTGGGAAAAATTTAAAAGTATAAATAATGAATATATAAAGGAAGCATATCCCACAGTGTAAAATCAGAACTGGAAAAAATAAAAAACAACCTTGGATAAACTGCAATGTAAAAAGAGCAATCAGAGAAAAAACAAAAGCATTTCATAAATTCAAAAGAACTAAAAATGGCACAGACTCCGAAATATATAAAAGTAAAAGAAGTATTTGCAAGAAAGCAATCAGAGATAGCAAACAAGCCCTGGAAAAAAGCCAAGCCAAGAATTCAAAAAACAATCCTGAGAAGTTTTTCAGTCACTTCAATTTGAAAAGTAGAGTGAAAAAGAAAATTGGCCCCCTCCATATATATAGATGATAAAACTATAGATGATGATCTTGAAATAACTGAAGAACTAAACAAATACTTCATCAGTATTCACAAATGAAAATTTAAATAATATTCCTGATCTTATACTACCAGGACAAGATAGAGAAATAAATGAATTAAGGGTAACAAAACTAGATATCCTAAAAGCAATAGATAAATTAAAAATGGAAAAATCTCCAGGGCCAGATGAAATGCATCCAATAGTCATAAAAGCTGCCAAAAAGAATATAGCACAGGCACTAGAAATTATTTTTAATAAATCATAAGAACATAAGAAATTTTTATAGTGGGTACACTAGGGGCCACTTTGGGCTCTTCGGCCCATCGAGGTGGCTCCACTATGTAAAAACTGCCTGTACATTGGCAATAACCAATTTTTACAAAACTAATTAAGTATCAATTTAAAACTAATTAATTATCAATTTAAAACTAAAGATAGAATCTCTGGATCCAGAGGATCAAAGTCATAATAGGCTACTATCCACAAATATGTTACACACTATATCTATTTGTAACTGACATGCAAATATATCAGATCCAAAGAATCTAGTCAATGTCATTATGGTACCTATCAATACCAGTACCATGCCAACCAAAAATAAGTCATGGTCCATATCAATTGCGGACCAAGTCACAATTTACACATATACATTACAATACATATACTTTAGAGGAAAAGTATAGGTGTGGCTGTAAAGACTGTACAGTAATGTAGAAATGTGTGTGTGTGCCCATTTTGGGTCTCCCATTTAAAGGTGTTTGTGGGGCAAGTGAAGATCATGAGTTTTTCAATACCTCACAGTACTATGGGGGGTACCGCTCAGCAGAGGAATCTCTTTAAATAGGGTGTGTAAGGACAGAGTATCCCCTAACCCAAGATGCTGCCTCCCTATATCCCACAACACCTGTGTTGAGCTGTGGGATCTATCACCCAAATGCATATAATATATATGAAATAAACTAGTACCATTCATGCAATAAAAATGGGCTTAAACACCATCACCAGATGTCCCTTGCAGACATCAAACTATCCAACCTTCTCTTGAAAGAATCAAGCGTATCTGAAGTCACCACTTCTTCTGTCAGACTGTTCCAAAACTTAATTACTCTGTTTGTAAAACTATGTTTTCTTAAATTTGTTCTACATCTTGGCTTAAATAATTTCATACTATGACCTCTAGTCTGATTATTGTGATCTTTAATGAAAAGAGACTCAAAATCTATCTTATCCAACCCTTTTATCATTTTATACACTTCTATCATATCACCCCTTAACCTCCTCCTTTTTAATGAGAACATGCTTAGATACGCCAGTCTTTCCTTATATGTCAATTGTCTTAGAGATAGGATCATTCTTGTTGCTCATTTCTGTACTTTTTCCAGTTTTTCAATATCTTGTATCAAATAGGGACTATTAAATTGAATGCAGTATTTGAGGAGGGGTCTCATATGAAATGTATAGTTGCTTTATAATATTGGGTGATTTGTATTCAATGTGTGTCTGCATGAGATTGAGTCTAGCATTTGCTTTATTTCTGATTACCATAGTGATTTGAGGGTTTGTAAGTTCATTTGTCACAGTGACACCCAAGTCTTTCTCTTTATCATCATTTTTAATCCAAATTCCATTCATATTGTATTCAAATTCTGGATTTTTTGGCCCAGTATGCATAACCTTGCACTTATCAACATTAAATTTCATCTCCCACTTATCTGCCCAGGCTGTTACTCTGTCTAAATCTTTTTGTATTGTCATTGCTCGTGCTACTGATTTAACATTATGCCCTAATTTTGTATCATCAGCAAATTTTGAGGTTTTACATGATAGGCCCTTCTCTAAATCATTTATATAGACAACAAAAAGCAGAAGTCCCAGAACAGACCCCTGTGGGACTCCGCTCAATACGGGTCTCCAAGTAGACTTATTTCCACTTAGATGAACTCTGTTTTCTATTTCTCAGCCATTCTTCTATCCAATCAGCTATATGACCTCTTATACCATGGGCTCTAACTTTTACCAACAATCTTGCATGAGGAACAGTATCAAATGCCTTTGCAAAATCTAAGTATACTATATCTAGGTACTGGCTCTTTATTGTCCAAATGCAATAGGACTCCATCATAAAATTCAATCAAGTTGGTTAGACAGGACCTTCCATTTCGAAAGCCATGCTGGCTATCATTTATAAGGTTGCACTCTTCAAGGAACTCAGTAACTTTACCTCTAATGATACTTTTGAGTAATTTGCAAATAATGGAGGTGAGGCTGATGGGTCTGTAGTTTTTTGCCAAATTTCTATAAATTTCCTTTTTTAAAGATTGGAGCCACATTTGCTTTCTTCCAATCCTCTGGAATTTCAGTACATATCAATGATTTATTAAAAATGATTTCTAGTGCCTGTGCTATATTTTTTTTGGCAGCTTTTATGACTGTTGGATGCATTTCATCTGGCCCTGGAGATTTTTCCATTTTTAATTTATCTATTGCTTTTAAGATATCTGGTTTTGTTACCCTTAATTCATTTATTTCTCTATCTTGTCCTGGTAGTATAAGATCAGGAATCTTATTTAAATTTTCATTTGTGAATACTGATGAGAAGTATTTGTTTAGTTCTTCAGTTATTTCAAGATCATTGATATGTACTGAAATTCCAGAGGATTAGAAGAAAGCAAATGTGGCTCCAATCTTTAAAAAAGGAAATAGAAATTTGGCAAAAAACTACAGACCCATCAGCCTCACCTCCATTATTTGCAAATTACTCAAAAGTATCATTAGAGGTAAAGTTACTGAGTTCCTTGAAGAGTGCAACCTTATAAATGATAGCCAGCATGGCTTTCAAAATGGAAGGTCCTGTCTAACCAACTTGATTGAATTTTATGATGGAGTCCTATTGCATTTGGACAATAAAGAGCTTGTAGATATAGTATACTTAGACTTTGCAAAGGCATTTGATACTGTTCCTCATGCAAGATTGTTGGTAAAAGTTAGGGTATTATTATAGTTTCAACCACAACTTGATTACTGCATATTTGATATTTGTAATAGGTACATTTAAAGATGAGTTTTTTTCTATAACTCTTCCATCGCAAATGAATAATAACTGCAATGATAACTTTAGCAATGGGTACCTGTAAGTGGTATATTGGTATATTTAAGGTATTGTACTAAGCTATATTCGCTCCCATTTATAATCGTGGTTTAGTCTTAAAATGGCACTTATATGTGATGGTTGTAATGAGGATGAGTGGCATAGTAAAAACCAAGAATCTTTAAGTTTTGCCTAATTCAGTTAAGTGTAATAATTGTGATCTGTGTACATACCACGCGGATAGACACCAGTGGCAATGTGGACATTCTTATGTTATTCCCAAAACAAAAAAATGATGGTGGTGTAATTTCAGTATTAGCGATTATAAGGGTACTTTTCTCGAGGGAACTCTCATTCCACCTTGGAAACTAGTGCTTTTTATTAATCATTGGCTTCAAAAGAAGTGGGATCATCAAACAGTTCTGCTTTGTTTGCAATTTTTGGTTCTTTTGCATTATCCTCCCAACACTAATTTTTTTTATATAATGTTGGTTTGGTTTTGGTTATGGTACTTTATTTTCCTTCCATTATAAAAAAAATTAGTGTTGGGATTAGGTTAGGTTAGGTTAAAAACAGCCCGCCGCAGGCGTTAGCCGTAGTTTTATTTTCCTTCCATTATAAAAAAAAAATTAGTGTTGGGAGGATAATGCAAAAGTACCCAATTTTCCCATAATACATGCATGGACTGGCGTAGTTTTTGTTCAGAGGTCACAGAGTACTGGTTCAAAAAACATGAACTGATCGGTGGTCTTGCAGTTGTGGTTGAGATGGACGAATCAGTTTTTGGAAAAAGAAAGCACGAATGCAGAAGACAACTAAGCCAGACCTGGGTCTTGGGCGGGGGAATCAAACGTGTAAACAAGATATTTTTGTAGTGCCTCTAGTGGAGTCATTAGCTCAAAAGAGAGATGCAGCCACTCTATTCCCCTAATCCAGAAGTATATTCTTCCTGGGTAGTCATCAATACTGACAGGTGGGCAGCGTATCTAACTTTGAAAGACTGGTTCACCAGCTGTGCGTATAACCATATTCTCAAAATTTTGTGAATCCAGAAAACCCTGAAATCCATACATAAAACATTGAATGACTTTGGAGGGATATAAGAGTGGATGAAACAGCCTGGAATTAAGGCTCAATATTTTTGTCAGTATCTCAGCCGCTACCTGTTCCAACATCAAGCAGGAGAACAAGCTCTTCACAAATTTTTGCTGGAAGCTGCGAAGCTATACCCTCCTCAAAGCGTCAGACAGGGACCATGACTGGAAAAAGTCTGAATCCCACATGACTACAATGAGTCAGAGGAAGAGGCAGATGAACCAAAATCACTCCAATAAGGTGAGGTTAGGTAAGGTTAAGTTAGGTTCAGTTCAGTTCAGTTTGGTTCCTAGGTTTTCCATTGGTTTCTGATGTGATTCATCTGAAAATGACATTCATTTCCATCACAAATCACTCATTTTTGATCCCCCCACCCAAAAACCCGATTTCCCATGCATTCCCCCATATTGTTGGGGGGTGGACCACAAAAATGAGTAATTTGCGATGGAAATGAGTGTATTTTCGGATTAATCACATCAGAAACCACTGGAAAACCTAATTTTTATTTTTCAAAACGAGTTGTGGTTGAAACTATAAATTTACCAAAGTTTTAGAGCCCATGGTATAAGAGGTCATATAGCTGACTGGATAGAAGAATGGCGGAGTCCCACAGGGGTCTGTGCTGGGACCTCTGCTTTTTGGTGTCTATATAAATGATCTAGAGAAGGGCCTGGTCCTTTTACTGTCCTGGCCTATTATGTAAAACCTCAAAATTTGCTGATGATACAAAATTAGGCCATAATGTTAAGTCAGTAGCAGGAGCAATGACAATACAAAAAGACTTAGACAGAGTGACAGCCTGGGCAGATAAGTGGGAGATGAAATTTAATGTTGATAAGTGCAAGGTTATGCATATTGGGCCAAAAAATCTAGAATTTGAATACAATATGAATGGAATTTGGATTAAAAATGATGATAAAGAGAAAGACTTTGGTGTCACTGTGACTAATGAACTTAAACCCTCAAATCACTGTGTGGTAATCAGAAATAAAGCAAATGCTAGACTCAATCTCATGCAGACACACATTGAATACAAATCACCCAATATTATAAAGCAACTACCTATACATTCATATGTGAGACCTCTCCTTGAATACTGTATTCAATTTAATAGTCCCTATTTGATGCAAGATATTGAAAAACTGGAAAAAGTACAGAATGAGCAACAAGAATGATCCTATCTCTAAGACAATTGACATATAAGGAAAGACTGGTGTATCTAAACATGTTCTCATTAAAATGGAGGAGGTTAAGGGGTGATATGATCAAAGGTGGGCACCGGGCCTCATAAAGGACCGACAGTCCCAGTCCCGGTCCTTGCCTCAAACTGGACCGATGGTCCCAGTCCTTTCTGAAGATAGGACCTAGGAAACGACTCAGTCCTCGGTCCTTATATATAATATAAGTGAAAAATTTGATTAAAATGAAAAATGAAATTAAAGAGATTGGAAATTTAATTTTATTAACGTAAATTATAATTAATACAATACATAAATGATGAAAAAAAGTTAGTTAAATGCTTGAGTTTCCCTTCAAGAAGACTAGCATTTCAAAATGGCTTACTGAGCCCTGACCTTTTTGGCTTGAGGACGTCCTTCCCCAAAGAGAAGAGCCTCCATGGCGGCACTGGATGGGATAGGCGTGTTAAACTTGATGAACAAGTCCTTCAGGTGTTGAAACAAGTTTCAGGTCAGTCTCAGTCTCTTTCTGAGTCTTCTGGAGGAAACGATCCATCTTCTTTAGAACTTCAAATAATCACTAAACACACTAAAATAAAATGATAAAAGGGTTGGATAAGATAGATTTTGAGTCTCTTTCATTAAAGATCACAATAAACAGACTAGAGGTCATAGTATGAAATTATTTAAGCCAAGATGTAGAACAAATTTAAGAAAACACAATTTTAAAGAGAGTAATTAAGTTTTGGAACAGTCTGACAGAAGAAGTGGTGACTTCAGATACACTTATTCTTTCAAAAGAAGGTTGGATAGTTTGATGTCTGCAAGGGACATCTGGTGATAGTGTTCAAGCCCATTTTTATTGCATGAATGGTACTAGTTTATTTCATATATATTATGTGTATTTAGGTGATAGATTCCACAGCTCAGCACAAGTGTTGTGGGTATAGGGAGGCAGCATCTTGGGTTAGGGGATACTCTCTGTCCTTACACACCCCATTTAAAGAGATTCCTCTGCCGAGTGGTGCCCCCCAATAGTACTGTGAGGTATTGAAAAACTCATGATCTTCACTTGCCCCACAAACACCTTTAAATGGGAGATCCAAAATGGGTGCACACACATTTCTACATTACTGTACAGTCGGATCACGTTAAGAATAGCGAACCCATTTACCTCATGTTAAGAATAGCGAACCCAAAATTCAACAAGTTAAGAATAGCGATGGTGATTGCATGATTTGGATCACCTGAAGATCAGGGCCCCCAGCCTTTGTTAGTTAGCCTTATAAGGCTAACTAACGAAAATATCATGACTTAACCTAACAATCTCAAGGGTACAGTTGACCTAATGATGGTTAGGTTGTTGTGATATTTTTGTTAGTTAGCCTTATGAGGCTAATTAAAGAAGGCTGGGGGCCCTGCTCTTTAGGTGATCCCATGATTTATCCTTGGTACTAACAGTCAGGGTAATATGACAAAAGAGACTGATAGCTTCACAGGTTTTTACAAAATTCTCCATGTTAAGAATAGTGAACCCAAAATTATCCATGTCAAGAATAGTGAACCCAACACCCTATGGGTTCGCTATTCTTAACGTGATCCCTGTACAGTCTTTACAGCCACACCTACACTTTTCCTCCTAAGTATATATATTGTAATGTATATGGTTGTAATTGTGACTTGGTCTGCAATTGATATGGACTGTCTTATTTTTGGTTGGCAAGGTACTGGTATTGATGGGTACCGTAATGAAATTGACTAGATTCTTTGGATCTGATATATTTGCATGTCAATTATAAATAGATATAGAGTGTAACATATTTGTGGATAGTAGCCTATTATGACTTTGATCCTCTGATCCAGAGATTCTATCCTTAGTTTTAAATTGATAATTAATTAGTTTTGTAAAAATTGGTTGTTGCCAATGTACAGGCAGTTTTTACATAGTGGAGCCACCTCGATGGGCTGAAGTGGCCCCTAGTGTGCCCTCTATAAAAATTTCTTATGTTCTTATGTTCTACATCCCCCACTAGACCTGCTACCAATAGTCCTGGACCTAATATTCCTATTGAGCATGTGTCTTATATTTTCTTGAATAGCAAAGATTTGTCAGTTCCCTTAACCATACTTAGTCCTTTAGGTGTTAAGAAGTCTATAGAGCTTATTTTTGGTAGACCAGTGAAATCTGTCATCTATTGTAGGTATGGCTCATTACTTGTGAATACTATCAACTCGAGACAGTCTCAGGCTCTCTTGGATACTAAATCAATTATAAGTGGTCTTTATGAAGTTGAGGCTAAGATTGCTTATAATTTAAATAAAATTCAGGGCTTTATTTTTGCCCCGGAACTCCTTAATTTATCAACTGAGGAAATTTTGACTGAATTAAAGTCATTTACCAATTCTGTCCTTGATATAAAACGATTAAATAAAGGTTGAAAGATTCCTACTTCTCTTTTAGTATGTACTTTTGGTGGGACTACTCTTCCTAGTAAACTATTCTGTGGATATTTAACATATGATGTCAAGCGATATTACCCGAATCCTTTACTTTAAGAACCCGAATCCTTTACTTTAAGTGTGTTGGAGGTATGGACATTAGGGTGTCCCAGCCTCACATGTGAAAATAAAAATTTGCAAGAGTCAAATCGCACACCCCTTTAATTAATTACACTTGAAGAAAGGAAAAAATGGGCAAAATTTCATTGGCCTATTAGGAGGGGAAGGGTCCCCTCATTGACCTTGTTTATTCGACCCTATATGAACAAACGTAAATGCTCAGCATTAATCATTCTAGAATGGAAGAATGAAATGTAAATTCTTTCTAATGACTAAATTAAAGGAAATGGAAATTCTTCCTAATGGCACATTTCATTTCGGGGGACAGAGGATATTTTTGTCTGCTGAGGGGAACTGCCGGTGGTGGTATTCGACGACTTGGTACATGAGCTGCCATTCCTCCTCATTTTTTGTCAGGCCCTCATTGAAATCTTCCGCCAGTTTCACCGCCCATTCTGCCGCGTTGTTCACAGACTTCAACGATGGTGCACATCCTTCAAGATCTTTGGGGGTTTTTGGAACCGGCAACTTCAGGCAATGAAAAAGGTTTTGAGTCCTTTTGTGACCAAGGTGCTCAAATCCGACCGTCTCACGGTCAAGACCCTCTTTCCCTCCAGCCGACGCAGATCTTTGGGTTTTTTGGTCTTGTGCAGGTTTTGGAGCATGGCCGTCTTCTCTGCATCGGTGGTTTTGGAGGAGAACATAGCGAGTCCAGCTAAATCTTCGCTTAGGTACCAGAGGTGGCCCCAGAATTTCGTCAATGCGGCAGTACCTACATCATGATCCACCGCCTTGTACCACTCTAGGTCCTCCAACAGCTCCAGGTCATTGACGGGTGCGTCCGCCGTCAATGGAGCCTCGAACCACCTCTGGAGGTAGATGGTGATGGCAAAGACATTTATCCTGCATAGTGACCAGACCTCATGAGTGGTCAGGTGGAATTTGCTTCGGAAGATGAACATCTTAAGACAGTAAATGCCTTTGGCCATCCACCTGGCCCAGTGGTATGCTCCAGGACGATTGTACCGGAGATCTCGTTTGCCATGACCATCGAGGAAGACCAGAGCGAGGATCAGGAACTCCCGGTAATCGTCTCTTGGGTGGCCAACTTCAAGCTGTTCTTCAATGAAGTGGACAATCTGCTCTTTTTTCAATGCCACCCATTCCGAAAGGATGTCGCTTGGGCCATCGCCGTTGAACGGAGAAGCCTGCTTCTGGTCGATGAACTCCCATTGGGATTTGAAGCGAGCGAACAGCGCAATTTCGGGGCCAGAAGACCTGAAGAACAGGTCAAAGACTGAGGTGATTACCAATTCCATCATGTGGTGTCTGCAAGCCAGGAAAAGAACGCGGCAGTCCATTTGGTCCTGGATAATCGTACAAGCGCCACTGTGAATACCGGTATTCGCCGCTGTTGTGTCGAAGCAGAGACTGGCAATCCATGGTTGAACTTGTGGCCAATCATCCAGCACCTTCAGAACAGCTCCAGCCATCTGCTGTCCCATGCTGTCAGGGATTTTTTGGATCGCCAACAACTTCTCAAGATTCTTCCCGCTGACCAGCACTGGTATGCGATCCGATTTCCCTCCATCCAAATCAGGGAGGAGTTTGCCATCAAAGTGGACGACATGCGGCGTATCAGGATTGAACTCGGTCTTGATTCCGGCTGCCAAGTTCTTCCTGGACTTCTGCCATGAATGGTGAAGACTTGATTTGGACAAGGTGACCAAGGATAACTCAACTCCCGTGGCAGCGAGTGCTGGAGCCACAATGTGCATCGCTTGGTGTACTGAGGTTCCAGTTCGATCCAGGGCTGCGGCAAAATTGGGATATTGGATGATCCTCCTTGCCGACACTTGGCCGTCCTTGGGAGCGGATCGAGGAGTCGAAGGACCAGGAGAGGAATATTGGACATCATCATTGGATGCTTCGGCCATGGACTCCAAAGAAGAAGAAGACCCACTTTTCACCGTTCCTTTTGCTTGCAGTGAGTCCATCTCTTCGCGGCTTTTCTTCTTCCTCTTCTCTTCAGCTGCTCGGCGTTTCTCCCACTCCGCTGCCCTGCGAGCAAACTCCAGGTCCTCTCCTCCGATGTACATCTTCCACACGGTTCGCTGGTCATTCAGAAAGTCTTGATCTTCAGGGACTTTGATGAGTTTCATGGCGTTGGCATGAGCTGTTTCGAACAGTGTATTCAGGTTGGCTTGGAATCCCTTTTCCCACTCCAGTTGCTTCTCTCCCCACAGTTTCAGTTTCTGGCAACCTTCTCGTAGTCCGTGGAGAGGGCCTTGATCCTTTCGACGCACTTGGGCTTGTGGGAGGTCGGAATAGATGCCCGAGCCCACACCACCATAACTTCATCAGCTACCACATTGGCAGCTTCCGCCGTGGACGTTTTTTTCTTCTGAGTGAAGAACAACAGACGTCGAAGAACATCTCCCACTGTCGGGAGCTGACACAGCATTTCCAGGGGTTCATTTCGCAACACCCCCACCAACCACACAGTCTCCTGCTTTCTTGTATCCATAACCTGAAAAGAAATATGCTACAATTAGTATAAGGTAGAGAGTAGCCATTCAGCAATAGTAACACATGGTTTGAGGGGATCCTTAAAATTAAAGAACATGAATGAAATTCATCTTGCTCGCATGTTTTCACGAGTGGAAGAAATTAGGGGGGTGTGTATGACAAACTTCAGGAACAAAAAAAATTGGGACACACTAATGGACATGGGACAAGAACCTGCACAAATAGTAACAGATGAATTGAATTGAATAACCTTTATTAATAATAAAATAAATACAGTAGTCTTTTTACAATTTACAATTTTTACAATGACATGAATAATTGTGAAGCTCTACTATTTATTTTTTATTTAATTTGGCCCTTAAGCTTTAGGCTTTACTGGACTCTTATTAAAAATAAGCAGTTAGCTATTATAAATTAATAATAATAAATAAATAAGTAAATAAGTATTATTAATAGTTAAAACCTGTATTTCAATATTAAACATTATTAGTGGACATTAATCCAAGATTTTTGTTAGTATCCCATTATTAATTGGGATTTCAACTTGGTTTTAAACAAATTTACATTCTCAAATGTCTTAAATGTGGACAAGATCATGATAAAGAGACCTGTGTATTACCTGATAGAGATGTTTCTTGTATTAATTGTAAAGCTTCTCATTTTGTTAATTCTCGATAGTGTCCCCATTGGATCAGAGAGAGAGATTATTCATATCAAAATTGATGATAATTTGTCTTTTCCTGAAGCTAGACATAAGTACTTTTCTCAGTTATCTCCTCAGATCTCCTCTGCATCTTATGCTCAAGTGGGTATCCAGAATTTGTCTAAATCTCTTACATACCGTATGTGTACTTGGAACTGTGTGATCTGAGTGTATGAATTACACGCAGCCAGTAATGCATCTTCCAAGGCTACAACAAGTAGTACTACTTCTAACTACCATTTCTCCTATAAAGAGTTTACTCAGCTCATCCAATGACATCCCAAACTTTTCAATTTGGGATATAATTAATGAATATAAGAAACTTTCTGATTTGAATCTTCAACCTAAGGCAATTGTTACCAAATTGGCCATCATGCTCGGGAAACAAGGAATACCAAAGAGTCAAGTAGATACTAGGGATGGTTTTAGGATTCTCTTTGGAGATTAATTTCTTTTTACTACTATTATTTATCATGTTTAAGTTATGTCAGTGGAATTTGAGGGGCTTTCATAAAAGATATCCATTCCTTCAGACCTTGATAAGTGATCATAAACCTACTATCCTTGCTTTGCAAGAAACTTATCTTCGTCAGGATGCTACTATTGGATTGAAGGGATATACTTGCATTTGTAAAGGTAGGACTAGGCAGGGGTGTGGAGCCAGAAAAAAACTTTTGGCTCTGGCTCCGGAGCCATCTTTTTTAAATGTTTGGCTCTGGCTCCGGAGCCATCTTTTTAAATGTTTGGCTCCGGCTCCGGCTCCAGCTCTGTCAAGTTATCAAACTCCAAATGTAGTTAGAGTGGTCATTGATCATACTCAACAACAGACAGATGAATACACTGTTGAATGATATTTGCAATAAAGGCTAAAAATACTCTTTAAATTTGACCTTTTTAATACATAAATCCAAAAAGAAATATATTAATCAAAATTTGATGGTGAACAAAAAAAACTAAATAATGAAAACTGAAGGGAGGCTTATCAAATGACATTAGCTACATTAAAACATACAAATTAAGACTAATTTTTTCCAATTTGACCTTTTTAATACAGAAATCCAAAAAAAAATTATTATACAATTTTGATGATTAACAAAAAAATATTAAATTCTGAAAAGAAACTTATCAAATGATATAAGCTGCATTAAAAGTTAAAACTTGAAACAAACAAATTCATACTTTAATTCTTTCATAAACTGATTTTTAAAATTCAAAATTATGTATAACAGTTTGTTCTTAAGAACAAGATTGCTTCAATCAAGTCCTCTTTCATTACTGATCTCAAATCAGATTTTATGATTTTAAGTGCTGAAAATAAATGTTCCACACTAACTTGAGTAGAGGGTAATGCAAGAACAAGTTGTGCGACATCTCGTATAATTTCAGGGTACTTAACTATTGCATCTTTGACTGACGATTAAATTTTTTAACTTCACTAAGAGATTCCCATAGAGCTAACTTGAATTTAGTCAAGGTACTAAGAGGACCACCATGTGGCACATCATTTTCAAATCCTGATTGAGAACGTTTTTCTTTTGCACCATGTTGTTTGTCAATGATTTTTTCAAAGTCAAATTCATTATCAGAAGTGGTAGTAGATGATGATGATGATGGAATGTTTTCATTTTCCTGTTCTGGACATTGTTGAAACTTTCTCATTCTAACTGCTATATCACACAGCATTCATTGCTTTGCTTTGTTGTTCATCCATTAATAAACATCTGTACTTAGGATCAAGATAAACACCAGCTAACATTACATCATTTTCCAGTAAATGGTTTTCTCTCGCTTCCATGGAGGTCTTGATACCTTCAGCTATGGTACCCCATGTCTTAGAAAGGCAATAGATCAGAGACTTCCATTCCTTGAAAAACTGGCCAGGAGGCAAGTCTTCGCCTTGAATTGTCTTTGTAGTGATATATGGTTGGTAAAGCAAACTTTTAAGTTTCTTCACTTGGTCCCACATTACTTCTGATAGTGTAACTTCTGGATTCACTGTGTCAATAAGTACAGGTTTTAGTTCTAATAAGCGCTCTATCGTCATATATATGTGCTACCCCACCTAGTAGCTTGATCTAAAATTGTTACTTTTCCAGCACGTCATTTAATTATTTCTTGGATCTTTGGTTTTCTCGCAGCTACTGCAAACTGCCTCACTTTGCTTATAAGAATGGCTGCGTGTTTATCCGCTAAGCCATCATGAATGGCTAGCTGTAAAGTATGAACACCACAATGCATATGATGGACTCTTGAGAGGCTTGAAATTTCATCCATGATATTATTTAAATCAAGTTCTGCTGCATCATCAGGTTCCAGTTCTGGGGTCTCAGCATTTGAATCAACTGTTTCTATATCATTTTCCTCATCTCTCTCTTGGTCTTCATTTAACTTCTCAATGGTCTTGATCATGTTGGAGGCATTATCAGTTACAATACACAATACACGCTCTTTTTCTATTTCATACTTTTGTAGAACATCTTTCACAAGCCCATGAAGGTACTCGCTTGTATGTTGGGCTTGCATATCCTGTACTGCTAATGTACGGGTAATGGTTTTATTGTTGCCATCAACAAATCTAACATTGATTGCAAAGTAGTTTGTTCTTAAATGTGTGCAACTATCCATTTTTAAAAATACAAAACGTCCTTGTAAATTATTTTTTAAAGCGCATTTTTCTTCATTTGCTTTTTCTATTACCAAATGTTGAATACTATTTCTATGTAAACCAACTTTGAATTTTTGAGCCATTCCTCCTAATAAACCAAGCATGGCTGGCTTACAAAAGACAGACAGAGGTAAAGAATTCTTCACCACTAACTCAATAATGTGATTCTTGAACTGATCTGCTGTCATGGACACAGTGACTGTTTGACTAACAAAATATTTAGTAAGATTTGGTTGACTTACTTGACGAAGTACTGGCAGATTTAAGTATTTGCCTCTTTTCATTCTCTTCTATAATCTTGAACACTCCAGGATGGTTATGACTTATGTGATGCCTCAAATTGAATGCTCTTGTTGGTTTTGCTTGAAGGTGTACTAATTTTTGCTCCATATGTCAAAATATTTCCACCAGCATCAGTCACTTCGCAAGTGCAAACATAGTATTTATCATCTTCAGTGGTAGTAAAATATTCGAATACAATAGACTTTTCTCTAGATCCTTTAAGTTTATTCATTATTGAGGGCTTAAAAAAATTTGTATAAATGATAAATACTTATTGTTTAGTCTTAGTTTAGTTAATGATATATGATTTTGGAGCTATATTAATAATTATATTACAAATATTGACGTTTCTGAAAAAAATAAATATGCATTTTTAATAAAAACTATATATTAAGTTAGGTAAAGTACTAAAGTTGGGTTAGGTAAGATAAAGTTGCATTAGGTTTATTATGAATGGGCAAGGTAACTGGAGCCATGGAGCCGGCATTTTTTAATGGCTCTGACTCCGGCTCCACCCAAAAACCACCACTCCTCCGGCTCTGGCTCCACCCAAAAACCACCACTCCTCCGGCTCCGGCTCCACACCCCTGCTTCTAGGGATACACAATTCCATCCCTTTTTCTCCTGTTGAAATTTGTTTGGATTTTGAGATTGTGGCAGCTAGAATTCACCTTAGGTCAGTGTCTTTTACTGTCTGTTCCATTTATCTACCTCCACATCTGAATCTTACACAAAAGCAATTTGAGTGTGTCCTCTTGAAAGTGCCATAACCAGTCCTATTGATGGGAGATTTCAATAGCCATCATGTCTCCTGGGGTTCACATAATAGTTGTATTAAGGGTAACTTACTGGCAGAACTGTTTACTGATCTAGATTTATATGTTTTGAACTCTCCATTCCCAACTTATTGTGCTGAATTTAGGGGGGACAGTCAATATGTTTTAAATGACATGGGCTGGACCTGTAAATCAAAATAACTTTTTATGAGGTAGTTTTAGTCACTTTATTCAAATTTGTCACTCATTTTTTGTGCAAATGCATATTAATAGTGAACATTATGATACTAATAATATATATATGTAAATACACTCATTTTTCTTCCGACGAGTATAATCTTGGGCTATTTTTTTCACTACTCTGCAACTTAGTTTGTTTTTCTGTTCTGGCTATTTTTTTTTTCTAATTGGATTCAGTTTCGTGGTGTTTGTGATAGAATTATGATGTGCTGTTCATGTGGTTTTGACTTTGAGAACTTGATTTGTCATGTGCCCTAGATGAAGACAAAGCATTGGATGTTTTTATCAATTACGGCATTATTCTCTCATCCTTAACTTGCCTGAAATGTGACAGTGAGTGCCTAATACGAAAAGATCAGATTTATTTAGGTGAAATAACCAATATTAACCTGTTAGGTTAAGTGAATGCCGGTTAGGTTAACTGTGTATGCCTTTGATGAGTGGTTAGGTTAAGTCGTGATATTTTCATTAGTTTAAATGAAAATAATGAGTACAAATTTTTCTGGTTAATTTTGAGGTGTTTTGTACATTTCCTGTGGTAATGCGTCATTTACGAGATCTCGTAACATGAACATATCCTATATGCTTATGTTATGATATCTCAAAAACTATGCATTTGCACAGGAAACCAATGACAGATTCGTGCAAAGCACCTCAAAATTGACCAGAAAAGTTTGCTCTTGTTATAAAACCAGACTGGGAGTAAAATCCAATATTTATCTTAATTAGTAATAGCCAACATGGCTTTCAAAATGGCAGGTCATGTTTGACAAACTTAATTGAGTTTTATGATAGTATGTTGAAGCATCTGGATAATAAAGGATCGGTAGATATTGTGTACAGTATTCCCTCGAATATCGCGGGGGTTACGTTCCAGAACCCCCCGCGATAGGTGAAAATCCGCGAAGTAGAAACGATGTTTATTACGTATTTTACGCCTTTATAAACCCTCCCCGCACTCTTATAAACCTTTTCCACGCTCTTATAAACACTTTCTACACTCGGAGTATGAAAGAGACTAACAGTATTTTAAAAAGAAAACATTTGTATATACAGTATTTTTTAATAATTTTACCAACATTAAAATTTCGTATGGGTACTCACCAGCGAAGATACTAAAACTTGAATGATGACGATGACGATGAATTAGCTGTGCAGTACTGAATAATGAAGGTGATGATGATGATGAGATGAATGTACTGCACAGCAAAGAAGAGCATTACATCTCTTCTAAATGAATAACACGTGGAAGCGAACTGAGCAAGGTGAGATGCTGAATGCTTCGGTAGGCTGCAGATCGAGATGCGACGAACGCTAAGCCAATCAGCGCCCAGGATACTGAACAGCGTGCTCTGATTGGTCGCGTCTCATCCATCAGCCAATGGTGTGCCGTGTACGGTATCATATAGGCAAAGTAGCTCAAGCAGCACAAGCTTCGCTGGTTTTCCTATCTCGCGGTTCTTTGTCAACTCAATTAGAGTACGTATTTTATTTCGGCTAGAAAAAACCGCGATGTACCGAGTCCGCGAAATGTGAACGCGATATGGCGAGGGACTACTGTACTTAGATTTTGCCAAAGCTTTTGATACAGTTCCTCATAAGCGGTTGCTCGTTAAAGTTAGAGCTCATTGAATAAAAGGGACGGTAGCAAATTGGATTGAAGAATGGCTTGGAGAAAGAGAACAGAGTCCAGTTAAATGGGACTAGGTCTACGTGGAGCCCTGTTCTGAGTGGAGTCCCACAGGGGTCAGTATTTGGACCGCTACTTTTTATTATTTATATTAATAACTTGGAAAAGGGTCTGACTAGTAAAACTTCCAACATTTGCAGATGATACAAAATTGGGACAAAATGTAAGATCTTTAACAGGTGTCATGAAAATGCAAAAGGATATTGATAGAGTAGTTGCTTGGGCAGATAGATGGGAGATGAAATTTAATGTGGAAAAGTGTAAAGTTATGCATGTTGGTCATAACAATCCAAAATCTGAGTATAACATGGATGAAAGCTGGATAAATAAAGAAAAAAAGGAGAGATATTTGGGTGTCATTGTGAATCATGATCTTAAACCTACAAATTGTGGTAAATTTTTACAAGTGTACATTACAGGCTTTGTAAATCAAAACTATGTTTTTCTGATGGTTTTTGATGTGGTTTGAATGAAGGTTAATTTTGTTCAAACATCAAAAACAATCGGAAAAACATAGTTTTAATATATAACCTAACCAAACCTAAAATTGTAAAATTCCTCAAAAACCTGTAATAGACTCTCTGTAAAAAAATACCCAAATCATTGTATTGAAATTAGAAACAAGGCTAATGCTAGATTGAACCTAATGCAAAAACATATAGAATATAAATCACTAAAAATTATAATTAGGCTCTGTACTTCATACGTGAGTCCTCTTCTTGAGTATTGCATTCGGTTCAATACTCCTTATTTAGAGCAAGACAGACAGACTAGAAAAAGTACAAAAGAGAGCCACAAGGATGATACCATCCATGCCTTAGACACCTTAGTTACCAGGGTTGTTGGAGTCGTGGAGTCGGTTATTTTTGGGTGGAGTTGGAGTTGGAGTTGGAGTTGGTACAAATCCTCCCAACTCCAAATCTTAAAACTACACGCGTTTCCTTGAAATTTTCAATTGCACGTGGTTTCTCAGAATTTTCTAGGCATGAAACTGCGCGCGTTTTCTTGGAATGTCCGCCTGATTAGAATGTCTTTTTAACCCTTTGTCATATTTTCAGACCAATTGGACACATTAACTTAAATTATTTTTTTTACCTACCTAAATCCTAATAATACTTCAGTGAGCTCATATAACTGGTCTACAGCCAAAATGCTTCGGAAATAAAAGTAGTCCATCTTTACTAATTTTGGGTCACTTATATTTATAAAGATATCAGCAACCCTGCACCCTACTAACTGGACTGCATCTGTTGCGTAATTTGTAGACACCTGTGACACATCGACACATTGACTCTACTGCGCATGCGTGGTTATATTTTTTTATTTTAATAAATTAATACAGGCGTCCCCCGTTATATGATTGTTCAGTTTACGATTTCCCGCGTTAACAATTTTAAAAAAGTACCCCCATCTTTCGATTTACGATTGCCTTATTTCGCGTTAACGATCTCCAACTTGAAAGCATGTCTCAGAAAAGGCCAAGTGCTGGTGCTTCGGGTATTGCTAAGAAGCCTCGCAAGAGTTTGAGCTTGGAGGTTAAGCTTGACATTGTCAAGCATCACAAGAATGGACAAGGGGCTAATTCGATAGCAAAGATTCTTGGACTGGCTCAGTCCACTGTGTCGACAGTGATCAAGAATTCCGACAAGATCCTGGTAGCTGGCGAGAATGTGTCGTCATTATCTGCCAAGAGGATAATGAAGAGCCAGGATTCAACTATCCAAGAGATGGAGAGGCTTCTCAATCTGTGGATAGAGGATCAGAACAGGAGCAGGATGCCTCTCTCCACTGCCCTTATCTGCGCCAAGGCAAAGAAATTGTGGGAGGATGTGTTCATGTATAAATTGTCTTTTATTAATCACAATTTCTTACTTTCAGACACTTTTTGTACATAACAGTAAAATATATAGCAAAATAATAGTGGAATCTGCAAATTTTGGGGGTCTTCCAGAATATTTGGGAACGTATCCCTATTTTTCCCATAAGGCCTTCAGTTCGATATATGATGGGGTTTTTAGGGATGCATCCCAATCGTATAACGGGGGACGCCTGTATAAATAATTACATTTTATTGTACCTATATATATATATATATATATATATATGTATATATATATATGTATGTATGTATGTATGTATGTATGTATGTTAAACACAGACCGTGCATGGAACAAGGAACTCTTCTGGGAAAATTAAATCTACTATAGTCCGAATAACTATGGTATTTGTCATTTACCATTTCTTATTCAGACTATAGTGGATTTAATTTTCCCAGAAGAGTTCCTTGTTCCATGCACGGTCTGTGTTAAACATATAAGTTTCTCAGGGGACCATTCTGAATTTGTGTATATATAATATATATATATATATATATATATAATATATATATATATATAAGCAAACAACCACAAGGAAAAGGAAACACAAAGTCCGAGACTTTGTGTTTCCTTTTCCTTGTGGTTGTTTGCTTATTAATAAGGTCACGTGTTATTTTGTGATTCTAGTGCATATATATATATATATATATAGGTACAATAAAATGTAATTTTAAGTTTATCTATTACATTATGTATCTGTAAATTATTTATTAAGAAATAGATTGGATCATTTTAACATTGCTTCCCATAATGTTTTTGAGATTAATATAAATGGAGTACTAACCTAACTTAACTTTACCTAATTTAAAATTATTAAAATGCAATATAATTACATTAATTTAAAAATAAAAAAATATATAACCGCGCATGTGCAGTAGAGTCAAGGTGTCAATGTGTCACAGGCATCTACATATTACGCCACAGCATCAGTTCATTCGTGGAAG
The DNA here is from genome assembly GCA_023014485.1 of Bathynomus jamesi. Lineage (NCBI taxonomy): Eukaryota > Metazoa > Arthropoda > Malacostraca > Isopoda > Cirolanidae > Bathynomus > Bathynomus jamesi. The sequence goes on from JAJOZX010005411.1 coordinate 65,705, forward strand.
TCATACAGTGCACCCTTGTCAAACTCTTTTTAGTGTTTGCTTTTGAAACAATTTTTTTCAGCCTAATCAATTGTTGCATACAATTAAATGATCACCTTAAACAGCTAAAACTAGGTCCACTATATATATATATATATATATATATCCCCGCAAGGGGGTTCTAAGCTCGTGCTCTTGAGTGCTCTTTGTGCTCGTTTGTACGTGCTTGTTCCTGGAGGTTTCACGTGCGCCCTCCCGGCCCTAGCACCCAAGGATGCTGGGGCTCGACCCTGCAGTCCTTGTCATCCTTGGTCTTTTTTCACTTCGACTGTCCCCTCCACCCTTTCTTTTTCCTCTGTCTTTCCTCTCACTTTTTCTTTGTTTTTCCGCCGAGATATGCCCTTTTAAATAGAGGCGAATCGGTTCTTCCTGAACTTAAAAAAAAAAATATATATAAATTAAATAAATAAGACTAAAAATAAACCTAGTACAACGTAAAGGCAATGAGGTTAGTAAAATAACAAAGATAAAAAGACTCACCTAAAGGAGATGAAGAGATTTGAATGACCAACTGTTGTAGACAATCCTGATTCGCTTAGCTGTTCATTGATTCATCGAAGTTGAGTCTAAAAGCTGTTTTGTTGCATGTTGGCAATGTATTGCCATCAATTCCAGTTGGTCATACAGTCCACATGAAGCAACTTTTGAACTGCATAAACTATGACAAACATCAGTGGCAGGTTTGTGGTGACTTGAAAGTTGTTGCTATCATGCTTGGACTGCAGCCAGGCTACACTAAGTATTGCTGTTTTCTGTGTGAATGGGATAGTCAGGCTAGGACTTCTCATTACACCAAGAAGTATTGGCCACTCCGACACTCATTGGAACCTGGAACAAAAAATGTTCAGTATCCTCCACTTGTAGAATCAAGCAAGATTTTATTACCACCCTTACACATCAAACTGGGCATCATGAAAAATTTGGTTAAGGCTATGGATAAAACGGGGCAGCTTTTAAGTACCTCGGTGGTAAATTCCGAAAGCTCAGTGAAGCAAAAATCAAGGAGGATGAGTAGTTTGACCGTATCTTAGGTGGTGAGCAGAAGACAGCGTGGAATGCTTTCCAGTTAGGAGCAACCAATTTTCTCAAAAATACCAAAGCTGACAATTACAGGGAGCTGGTGGAAAACCTGCTGTTGTCTTATCAAAAAATGGGCTGCAATATGTCTTTAAAGATACATTTCCTCCATTCACACCTGGAATTTTTTCTGGCCAACTGCGGAGCAGTCAGCAATGAACATGGTGAATGTTTCCACCAGGATATCTCAGCGATGGAGAAATGCTACCAGGGGAAATGGAGTCCATCATTGTTAGCAGACTACTACTGGACAATAACAAGAGATGCTCCAGAAGTTGAATACAAGAGACAAGCAAAGAAGCAACAGGTTGAATCAATATAAGTGACTGCATTATACAGGTATGTTACAATATACAGGCACTCCCCGACTTATGACGGGGTTACATTCCGACAAACCTGTCGTAAGTCGAAATGGTCGTAAGTTGAAAATAACCACAATGGTAGTGATGTGCGTTAACATATACGTAGTTCAATCAAAGTAAAATAACAAAACACACAAATTATACAAATAATAGTAGTAAATAAACTGATTGGAATTAGAATTTTTCTATCATCTATTATTTATTTTATTTATTTAATACGACAGTCGTCATCGTAAGTTGGGTGGTCGTAACTCAGGTAGTATTTGTATGGTATACATATACGCAAAATGTGTAACTTAAATTTTCTTGGAAACTGTAGCCAGTCGACTGTTTTTATGGTCATATTCGTTTTCAGCACCCCAAAATCCAAAATAAGAAACACATTTTATCTCCGAAGCACAAACTTTTTCGAAATTTGTAGAACAGTGTAATTTGTATAGGAGTTTATGCATAGTTCATATTCAATTGGACACAAAAGTTACTAGAAGGTAAAAGTTTGTCGGGGGAAATTTCTGTATACATTTGGACACATTTAGCATAATTTCACATCTACAGAGCTCTTAAAAGTATATTTATAATATACAGGATGTCCCATAAGTCCGACATCATAGGAAAAATAATAAAAATTTACTGTAGATTTCAAAACACATTACTAGAGCTCTAAGAAGTGTAGATTTTCCATAAAATATATCCAAAGTAGGCTTCAAATTACATTTTGATTCCTGGAAGCCACATTTAGAAAATTATAGCTCTGGATCTACTTGACTCTATGAGCTTTTGTTAGAAACCAAGAAAGTACTGCCCATATGCTACAAAATGTTTCAATCTGGATCTTCCTACCTGTTCTAGTTGCTGAGATATAAGGCATCAAAAATGGCCAAAATTAATTTGTATGACAAAAATGTCCCATCTTTAAAGCTCAAAATGATCATGTGGGACAGCTCGCACCATACTCTAACAAAAACTGAAAAGAGCATGTCCTGAAATACTAGGGACTAGTGTTTTATTTTGGTGTCTTGCTTTTTTGTAGGTCTAGTAGAGCTTTGAAGTTTTGTTCTGTGATGTTTCTATCATTATATTTAATTTATTTGCACTCCTGCGTTGGTCCATGGTGGCTAAGCCACTGCCAATTTCTCTAATTGATAACTATTAAAGATAAAGATAATTTATTAATACAAAGGAGTCTGTTTCAGTTTTTTGAGAAATTGGCAACCCTATTGCCAAGGGGCCATGCCTGATAGCCGTGCAGGTCCAGCCACAGGTCCCACCCACCCACCAACTCATCTTTCCTTGACTTTCTAACTGGATCCAGAACTGTGCAACTCCTTTTCAAAGCTTTCAAACAAATTTTCTATAGTAGACAAGGTATTCCCTGGCAGCATGTACCCTCTTCCCATGGCACTTGGTGTAGGAGCAGGAATAGTTGTCAAGATATGCTGCTCTGGAATCCAACAAGTGTCTTTTCTAGATGGCCACTGAAACTGTCATGCTGGCCCATGAGGGTGCATAAATGTAATTAATGCATCTTTTTCTTCCTCACAAACTTCACAAATGTTTCCAAGCCATCACAAATCATCATCAAATGCATGCCACATATTGGCCTGATTGCAGTTTCAACTGTTGTTGATCAATGTCACTGTATATTCCAACATTGGCCACAAAATAACATGTAGATCTTGAAACTCGGCTAACTTGAATCTGTTTATCATTTACTGGAACAAAATGATGATTTTCTCGAGTTCCAGCTACTGTATGCCCATGATTAAATCTTATTTCCTGTGCTTCTCTCTGCGCTTCAATTTCATTAGTCAAAACAAAAAAGAATGTAATTCCACGCACATCTTTTTGGCAAAATTCAGAGAGATCAGTAGGTGTGAGAATCTGACCAGTTACTGGTCTTTACAAGCTGGCATGAGCTGCCAATCTTTTCACAGTGCCCCCTACACCATCACATGCTGATTTTCCATGGCTGGTAGCAAAAAAATTCCATTCTGCTGTTATCCCACCAAAATCTTTGCTCTGCCAACAAAGTTCATGAAATTTTTGTAGTTTTTGTACTGGCCTGCAGCACCATCACTGAAGTAATGAATGTGCTCTATTACTTCAAAATTTTCTTTCAGAAATCCAATCAACTTCTTCAGAAAGACATGTACTGCAACAGTATCATGCTTCAGACAGTCACTGATGACAAAAACATTTGCTTCTAATTTCATCTGAAACTTTGTGATACATTACAAAAGGATGCAGTGTTGCTTGGCTGTTGTCCCAGTGAAAACCTTGCGCTGCATCTTGTACCACAAAAGAATAGTTCTCTGCAAAATCCATTAAGATTATTACTTCTTCAGGTTTTATTTCCTCCTTTAGGGACTTCAGGTGAGTACTTTGGTGATTTGAAATGTAATGATGACCACAAAGGAAGATAATTTTTGAAGTCAGTTCTGTGATAAAATCCTCTACTGACAACTGTTTCATAATCAAGGTGTCCCTGTCAGTGTGTGAACCCATTGTTTATATTCAATCATTTCTTGTGGATCCATTTCTGCTTGTTCTGTAAAAATAGCTGAAAGGTGATCTTCTAGTGCTGGTGCTCCAGGGCACAGTTCACACCGTTGTAGCATGCAGTATTTTGACTCAAAGTTGCAAACACATTTTTGCATCAGTGTTTTGTAATCCTCATGAATATCAGCTCCAGCCAACATCAGTTTCACATTTTGGTGAATTGTACATACACAAACACTGTGTACCCCTGCTACACCAACTGTCACACACCACTTTGGTCGAAGTTCACAGAACTTAGAGAAGCCAATTTAAGGGCCATTTTGATCTTTGTAAGCAATGTACATTTCTTTCAAATTGCTGAGCAGCAGTCTTTTTTGTTTTTGAAGTTTTTTCCATCAGTCCTGACAGACACCCAATCTTTCTTCCCTGGGCACATCCGGCTGAATTCATGATCTTCATAAAACTTTTGAACTTTTACTACTACTTCCTCAGGCAGTGTTTTTCCTTTCTTTTTTGGTATTGCAAGAATACCTGACTCTGCTTTCAACTTCCTGGCTGTTTTAACCATTTGAAGAGAAACTCCAAATTCTTCTGCTGTTTGTTATATAGACCAGCTGTTAGGGTCCAGAGTTAGAATCTGCAGTTTCCTTTCTTTTGTCTGATAATTCCATTTGGCTTTTCAATTCTTCCAACAGTATTTCATAATTTTCACAATTTCTGCACCTCTGCTTACTTGTGCTAGCTTCTGTTTCACCCACATCAATCCCTGTAAGAGCTGCCATTTTCTGACCAATAGCTTCTTGTGCGTCTTGTTTTTCTTTTGACATATCCTGTTAAATCTCTTTTGCTCACTTTTTGTGGCTTTACAGGGGAAATGTCAAGTGCTGAACAGCTGGTGCCTAGTTTCTGCTTTTGTGCTTCTGGTAGATCAAATGATTCACTTGATGATGATGAACTGATTCTTTGTATTTCAGCCCTCTGTTTCCTGCAATCAGGACAAAGTGTAGGGAAATGCTGGAATCATTGCCTGAAAAAAAACTTTAGATGAAGATGAAAAAAGCTCTTGCTGTGAAGAAACTAGTAATATTCCTGAAATATCTTCATCTGAAAATGAACTTGAAATCAATGAGGCATCAACAAGTACAGCACTTGAATTTCAATTATCAACTTTAAATACTTTATTCAAATCATTAGGAGAAACTCCCATAAAGACAAGAAAGCTAAGAGAGACAGAGGCTTATGCATCTCACAAAATAACAAAAGTTACAGGAACAGTCAAGAGAAAATTAGAAGAAATTGCTGGAAGAGATATATTAATACAGGAAAAAGAAAAAAACTAAGATAGAAAAAGATTATGATGAAATATTAAATCAACTGAAGGAGAAATTCAGCAACTTGCAGACCAAGAGGAGTGAAATAATACAAATCCTGACTATTACCAAAATGTTGGAGTGAGAAAAAATAGCTACAGAATTCAACACAACAAGGCACAAAGCATCAGTTGCCAAAAAGCTTATTAATGAAATGAGTATCCTTTCAATTCCAAATCCTCGGCCTAGAAAGAAAATTGAACAAAACATTATAGAAAAAAATCAAAGCATTTTATCTTTCAGAAGATATCAGTAGAATAATGCCTGATAAAAAGGCTTATCTCAGCATTATGGACAGCTCAGGGAAGCGGAAACATTTTCAGAAGCATCTACTGCTATGCAATTTAAAAGAAGCTTATCAGCTTTTTAAAGAAAGAAGTCCTTTGGTAAAAGTGGGCTTCAGCAAATTTGCAGAGGTGCGTCCAAAGCAATGTATTATTGCCGGAGCATCAGGAACTCACTCAGTATGTGTATGTACTATTCATCAGAATGTTAAACTTATTTTTGTAGGAACTAAATTTGATAAGTTAACTGAAGATAATGAAAATCCTATCAACCATATATGACATTGTCTTACTTTGATTGAGTGCAATCCACCCTCATTGCAATGCTGCCTTAGGGAATGTAAACAATGTGGAGACAAAAGCATTGAAAGAGAAACTCCAAAGTATTTTTGATGATAACTGCATTAATTCAGTACAGTTTAAGAAGTGGACCAATACAGACAGGTCCAATCTTGAATCAATTCACATAAGTTCAGATGAATATATTGAACATTTCTGTAGCAAACTTCAAGAATACCAAATTTATGATTTCCTGATCAAGATGCAAGCTAATTATTACAACAAAACTAAAATGTTGCTGAAACCAAGTGAAGTCCTAGTAGTGTGTGATTTTGCCAAAAATTACTCTCTTGTTTTCCAAGATGAGGTGCAGAGTTTTCGCTAGAACACTCAGATGGCAACTCTACATCCATTTGTTTTGTATTATAACGAGCAAAATGAGATTGCTCACCTCAGCTTTGTTGTCATATATGAGTGCAATATTCATAACACAGTTGCAGTACATTTGTTTCAAAGCATCTCATAAACTTCATAAAAGAGAACATCCCATCCATCAACAAAATCATATACTTTTCAGATGGCTGTGCTGGACAATATAAAAACTGCAAAAACTTTCTGAATCTTTGCTACCACAAAGATGACTGGAATTGATGCAGAGTGGAATTTTTTTACAACAAGCCATGGGAAGGGACCATGTTATGGTGCAGGAGGCACTGTTAAGAGGTTAGCTGCTAAAGCTAGTCTGCAACAGCCTTATAATAAACAAATCCTTACTGCACAATGGCTGTATATATATTTACCAAAGATAATAATAATAATATTACACCACATTTTTCAACCAATGAAGATTATGAAAATGAAGAATTTCTCCTCCAAAGTAGACATTCAAAAGCAAGAACAATTGCTGGTACTCAGAAAATACACCATTTAAAACCAGTTTCATTAACTTCAGGATATTCATGTATTGAGAAAGTCAATGAAGAAGAAGAACTTATACCTGAAGAGGAACTACATGGTTTTGTCACTGCTGTATATGATAACCTTTGATGGTTAGCATGCATTTTGGACAAAACAGCTGAGAAGAGGGAAGCAAAAATATCTTTTCTTCATCCTCATGGTCCCAACCCATCATTCTTTTTTCCTCATCAACCAGATATTCTTACAATTACATACTCTGATGTTTTGACAAAGGTAGAGGCATCTACTGCAACTGGAAGACTATACTACCTCACCAAGGAGGAAACTGCTAAGGCCTCCAAGGCCCTCATAGAATTACAACAGAGAAAAGTAAGTTACACATTCAAGTTATATATGGTAGATATATACAGTACCGTAGGCATATATATATATATTTTTTTTTTACTGGGCATGCCTGTATCAACCCAAGGAAAGATGGGCCATGTTGTTGTTGTTGTTAGTAACCTCTAGGGTCGAAACCCTCAGTGCCAAATAACTGACAGCCACTCAAGCCTCATCCAGATGTTCCCTAATCCCAGTGTAAAGTGTTAGTTCACTGGAACTGTCGAGGAATCTTTGCAAACTATGAAGGCCTTAACTCCTTGATTGCCACTTCCCGTCCGGTGTGCGTCTGTCTCCAGGAGCTAATCCTGGGGACCAGGCCCATGCCCTGCCCCACTGGTTATTTCTGCGTCGCCACCCCGCCTCCTACCTGCACTCGAAGGGGAGCTGCCATCCTCGTCCACCACGCAGTCCCTTCTACAATCTCTCCATCCAGTCCCCGCTACAGGTGACTGCCATCCAGCTCTCCCTGGATAGACAGTACACCATTTGTTCAATCTACCTTCCCCCCCACGCTCGAGTCTCCCGCGACGACCTGGTGGAAGTCGTGGAACAACTCCCCAGGCCCTTCCTATTACTGGGCGATTTCAATAGTCGTCACCCCTTGTGGGGCGACACACACTCCACCTATATGGCCCCAACCCTGATATCCGTCATGACCGAGCTCTCCTTCGAGTGCCTCAACGATGCCTCTCCTACATTCTACCATGCCACCACCTGCACTCCATCCTGTATAGACCTGTCCCTCGTATCAACTGATGCCCTCCTAGACTTCACGTGGCAAGTCCTCCGAGAGGACTATGGCAGTGACCATCTCCCCATTCTACTCACCCTCAATCGACCCGACCAGACCGTACGGGTACCGGTAAGGTGGGTTACCACCAACGCGAATTGGGCCCGCTTCCGCGATAACACACATACCACCCTTACAACTGCTCACTTCCCATCCATCGACGAGTGCATTGCATACTTCGAGTCCGTCGTTCTAACGGCCGCAAGCACAAGCGTACCACAATCCTCCGCCTACCCCCGCGCCCGACGGGTTCCTTGGTGGACCCGCAGTGCGCGGAGGCCATGCACGCCAAGAGGAAGGCAACTCGGCGCTTCTACGGGACGCGACTCCCCATCCATCGCACGGAGATGCAGCGGGTCAGGGCCATCGCCCGCCGCACAATGAAGACAGCGTGCCGAGCCTCTTGGCGTGCCTTTGTGTCCGGCATCACCGCCAGCACACCTTCGGCTATCATCTGGAAGAAGGTGCGGGGTGTTGAGAGGCGACATGTCCCCTCCCGACCCCCGGTCCTCCGGACTAACGACGGACTCCTATGTGAGCCCAAGTCGGTGGCAGACCACCTTGCTTCTACCTTCGCCGCCGTTTCTTCCTCTGAAGCCAATCCCGTACCCGCCCCTGAAGATAGTCCCTCCCCACCGTCCATAGACAGCACCTACAACCGATTGTTTACCATGCGTGAACTACAGACAGCACTGGCCTCTCGACGATCCCCTTGTCCCGGCCCGGACGGTATTCCGTACGGCATGATCCAACACCTCCAGTCCTCCACTCTACCTTACAAATTTTCCTGCTAGACCTATACAATCGCATATGGATAGAGGGTGCCTTCCCCTTTAGGTGGAAGGAGGCCCACGTCATCCCTATCCCCAAGCCCGGCAAAGATTCCTTGGACCCCACAAACTACAGACCAATCGCCCTGACGTGTTGTGCCTGCAAGATCCTAGAAAAAATGGTCGCTACGCGATTATCGTTCGTCCTTGAACGTACCAATTCCTTCCCGTCTACCCAGTCCGGCTTCAGACAATTCTGCTCCACCACTGATCCCCTCCTGCTTCTCAGCCGAGACATACAGGATGCCTTCGACAATAGACAGTTCGTACTGTCAGTTTTCTTTGACATCCAGAAGGCCTATGACACCACCCGTCGAGCAATGATCCTCGGTCAGCTCCGGCACCTTGGCCTCGTTGGAGCCATGCCTACCTTCATCAGGGGCTTCCTTACTTCTCGGATCTTTAAAGTCCGGGTGGGCTCAGTCCTCTCTGACACCTTTGTGCAGGAGGACGGGGTCCCACAGGGAAGCATCCTCAGTGTTCTCTGCTTCTCTGTCGTGATGAACATGGTCTCACAATGCCTTCCACCCACAATCCGCTCTTCCATTTACGCGGATGACCTTGCAATCTACTTCGCAGGGCGAGAACTGTCTGTCGTTCAATGGCAAATGCAGCTCGCCATCTACCGGGTGGAAAGGTGGGTGATGTCGGTGGGTTTCTGCCTCTCCATCCCTAAGTCCAAGTGTATGGTCTTCAGTAGAAGAAGAACCACAACCCTTCCTCTACCCTCTGTTACATTATACGGCAGTCCTCTTGAGGTGGTACCCTCCACGCGTTTTCTGGGCATGACCCTAGACCGACGGCTCAATTGGGTTCCCCATCTCAAGCATCTAAAGCAATCCCTTCGACGCCCCCTCGCTCTCCTGGATCACCTCTCTCACACCACATGGGGTGCAGATCGACGCTCTCTTCTTCGCCTTTATACTTCCATAGTACAGTCGAGGCTGGACTATGGTAGCGCAGTTTACGGTTCAGCCTCCAACGCCCGCCTCCGTATCCTGGACCCGGTACTTAATAGAGGCCTCCGCCTCGCCACCGGTGCTTTCCGCTCCTCCCCAGCTTCCATGTGGAATGTGATCATCTCCCTCTCGCCCTCCGACGGGGTCTACTCCTCATGCGGACATACCTCCGTGCACAGAGGCTACCTTCTTCGCTTCTGGGCATGGCGGTTTTAGAACTACCACCTCAGGGACGGAGCTGGCACTTCACTGAAGCGGTCCGCTCTTTCCTTGATCTTTTCAACATGCCTGCCCCCTCAGTTATCCCCATTTCATTCAGCATCTACCCCCCTGGATCCTAACCCCTATCAAGTTTTGCAAAGATCTGTGTTCCCTACCGAAGACTACCACGAACGCCATGATATACAGGTCACTTTTCCGCGAACACGCAACCCAACACCCAGACGCAATCGCCATTTACACGGATGGTTCCCGCTCAGAGGCTGGTGTGGCCTCCTCAGTGGTGATTCCGCCCCAGCTGCTCTCCCGGAGCGTCGGCCTGCCCCGCGAGGCCTCCGTTTTTTGGCGGAACTTTTCGCCATTACGGAGGCCCTTGATATTGTGCGCACCCACTCTGTCAGCTCTTATGTTATTTATTTGGATTCCCAAAGTGCACTTCTCTCCCTCGAAAGATTTAACTCCCCTCACCCGCTCGTCTGTACCATCCAGCAGACCTTCCACTTTTTAATGATCTTCCAACACAAGACAATCGCATTCTGTTGGGTCCCGGCTCATGTCGGCATCCAGGGCAACGAGGCGGCGGACCACACAGCGAAGACGGCCTGCTTGCTGCCGGCCTCCTCCCGACCCCTCCCCTTCTCCAACTTCTTCCCGGCTTTCCGCTCCCACTTCCGCTCCATTGGTAGTGGGAATGGGACCAGGCCACACAAAATAAACTCCACACGATCAAACCGCAAATAGAATACTGGGCTTCTTCATTCCACCGGTCCCGCCATAAAGAAGTAATCCTAGCCTGTCTCCGCATAGGTCACACCCGCATCACCCACGGACACCTTATGGCAAAATCGCCAGCCCCGCTTTGCTCTACCTGCCATACCCCTATCACTGTCTTACACCTGGTGGAATGCTCAAAGTCGGCCGCTCTCCGTCGCAGGTGTTTCCCTCTCTCGGCCGAAAACCCCATACCCAACTGCCTACGATCTATACTTGCCGACGGCCCCCACTTTTCAGCGGAAGCCATTCTCCTCTTCCTTACTCACTCCCATCTGCTCCATCGCATCTGAAACCGTACCCCTCCTACCCACTATCCATCGACTGACCCTTACTCATTCCCCTAGTCTACCACCCCCAGCACAGTAACATCATCACCCACACTGCCTCGCCGAGATATGTACCATCTTTTAGGTACGAATCGGCGGTAAAACTGAAAAGAAAAAAAAAAAATATATATATATATATATATTTATAATGGAACCATATATTTTCAGGCACAAAACTAATGGATAATCTACTCAAGAGAAGATTTGTATCAATGAAAAAACTTAGATTGATTATTTAAAGGTTAGTTTTAATTAAAAGTACTTCCTGATCATACTTTTCACTGGCCACTTCTAACTTTTTAGGAACATGTTTCACATTGGTAACTGAACATTTATAAAAAAAATTGAAAAATTGGGGATGGTATATTTTTTTTATTTAAGGTCAAAGGTTAAGGATATTTTTTTTAATTTTCATTTGAGAGGCTTATGACAAGAGAGATAATATGACAAGCTGTTTATGAGCTTCAAAATGACACTAGAATCAGAACTCTAGCTTTATTAGTTATGTGGCTACAGCAATTTGAAATTTGACAGTAAGTAAAAAAATCAAGTCAAAGGTCCAAATTTTGTGACCCCATATCTCAGCAACCAAAGGTCAGCCAGCTCTAAAATTTGGGGAATTTCAGTTTCTCTCACACCTACTAATGTACCAAATATCATGAAAATCTGAGATGGTCATGTTCTTGGGTGGCTGAATTGACATAGAATGACCCTACTACTGATAAGATGAACATAATTGACAGGTAACAGTACAATTGTCTTGTACATTAGTATCTGATTCAAGTCAAGTATTTCACAAAAAGGCATACATTTCAAACAAGTGTTGAAATTTAAATATTATTAGTCAAAACCTATGGAGCTTGCTTAAATAGTTGTCTTTAAAATTGAGTAAATTTGCACTATGAATTTTGCAGGAACAAGCTGAGAAGAGAACGTGAAAAATATCATAAAGCCATAAGAAAAGAGGAGGGTAAATTGTTTGAATTGGTGGATGCTATTTATGTGGATGGTCGCAAAGATGCAACAATGGTGACAGTTGAAGTGAATGGCAAATATTACAGAAGAACTGAGCTAGAAGAGCACTATGTATAATTGTAGGAAAATCTAGTAAGATTTAAAATTTTGATCTTTAGTTTGCATTTTGTAACATATTACTCAAAATATTTATTAAGATGAATTTTGGATACAGAAATTGGAAAATAGATATAAACCCTGAAATATCTAAAAAAAATTCTCTAATTTCTGAATACTATTTCAGGTGATTTCTACCTTTCACATGTGACTCGAAGTAATGGCAAGGGGTTCACAATTGTAACAGATATATACAAGGCCCTCAAAGACACTGAATTACAAACCAAACTTGCCATGATAGGATCTCATGGGATAATACAATGACTGGTTCAAATGGTGGAGCTATCAGATGCCTGGAAGAACTGCTTGGTAGACCTTTGCAGTGGAGCATTTGCCTACTACACTGTAATGAGCTCCCACTTCATCACATCTTTGTTACTCTGGATGGAACAACAAAGAGCCCAGACTCATTTTCAGGAAAGATAGGGGTTGAACTTGGTGGAAGTGTATCTCGGTTCTCAGTGGGATGTGATTTCATTCAAGCCAATTAGGAATTCAAAATTTCCAGTTATTCCTAATGAAGTACTGGAGGACCTCAGCACTGATCAGTATATATTATGCTTACAGAATCTGTATGGCTTTTATGCTTGGCTGTGTTGATCCTGATCTTGAGCTCCTTGAAGTTGGACTGATCTGTCATTCAAGATGTTTGACTCTGGCATGTAGAATCCTCAGATTTTATATATCTCAAAGGAAGCCTTCCAAAGTTTTGGTCACACTTGCAGAGTTTTGTATCTTGGTCTATTTTCCAAGTTGGTTCCAGATCAAGGAGGAGTATCGATGCCCAGATAGTGCTAAGAACTTTTATGATATGCTCCAAAGGATCCTGAAATTTCCTCACAAGGAAGATAGCCCTAAAAACCCTCTACTAAAATGCATACTATGCTCACCCTGAGAATGTTATTAATTGCCATGCTTGCTGATTCAGACCCACAAATCTGCAACATTGCAGTTAACAAGGTACTTTTGGTTAGAGGGAATGAATCAGTTGAAACAGTAATAAACAATGACTTCGAAGGTGGTGACCTAATACTGTAATTGAGTCAGATGAGGATATTGAAGTCCCAGAGTTACAGCCTGACTTGAGTGTTGTGAGAGATGGTAGCATCAGGAGATTTATGGTGCCTAAAATTGATAACAAAACTCAAGGGTATCTCAAAATGATAAACGTAAATTCACCTGACATTCATGAGCCCCTTATCATAGCATCTCTAACCAATAAAGAACTCTTAAACATAAGAAAGGAAGCACTGAAGCTCAACCAGCCTTGTCATAATCAGGCTGTAGAGAGGCACATTAAACTTGGAACAGAGGCTTCCTCAAAGTGGTAGGATTTGAACATCATGATGGCATTATTCAACAAAAGATAAAATGAAGAAAACTGATGAAAGTGTTCAATACCAAAATACAATATTCTGAAGCTATTTGATGATTATTTTTTATTATGGTACTTTATTTAATGAGTGATACTTTAAATTAATCTTAAGTTGATTTGTAATATTTTCAGTAGAAAATTGTACATATTTACCACAAATTGTCTAGAAGATTCGCTAAAAAAAGGCTGAAATTGCAATTTTTGGCCAAAAATAATATAAATATGGATTTTTTGATGCATTATTGAGCCTGTACCCTTCTGCAAATGTTTTAATCTGTTTCAGAGGTAAAAAATACATCATAAACAGTTTTTAAATTGTCTTTCTTTCATGTCCAAAACCTGAGATAGGTCACTGGGTTCAAATTTTGGCCATACACACATACAATTTGTATAAACTGGCTGGTAGGTAGCAGTCACAGTTTTGTATGCAACCACCCAAAATCAGTTTTAAAGTTTAATCATGGACAAAACAACTATCTACACCCCCTCAAGTTTGATCTGGCACTTTTGATTTTTTCACTCCATTCTAATCCTTAACTGGCAGTGGGGAAGATAAGTTTTGCAGAGACAAAAAAGGTGGTGGTGGAGGCCTTTTCTGTCCTGGAGTCTTTTGTATGTCCTCTCCCATTCTCAGCCACAATGACTTTCCTTCCTCTTGTGGCCTACGTCGTGGCCAGTGTCTTAACATTGCTTCCCATCAATCATCAAAGTTAAGTGACACTGGGTCTGGAGAGTAGTTGGAAGGGAGACTATCCCCTTGTCCAAATTATGTAGTGACCTGCGATTCAGATCCCATGTAAAGTTGTAGGTGCTCTTTGTCATATGACCTTAAATGTTGTGAAGGTGTTGCATTTCCCCATCTGTCTTGCATTGGCACATCTTCCCCTGAGCTTTTCTCAAACTTTTGGCATTACTACTAAAGAGAAGCCATCTTCAAAGGTTTCTTGTTTTGTCTGAATCTGTTAGAGCTGAGGAGCCTCCTGCAAAACATCCAATACCAGGGTGTTGGGGGATCTTGGATGGAGACTTCCTCTTCAGCGCCAGTAGTGCCTGGCATTGCTGCTTGTAGAAGTCTGGTACCATTAGGCCAATTTCTTCCGTACTATATTTGGCCAATAGTCTGTAAAGATGTCTTTGAGACAACGTTAATGTATCAGACCCCTGTAGGAAGAAGTGGCTAAGCGACAAAAGTACAAAATGTTAGAGAACTTGGTACAAATTTTTACCAATTTGAAAGTGCCATAACTTTTGAACTTTTGAATAAATTTAGACTATTTGGCTAATAGTCTGTAAATGTTGTCTTCGAGACAGCATTAACGTATCAGACCCCCATAAGAAGAAGTGGCTAAGTGACAAAAGTAAAAAATGCCAGGAAACTCGGTATAAATTTTTACTAATTTGAAAGTGTCATAACTTTTGAACAAATTTCATTGAAATACCTTAAAAAATTCAAAAGTTGTTCCACTTTGAAGTTAGGTACAACTTTTTATTAAATTATTGGTAATATTTTGATCACTCCTTTCAGGCTTAGGATCCACTCCTAATACTAAATGTAAGCAACAACAACAAAAACAGACTCCTTATTTCTACAACTGTGCCATAAAGGGTAGTTTCAGGCACAAATAAAAAATGAGTAATTCAAAAAAACACACCCTTTCCTCGAGGGAAATATTCAGTTATGACCATCCTCATGCTTCGCATCAGGATACTGCTGCAGTATATGATGATGATGATTATTTCTTGTCACCACAGACCCATTTTCCTGCTGAGGAAAATAGATTTTCTCCACCATTCAGCAATCAGGAAGTAAATTACGAACATTCAAGACAAGTAAGTCTTCCACTTGCTTCTTAAGTTAGGTCAATGAGCTTTGATCTCAAAAGGGATAATACCAGGTTTTGATTGTTGTTTTTTTGTTAGGGATAACTGGCTATCTGGTTGAAATGGTTGTCTTAATGTCACTCAGGGTTAGCCCAGGGAAATCCCTAACATTAGTAAATGTCATAAAGAACTCATTGAATGATTGGAAAGGACCAGAGCCTATACAGATGAATATGTAAATGAAGCCATAAGAAGTTCTTTAATATAAGTTGTTATTACCAGGGAATCCTGTTAAAAATTTTAAAGAATGTGGGGCATTCCAGGACAAATCACCCAAAAATTAAAAAATTTGTAACCACTCCGACCTGGATTTTAATGAAAATTGACATATGGTGTTCTTCAGGGTGTTGATTTCACTGGTTCAAATAAAAAAGTTCTGTGACCCATAGTTTTTGAGATATGGGCCCCACTTTACCACCTAACTTTAATGGGCAATAACTCCCAAACATCTTGTTGTAGACCTATAAAACTATATATTTTTAGAATCAGCATGAAGAGATCTATTAAATGATACCACATTCAAATGTATAGCACAATAATGAAAATTTTACCCCCCTTTTTTTTTACCCCCACCCCCCTAGACAGTGAAATAAAAAACAAAATTTTCATTTATTAAACTTCCATTAATTATTAAAAGATACAAACAATAAAAAATGTGGGTATCACATTGCAAGATATTTTAAAAATTATTGAAAAAATATGTACATTGACATTTGTACCTTTGTACATTGAAATTTTGACATTTTTACGCAGACTAAAATAGAGAACTACAAATGATATATTTACATCCTATGTATAACTCATATTCACAGTCTCTCTCAAATGTTTGTTAATTATGCTTATTTTGAGTCAAATATCTTATTTTTGAGATTTACAATTGTGTATTTTTAGTAATGGAAAATGGTTAGATACTGTGATGATCCTTTACAAAAACATAAGAAAAAGATACACAAGGATATAAAAACCATCAGCCAATCACTTTATGAGCAATGTAAATGGAAACTACAAAGGAATACTGTACTATGTAGCAACTGTAGAAAATTATTGACTCAGATACCAGAGTTGCTATCAACATCACAAAGTGAAGAGTCTGATCAAATGTTTGAGAATGTTATTTCACAAAGCGATGAATATGATCCAAATATATCGAGTAATGCCAAAGAAGAGGTTTCTCAAGTTCTAGAAAGTCTTGCTGTGACTCCAGTGAAGAAGCGTAAGTATTTAATGAGAGGTACTTTTTATATTTATAACTTTTTTATTTATATTATTTATTTATAATGCATTTACTTTCAAGAGTTTTTCAGCAGTTGCTGAAAAACTTAATGAAATTAATATGTTGACATATTAAATTTATTAAACTTATGAAATTAATATGTTGACATTAATTATTTATTATTGTCCATATATATCAAATGGAGTCAAATATTTATTAATTAAAAAATTTCAGATGGTTTGGGTTCCTCAAGAGAAGAAGAAAAAGCTATTCAAACAATAGAAAAAGCACATCGTTCTTTAAAATGAAAGCTAGAAACAAGTTTAGAAATTGAGATCCCAAGCCCATCAAAAGCTACAAAGTTGGATCATGAAACTCAAAGGTATGAATTTTAAAATGATACGCTATTATTAAGTAGGAATATACCTAAACTAAAATTGAAGCATAAAAACAAAATGTAGGTACAGTAGACTCGCAACTTACACAGATTTTTCTTACGCAGTTTCAACTATACGCGGGTTATAATTTTACAATTTCCAATTTCAGAAAATGTAAATCCAAATTTCAAAAAATATAAAATAAAAATATAAAAAATAATTTTAATACTACTATAATAAATATATACAGTAATTAAAAATATAAAAAATAGGCCACCCGGATGCCATAAAATTTGCACATGATGACGTCGAGGTAGTATTCCTTCCACCCAACTCCACCTCCATCCTCCAGCCTCTCGATCAGGGCGTGATTCGGTGCTTTAAGACAGCGTACACACATGTCACCTTCATCCACATTTCGCAACGCCATGGAGGATTGGACGATGGCACTAACAAGTGTGTTATGGCATGCTGGAAGGAATTCAACATTGCCAATTGCATCACTTTTGTGAAGGAGGCCATGGATGCACTGAAACCAGAGTCAGTTAATTCTTGTTGGCAGGCACTGTGGAGTGACTGTTTGCGTGACTTCAAAGGATTCCCTATGATTGACTCTGAAGTAAAGGGCATCGTGAAGATGGCCACTGGCCAGGGCTGTAGGTGGTGATGGGTTTGAAGACATGGTTGAACAGGAAATTGAGGAGTTCATTGAAGGGCACAGGGAAACTCTGACTGATGCTGAGTTGGAGGAAATAGTGAGAGTGGATGAAGAAGGTGGCGATGGCAGTGGCGACAATGATGAAAAAGAAGAAGAGTCAGCATGTTGGGATATACACAAGTTTAGTGAATTGTTTCAGGTGGCTGAGCACTTGAAAAACTTAGTGTCTGGGTATGACTCCTCTATGGAGCGCAGCATCAACTTCTCATGAGGTCTTACAAGCCTTATGGCTCAATATAATATGATGGTCCAGCAGTTTAAGAAACAAAAACGACAGCTTCCCATCACCATGTTCTTGAAGAAAACCTCACCATCAACATCATCAGTAGATCAGCCAACGCCCTCACCTTCTCGCAGTGACCTTGAGCTGCCCACATACTCCTCTGCATCATTATCTAAGCTTGACGATCCCCCCATGGTGACGTGGGAAGGGAATGAATAAGCTCAAAACAACAACACCCAGAAATGCCAATCTCCATGAGCTCATCATTCATAATTGTACAGGTATGTTATAGTGTACATGTACGTATAACAGAGTTAGAATATATAGTGATTTAAGGGCGATTTAGGGGATTTTTTCAGTTTCTGACTTTACACTGTTTTTGGCTTTACGCGGGGTCCCAGGAATGTAACCCCCGCATAAGTTGCGAGTCTACTGTATTCACCTTTGATAGTAGAAACTAGAAGCACAACTCCCTAAAGATTGGAGATCAATGGGCCCATTAAATCATTTGGAATTCATTTGGTCACAAAATAATTTTTGGTTTAATTTGACTCTATCTCAAAGAATGCTCATTTTGTTACACTTGAAATCAATATTATAATCCTAAAAATTTAATATGCACATGTAATGGTTTGTTTATAGCTATTATACAGTCATGAATTTGTTTCAGGTCAATGATTCATCTCATGAATGAACTGGTTGAAGCTTTCCATTCTATTGACAGTTATGAGAGGAAACTCAAAATATTGACATTATCTCCATTTACCATATCAAAAACTATAAATCTATTTCAGACAACTGAATATTTAGTTAAGAAAAGCAGAAATATAAAACAAAGACGGAATTATTCCTGAAATTGAACCCATGTCAAAAGGAAAAGTAGCAACTAAAGGTATTAAAGATTCTGTTCAGAAATTTTTTGAATCAGATGAAATTAGTCATTTGTGCCCAAGTACAAAAGACTGCCTGAGTATCAGAAATGAAAGTGGGTATAAAGAATCTGTGCAGAAAAGACTGGTGTTAATGAATCTGAAAGAAGCTTTTAGTCTCTATAAAAATAATCCAGATAGTCCCCAAATTGGCTTCTCTAGTTTTGCCAGCCTTCTCCCCAGACATTGTGTTTTAGCTGGAGCTGCTGGTACCCATTCTGTGTGTGTATGTACAGTGCCCGCGAAAAGTATCCGATCACCCTTAAAATTTGTATTTTTTACATAAAAAACAATGTTTAAATGTATACTAACCTTATATTAGTATTTTGTCATCTGTCCTTTGGTTTGGATGACTTGTTCTAGACGTTTTGGCATGGATTTAATCAAGTTTTGACAAACTTCCACTGATATTTCCTTGCACCATACCTTTTTGATGGCCTCTTGTAATTTTTCGACTGAGCCAGTGTCGTGGCATTCAACCTTATTTTTTATTATTAGCCACAGATTTTCTATCGGATTGAGATCTGGACTATTACCAGGCCAATCCAAAATATCAAATTTATTGTCAGTAATCCATTTTGTCACTATTTTGGCCCTGTGACATGGTGCACCATCATGCATGTATGTTTTTGTCCTTTGGATTGCCATTGCCATTGGAAGTTTATCCTGTAGCATTGCTAAATACCGTGCACCATTCATAGTTGTGTTCTTCGGAAGAAAATATAAGTTTCCACGCCCATAGTAACCGAAACAACCCCAAACCATCACACTTGGAGGGTGTTTCATTGTCTTTAGGGTGTATTTAGGGTCCATCCTATTTGAGCCAATAGGCCGGTGAACCTTTTTTGGACAACTTCTGAATGTCAAAAATGTCGACTCATCGCTAAATAAAACCTTCTTCCAGTCATCAACAGTCCAATGAATGTATTTTTTACAAAATGCGACACGTTTTTTACGCATTTTTTCATTAATGAACGGTTTCTTAGCAGCATGGCGAGATGGTAATCCGAGTTCTTTTTGGAGCCGCTCCTGGATAGTTCGTTCAGAAACACCAGATAACAAATTATTCATATTAAATTTTATTTCTTTCGCAGTTATTGTTGGGTTTTTCAATACTAAACGTTTCATAAGTTTGTCTGTTCGCGAATTTGTTTTTCTCGGTCTGCCAGATCGTTTTTTAGGGACTGGCGTGGTTAGGCCACCATTGTTCTCAGCCCGTGAAACCCATAAATTAACGGTACTTTGGGATATGTTTAATTCCTTAGCTATCTGTCTCTGTGATTTCCCACATGCATGCAAAGCAACAATAGCACCTCGACAATCACTCTTAAGTTGTTTTTTAGCACACATTATATATAAATTTTATTTACACCACTTTCTGTAAAAAAAAAAAAAATATCAAGAAATTTACACAAACAGTGAAATCTGACAAATTTGAGACACAGCCACCCGCAACGAAGGCTACCAGAACACTAATTTGAGAATGCGTTGGATAGCTCTCATATCAGCGAGCAACCTCAAAGTTACCAGATGTCGCTAGAACAAATAGAAAGTGAATTACGTGTCTCTGAATATCAAGGGAAAATATTGTATTTTCTTGAGTGATCGGATACTTTTCGCGGGCACTGTACATACCACCAGCATGCCAAAATACAATTCTCAGCTTTGGGTGTCAAAGGGTTGGAATACACAACTCTTATGGAGAAAGCAGTGTGTGATGTCAACAACAGGAATTGCATGATGCAAATATGTAATCTCTGTCCAAAAGAACAAGGTATTAAGAATTTTTTGCTCACTTTTCAGTGTTAACAATCCTGAATGTGAGGAAATAAAATATAAACAATGGGTTACTACAGATCGATGCAATATGGTTGAAAAAACAGAATCTGTAGATGATTTTATAAATTCATTAAGCACAAAAATTGTCAAATTGACACGTCATCACTTTATAGCAAAGAATCAGAGTGTATTTCTAAAAAACGTAATAATTTAAATAACCATACAGCTGTAGTTCTTGGTGACTTTTCAGAAAACTAGGTACTCATTTGTAGTACAGGATGCAGCCCAAGGTTTTCATTGGGAAAATACCCAATGCACAGTGCATCCCTTTGTGTTATATTATAAGGAACCAGAAAGTAATGAAACAAAACATTCAAGTTGTTTTTTTTATCTCCAAATACAAAACATAACACTACAATGGTTTACACTTTTTTAAATACACTCATACCTATTATTAGAAAATCCCACTTTCATATCAAAAAATTACATTACAGTATTTTACTGATGGATGCGCAGGACAATATAAAAATCGTTTCAACTTTAACATTTGTAAACATGAAGAAGATTTTGGGCTGGAATGTGAGTGGCATTTCTTTGCCACAAGCCATGATAAGAGCGCTTGTGATGGGATTGGGGCCCTGGGGGTACAGTGAAAAGATCTATAGCCAGAGCGAGTATGCAGAGAACATTCGCAAATCAAATATTAACACCAGAAGATGTTTGAATTTTGTTCAAACAATATAAGTGACTGCATAAATTTTTTTTTAATAAATTCTGAAGAAATTGAGGCTATGGAAAAATTTTTAAGTGACAGATGAAAAAAGTATATGGCTAACAGGAACACAAAAATTCCACTGATTTGTACCTATTAATGCAAATAACAAAAACATTTGCATTATCTTCTGATGAAGTAGGTGAGGATTATAAGCAAAGCTTTTCTGGATGAAGATAATGTTGAAGTTAATCTGAAAATAGGAGAGTATGTACATAGTTTGTACTTAAATGATCAGAAATGGTTGGGATTTGTACATTCTATAATGAGGAATTTGATGACTTTGACGTTAGCTTTTTGCACCCATCAGGATATAGTGTTTACTATTACTTTCCACAAATTAGAGATACATGCCACATATCAAGAGATAAAATTTTAGGTTTATTAAGCACACCAACTTTAAAGCCAGGAACAATGTGTATTCAATATGTTTTCCCAGAAAATGAGTTGAAAAAACTCATGTAATTATGAATCAACTTGATGTAATGTGTGTGTTCAATTTGTATTTTTGCTGTTTATTTTCATCCATGTGAATATATCATTTATAGTTCTCTATTTTAGTCTGCAGGCATAAAAATTATCAAAATTTCACAATGTACAGTGCTTACAAGAAGTCTCGCGCCTCTGTCTCGTCCCAAGCTAGTCTGTTAGGTATAAAATGGGCGGTCCTTATGGCAGCGGAGGTGTGTTTGGATTGGTGCACATAGTTTCTCTAACCCCATCTATGACCCACATTATCATTGTGTTGATCACTCTATCTATTTATATATAGAGACATACTGTATATAGATATATATAGAGTATGCAGGGGAGAATGTGTCTCAGTCCCAGCTATGGTAGTTGTCTTACAATTAACAGTCCCAAGTGCAAGTTACGTTAACACCTCCACATAAACTACCCTGGACTAAAATAACATACGTGAAGCCCTTACCCACAAACCATTTAAAAGGTGTGATTTAAAAGCGCTCGCTCTCTCTCTCTCTCTCTCTCTGCCTTCCGCTCTACTCCAAATCCTTTTCTCTTAGTGACCTCTTAATACAAACTAATCTATCATATTTTGCGACTTTTTAACTGTGGTAGGATTCAATTCCATTCCTATAGTGTAAGAGATACTTAAATTCATGTGTGTGTGTATTATGCCATATGATGTGCGTAATAAATAATCATTTTTAAATAGTTGGAGCATTCAAGGTCATCTGTAATAATCTATAGACTACCCCTGAAGCCCACTCTCAACACTTAGATTCCCCTAAGACACAGGCGTCTTCAAGTAACATGAATGCGTAGAGATCTAAGGTGTTAGATTCCATATTATATAATTTATGTGCTAGGTTTAAGAATGCTGGCATTGAAGGATGGAAGGAAGGGACAGTAAAAGCGATAATAGGTTTAATGAAGGAAGTGGAATGAGGATGGAGGTAAGCGTTGCTATGTCGAAGGAAACGAGGTTGGGTGGGGAATTACGAAGGGAGGAGGAAATGCTAAACACAAACTCAAATATTTATTTTAATGCCCTAGACCTAGAAAGACAAAGAGCAAAATACCTTAACTTAACAATGAATTAACAGAAGAGTCTGGTCTTAGACGCACGGATAGGTTTAACGTATATGGCTAGAGGTCGCCACTCAGAATTACCACTACTACCTAAGTCATAATAAGGTTATTTACTATGACAGAGTAGTCATGAGTAGTTATGGAAATAAAATATGATTATACTGTTGATGGCTGACTATATTCAGTTGGGATATAAACTATTGCTGACAATCTTTGGATCCTTGGCTTTTAAGACGAATTTTTTATGCATATGTTCAACAAAATAGGAAATTGGCTGATTATTATTACCATTTGAAGGGTTGGTACCCTTCACAACCGAAGTCAATTTCAGAAGGGGTGCATGGTATCCTCATTTCCTTTATCGTCCCAGCACGCTCCACATAAGCCATTTACACAAAGATGGAAAGGCCGTCTGTGCACCATGAGACGACCCAGGCAATGCGGGGAGCAATGGTGACATTGCATGAATATGGTGTACCAATAAGAGAAATATCAAGACGACTAGACGTTCATCGAAGCACTCTGGAATGGTGGATTCATCGGTATGAAGCAGAAAACTCAATCACTACTTTGCCGAGGTCTGGTCCTCCGCGTTCAACATCTTAAGAGGAAGATGCTGCGATTGTTAATCATGCCAGAGAGCATCCGTTTGTTCCAGCGACGCATATTTACAGACACCTGAACCTTCGTTGTAGCGCAAATACAGTGAACAACAGACTTCACGAGGCAGGGTATTTTTCTCGCCATCCAACTATAAAACCTGTATTGATGGTTGAGCATAAAGAGGTGCGGATGGGATTTGCCTTGCAATACTTGCCGCAGGAGGAAGAATTCTGGAGAAAAGTTGTGTACTGTAACGAAAAAACATTTTCAACAGATAGTCATGGTTCCCTGCATTGTTGGAGGCAGCGCGGAAAACGCTATGAAGAAGGAAATGTTTTCCTGAGCAAACGTAGTGGTCACATCAATCTCGGTGTGTGGGGCTGGATGTCTGGCTACGGTGTCGGAGAATTGACTCAAGTAGATGGACGCTTTACTAGACAGCAATATTGCCAGATACTGGAAGAGGTGCTGCTACCCAGTGTTCGTGCGTATCTGGTTCCAGCACCGGAACCATTTTACTTAATGGAAGATAACAGTCCTATTCATAGGAGTAACATTGTGAGAACGTGGTACGAAGATCACCCAGAGATTATTAATCTAATTCTGCCACCACGTTCTCCTGATTTGAATCCAATTGAAAACCTTTGGGCAATAATGATTAACGAATGGGAGCAACCAGTGGCGACTCGTGGGTTTTGGCCGCCCTGTGCGGGAGCCAAATTGGCCGCCCCCTTCCTTAAACGTAACATACCTTCCACTACAGCAAACACACTTATATAAAGGATTTACATTTTATTGATTGAGGAACAATGTAATAATGATGAAAATTGAAACCGTGATGGTAGACAATAAAAAAAAATGTAATAATTCAATTTAAAACATAGAAAACAATATGGTATTTCGTACCATACCGTACCGTAATGCCAGCCTTGGCCAAAATTGGCCGCCCTGTGCGGTCCGCACACCCCGCACACCCCATGCTACGCCACTGGGAGCAACGCAATGAAAGAACATTTGAAGCACTTTTAGCTCACACGAAGAATAGTTGGGAGAGCTTACGCCGAACACCAAACATTCTCTACAATCTGGCCTCTTCTATGCCGCAACGATTGCAAGAAATTATTGATGCTGGAGGAAGCTATATGAAATATCGATGTTAAAGCTATGACGTAAATGTGTATCGAATATATATTTATGTTAATATAGAATTTTATTATATTTTTATGTTTGACATCTATAAAAGTATATATTGTGACCATGAAAGAACTTTACTTATCCTTAGTTAGAATCTTTTCTTGCAATGTCTACGCTCATGGAGATGATAATATATGCATTGTTGAAACAAACTATGAGAAGGTAATAGTTTCAGGAAAAAAATAAAAACTGGCAACATCGAGGCCATCACATGTTTATGGGAATTTTCATATGATATGCTTCCAATAAACTCTTATATACTACTATATACAGTATACTATATTACGTAATAATTACGATGAACAAATCAAATGCAAATTTCTCTGATTCACGGCCCACCAGTCTTGCTTTAGACTAATGACTTTCATAAGATGGAATAGGTTTAACATAGTTCATTTAATAGGTTACCACTTAAAACAGTGGATAAACTATCTATTAGTGAGACGACCGTGACTTCCTCGAAATGCGAGCGCGTGAGAGGTTCACTGAGGAATTTGGTCATTAGATTCTTCACGTAGGATATATATCACAAACAACAATATTGACAACAATTCCCAACAATTACTTAATATCAATAATTGCATTTGAGCAAATAATTTAGACCTGTGTCAAAATAACTTAGGTATCATGCCATGATTTGGGATATTTGCCGAATTAGTCGTTCTCTATAGTCTAAGCAGTGGTGCACAAACTTTTTTGATGTGAGGGCCAAGCGAAGAAAATAACTAAATGTATTAGCGTACTTACTTTCCATCTAAGTCATAAATTGGGTCACTTATATTCTAACTTTTTCATTGAATTGAAAAGACCCGTGGGGCCACTGAAAAGACCCGTGGGGGACACATTTGGCCCGCAGGCCAGGGTTTGTGCATCACTGGTCTAAAGTATATATTGAGACGGTATAATGTAATGCCCAGCTAATATTATGATGACTAGGATTGCTCCATAACCATCCCAACATCCCGAAACTTGCTCCATTCTGCTTCTTAATCATTTGTATTTTAAACACTAAAATGTAGCAGAAGTGACGTAATAATGGACGTCATTGATTGTGTTAGAGCAGTTATGTGCACTAATCCGAACACACCTCCGCTGCCATAAGGACCGCCCATTTTATACCTAACAGACTAGCTTGGGACGAGACAGAAGCGTGAGACTTCTTGTAAGCACTGTACATATTTTTTCTATTTTTTAAATATCTTGCAACTTGATACCCACGTTTTTTGTTTGTATTTTTTAACAATTAATGGAAGTTTAATAAATGAAAAATTTTTGTGGGGATTTCACTGCTACAGGGGGGTGGGGGTCAAAAAGAAAAAAAAGGGGGATAAAATTTTCATTATTCTACACATTTGAATGTGGTATCATTTAATAGATCTCTCCATGCTGATTCTAAAAATGCATAGTTTTATAGGTCTATGGTAAGATGTTTGGGAGTTATTGCCCATTAAAGTTAGGTGGTAAAGTGGGGCCCATATCTCAAAAACTATGGGTCATAGAACTTTTTTATTTTGACCAGTGAAATCAGCACCTGGAAGAACCCCATATGTCAATTTTCATCAAAATCTGAGTTGGAGTGGTGACATGCATTGGGTGATCTCTCCTGGAATGCCCCATATTCATTAAGGTAGGTTGATTTTCCGCATTTTTTTAGATATCGACTTTGGACTAGTCGAGATAGTCAGGGCTTAATATGATATTAACTGACAAAAAACTTTAGATCCCTAGCTTTAACCATTTTTTGAGGAAACCATTTCAAAAATCGTACCAAAAAATACCGCATTTTTGCAATTTTTGACCAAAAAAACATGCTATTTTCATAAAAATCCTGAAAAAGTTAATTTTATTGAAAAAAAAGTAAAAAAAAATGTACAGAGTCAAATAGACACATTTAGATCCCAAGATCATCATAATTTTCACTGTAAGAGCCCTTAGAAGCAAAGGAAGGCCTCATCTGGCGGCTTAGGGCTTTGGCCAGAATGTGTTTGTGCCTTGATTCGAGTCCATAAACAGTATGGGAAGCTTCAGATGTCAGCTTCACAGCCCTTTCAACACTGAGAATGTGAAGGCAGATCAGGCAGCTCCAGCTTGGTGCCATTCAGCAATGCTTCTTGAAGCTCCTGGTCAGAAAAGTCTTCTGTGAGAGCAGGTTCACAGATGCCACTTTGAGAAAGGTTGATTAGTTCTGACCAGTGGGTAGCTTCAATGTTGATGGCTGTGATCTTCTTCAGCCTCTTCTTGGCTGGCTTCCCACTTCTGAAAGAATAATAATTAATTTATTTTTTATTCCAGTTTAAGATTTAATCCATATTAGTCTCAGAATTGCTGATTTAAAAAAAAAAAAAAAAACCTGGAGTTCTATAAATCCCCATAATTGAATTTTTTTCAGAAAGAAAGTAAGATTATTTCCATTATCAGAGGGGAAGGGGGGAATTGGGATAAGAAAATGTAAAAAAAATTCGATTTTGGGGATTTATAGAACTCAGGCCTTTTTTTTATTAAATAAATCGCCATAATCAAATTTTTTTTTTCACATTCTTTTAAAATTAATAAATGCTTACCTGATGGACAGAATTTTCTGAAGAGCAGCTTCTCTCTTCCAAGTCATCAGACTTCATCATGGAGTACAGCACATTCTCGGGCAGCAAGGCAAAAGCATTGTATTTCAGGTTCTTGAAAGCAACACCCTGGATTTCTTCAGACTGCTGCTTGATCCTCTGGATCATGTTGAAGATGTACAGCTGCTGATTGTGGAACTTGCTGTCCCTTTTGATCTCAAATCAACTGACTGCATACACTTCCACAATGAACTTGATGGCCTGGTAAAGCTTATCCTGTAGTTCTGGAGGGTAAGCACCTCTGGTCCACAGACACATCAATCTAATTGCCAAAGTCAACCATCTTGTATGGTTTAATGGTCCAATTTTCCAGGCAGCAAATCTTGGGTTGACTTTGCCCCTGGAAATTCCAAGCACATACTCCAAAAGAAGCCTCTGGTCGCTACTGAGATTATTCAGTGTCTCCTCAGCAAATTCCATGTCATCCAGGGGGCCACTGAGTTTGGTGAATGCCACTTGTGGCAGATCTTGGTAGTCAATTTCACAGAGTTTTCCCAGCGGACCAGTGAAAGCAGTGGGACTTTTGGTACTGCCATCAAGATGCTTGAAAACAGCTCTGAAAGGAAGCTCATTTTGATGGAGTGAACAGCCAATGGTGTGCAATTTCCACTGAATTTTATTTTCCAGAGGTGTTACAAGGCCTCCCTCCCAGCCAGTGTTTGTATTTGTGTTGTCAAGGAGGACAGCTTTCAGGGTATGAACACTGTTAAATTCCTCCAAGACACTAGCAACTTCTTCACCAAGAAGAACCTTAGTCGCACCTTTAATTGGGATGACTCTGTGAGTAAGATATGTTCCACTTTCAGTTCCCGGCTCCTTTGTGAAAGTCAAATAGTGCTCTTGTCCCTTTCCTTTCTTCAGCTTAGTCTCCACATTTTCATCCTTAACTTCTCTGTACAGCAAAGTGTCCTTGTCAACTTTCCCATCACCCCCCAATACAGACTAACTTTTCCAGACCCTCATTGTGCTTTTCATCACTTTTCACTTTCATTCTAGCCTTTTCCCAGTCCATTTTTGATTTATCAACTATCTGTTTCACATCAAGGCCAGGCTTAAGCAGGTCCAAGCTTGTAAGTCAGGAGGAAGGCATTAGCAAGACTTGCCCCAAGATTGGAAGAAACATCACCCCTGATCAGTTCCATGGCATATCTGGGGGTTTTCAAAAAGCTGTAACCTACACTTGGGTGCCTCCTTGGCTTGAACTCTTCAGCTTCACTACCAGATGGCTGAAATGAAAATAAAAAATAAATTACTAAAGCGAAATGGGGAAAAAGGAGGGAAAAATATGGGTGAAAATGGGCGGAAATAAGAATAAATTACTTAAACGAAAATGGGGGGGAAAAATGGGTAAAAATTCAGGTAAATTGTCGGCGAAAATGGGGGGAAATAGGGACAAAAAGTAGGGATAAATTTGGGTAAAAATGGGATAAGATATAAGAAAAAAATATATATTACCTCTCCTGATTCTCCTGAGCTGGATTCAAAAGAAATATCTTGTGGAGGCAAAAGTGGCCAAATCCACTTCCTGCTGCTGTTGAACCTGGCTCTGTAATCTTTCTGCTTCAGCTGCAGCCCTCTGCTCTCTCTTCACAGCAGCTTTATCCACAGATCCCAGCTGGAAAGAGCCCTTGGGTCCTATTTTGGCCCTCTGATCTCTCAAGTATTCCCTCTTCTCTACTGGAACCTGAAATATTAAAGTATATTAAATAGCGGATCTAAAATAAGAGAGAAAATCCTGAAAAAAAATTGAATATTTATTTCTATTACCAGGGGGGGGGGGAGATTACAGGAGGAAAATGTGGATATTTTTCAATTACAAACATTGAATTTCCTTCCATTTAAAAGGCACCTAATCGCACTAAGTTAGGCCAGTTAAAAGTTAAAAAAATAATAGCATTACCTTCTTACTGGGAGGACAAGTGCAGATTATGTGTTGTGTTTGACAATTTTCTTTCTTGCACTTCACAGCATTGTCATCACAGGGACGAACAGGTAGCTTACAGGTGCAAGCAGAAATGTCAAAAAGTTTATCCAGCTTTTCCTCCAGATTCTGCTCCTGGACTGTAGAAAGAGATTTCCTGTTTATGCACCAATTTCACTACATAATATTCCTCATACAGGGGCAGCCGCGGGTTCACTGTCTGCCAGATCTCAATCACATCCTTTGCTATCATTTTAGCAATATCATAGTCTTTCAAGTCCGGGTGGCTGTTTTGGAGGAAATAACTGTACTGAATAACTTGGCGGAGGGTAGGAGGCTCTGTTTTATCCAAAGGGGAAGGCTGGCCACTGAATTTTTTGGCACTATCACTTCGAGTTAACACTGCAGACTTCCATTTTTTACCCATTTTTATGAAATATCTGAAAATAAACACAATTAAATGAACGCATCATAAAATAACTTAATTTAATACACATTTTATAGGTAAATATCATTAAAAAATACAAAATAATACACTAATAAACATCTATAATGCATTTACAATAAGTTTCAAGCATCGTTTTGTTAAAAAAGCCGAATTTTAATTGATTATTTTGATGAAATAAGGTTGGATATTTTGTTTGTTTACATTGCGCGAATGCCGCGCGTGCGATTTTACGCGTAAAATTCGGCAATTTTACAACTTAAAAATAA
The DNA here is from genome assembly GCA_023014485.1 of Bathynomus jamesi. Taxonomy (NCBI): domain Eukaryota; kingdom Metazoa; phylum Arthropoda; class Malacostraca; order Isopoda; family Cirolanidae; genus Bathynomus; species Bathynomus jamesi. Next base: position 95,817 of record JAJOZX010005411.1, read on the forward strand.
TTAACAATCCTCAAAAAATACAATCATTTTCACAAATATGAGTTGGTGCAACGTTTTTTATACATTAATACCTTTCTATCAAGACTAGTCCAAGATCACAATTCCAAAATCAACCTACCCTAGTATTCATGTCCTAGAGCAGCTGTCCTGAAGGCTATGTCATGGCAATGTCGCGACACTACGGTACTACTTATAGGTCAGTGAAGTCAAGTAAGAGTAATCCTGGTCTGGAGAGTAGATGGATAGGGTGACTGTCCTTTGTGCTCATACGATTTGGCAACCCATTCTTCTGATCCTACGTGAAACTGTTGATCTCCTTCACATGATCTTCGATGTTACGAAAGAGGTTATAAAAGCCCCAAAACACAAAAGTGCACAGTGGTCCCCAGACCAGGGCTGGTGGGCCACATGCAGCTTAAGCTTTTTTCCATTGGTCCTTTTAATGTTGTTGAGCCTTGGAATTTGAAAGAAAAATCCAAATTGAAAAAACTTCCAAACACGTTTGTATTTAATCATGGGGTCTTTCAGTTAGGTAAAGGTAACACTCATGTTCCATATCCCCAGGAAGTCGGGGTTAGTTGATACATGTATTATTTGATGGTCGTAAGAAGAGAATTGAAAATAAAATTATCATATTGGTTCATGACCCCAAATATGATCTTCCCAGCCCCAAGGTTGGGAAAAGTTAAAAATAAATTTGAAACATCTGCATTAGGAGAAAGTCATTCCTCATTAGCAGTTCTAATCTTAAGGACATCATCAGTAATTTTAATAGTACTTGATTATCCCTTTCCAGAGACCGAAGTCGATAAGGAAAGTTCTTGATTTATCGCCTTTGGAGTTGAAGTTGGTGGTTGGTAAGAAACAATCTGGCCTGAACAAGATAAAGCGGAGAACTAATGTCGAAGTGACTCCCCGTTTCTCGGGGAAGAATGGCAACAAGGTTAGGTTTTAAGTCTTGAAAAAATCCTTGAGGAAGATATTTTTTACTCCATTTCATGAAGATGACAAAATGCTATGTCGAAATCTCGTATCAAACCTCATCTTATCTCTCGTACTTTTATATGTTAATTTTGCTTCTCTTAAACTCTTGAAAACCAAACCATTTAAAGTACAGCAGGATATTTTTGGTAGTAATAACCAATTGTTTTTTTTTTTTTAAATGTATACAACTTAATCCTTCCTCTTTTAACATTTTTGGCATTTCCTTTTCTCGTGATCTTTCCTGGACTGACCATGTATACTCTTCGTAAAACAGCTTCTAAGAGGTAAGGTGTGTTGTACCATCTCCGCAGCTTCTTCACCTCCACTCAGTTGCTGTCTCTGTACAGCGGGTCTTCACTCTTGTATGGAATACGCTCGTGTGTTGGGTGGCTCAACCCACACAGTTCTACTGGACTGGATGGAATGAAAGGCTTTTTGTCTCATCAATTCCCCGCTACTTATTGACTGTCTTCAATCTTTCTCTCTCTCTCTCTCTCTCTCTCTCTCTTTACTATTGTTATTATAAAGGACAGTGCTCTTCTGAACTCCCTAACTGTCTCTCTCCTCCTCTAAGGAGAGCTTGCAGTACCAGACTTTCGATTCATTCTCCTGATTTGCTGCCCAACTTTCTAATGCAAGGGTTAATTGGTATTTTCAATCTTGCATTCACTGAACCGTTCAACTCCGTAACAATCTTCCTCAATTCATCTTATCCCCCGTCTCTGGCCTCCTTTCTTTCAAACGCAGTGTGTCCAGGCATCTCAGAAACCTTGGACCTTGATTTTAGCTCTCTTTTTCCTCTATGGTAGGGGCCATTTTGCGGGCATTCGCCCTTGGCCCCCTCCTTCCTGCATTAAAAATGTAATAAAATTTTTTGAAGAAATTTTAAGCGAGTTAGAGTTTAACATTTACTGTACATATAGGAGGACGATGTATACACAGTCGACCAGGGAAGTACTCTCGGGTGGACGTTGGGCAGGAGATACGAAGTGTTGGAACTCCCGCTTCTCTCGTCACTTTCCCCTTTTTTCACCGATATATTTCCGCGTCTTATCTACACTGTGAGCAGCAGTCCAGCACGCCCCAAACATACACTTCTCCCTCTATTCCTCACTACACAATCTTTACAAAATTTATAAATAAAAAAGTGCATCGTTGAACCTTGGAGAACTTATTTTTGTCTCTCCCCTTCTATGGAGGGGTCACTCTTGCGGGCACTCGCCCTTGGCCCCCTCCTTACTATATAAAAAAATTAGTTAACGAATCACTTAAATTTCAAATGCAACTTCTCACTTTTTTGTTACCTGTCATGGCTTCCGATGCGTAGCTAAACATTTTGATGGCTCTATTCTTTTCTAAATTTATTAACCAACTTGATTTTCTTCATTCCACCAAGGTGGATGAAACGCTGTAGAAGCGTGTTGGGACTTGGTTTACTGGTACACTTTAAAGATACGGAAGGCCACTAGTCCACGCTTCTATAAAATTTTATATTTTTCTAATAGCCAGAAAAACGCCCCCTCAGCAGCCCAGCGCTAGGCTACCTAGGGTATATATATATATATAATTTTTTTTTTTTTGGGGTATCATAAAGCCTAGATTGACCAAGCCAGGCTGTCATGCATTGGTAAGTATCATGAAGTCTAGATTTAGATCTGACGTCACATTAACCTATGATTTTTAGCGTCTTTGGATCACTTATAGGTCAAGCCAACATTGTTTTGCATATCTCATTTGTCATTCCATCCGCAGTTGATCCTAGATGGAAACGAGGAAGATGTGGAAGTCGCTTGTGATATGGTTTCATCTATGTTAACGAAGATTACGGAAAAAGATCCCGTCAACGAAACGGAGAAAATGGCAAAGACGGAGACTGAAGTGGAACTGAAATCAAAGAAAAATGAATCTACGCCGAATGAGAACTTACCTTCAGACGCTTCAAGCAATTCACCACTGCAGGAAAATACTTTAGAATGTACAACCCATTCGGAGGAATCATTTCCTGAAACGAGTTCATCTCCGCAGGAGTATGGAAACATTTTCAGAGTTCCTTTGCCCTCCGAGAGGTTATCAGCGATCAAGTCAATAAAAGCCTTGGTTCAACGAATCCCTCAGTGGACGAAGAGATATGTGAAAATTGATACTTTAGAAAGATTCGTTCGTTATTTTAAAACTCGGACAATGAGCGAATGTGAAACGATGGAAAAGCGAAGAGAATTTTTAAATCAAATGCAACGTCTCTCTTATGTACTGTATACAAACTCTCGATTTGAGAACGCCCAACAATGGCTGGTGAGTCTGAGACAGTACAAAAATATGCTGCTGAAAGAGACAGGCCAGTTTATAGCTGCAGAACTGCATGAAGAGATATCTCGCATTTATTGTAATATAGCGAATCCCTCTTTGAAAGACCTGCCTAATTTGCTGAACTTGGCAGAAAGTCAGATAAAGGGTTTACAAGCAGAAATTGAAGACGAAAAGAAAAGAAATTAAACCTTCAGGAAAGAATAAGAAGGTAAAGATAAGGATAAAAGGAGATAAGAACAAGATAGATGCTTAAAAAAGTATATTATTCGGTGAAAATTCAACTGAAAGGTTTACGAATTAGTTTTTATAAGTGTCTTTCGTTCCTCCTCACTGGTACTGTTAACAGATAAGGCGCAGTACTTTACAGACATGGGGTAATAGTAATAGACTATCACAGGATTTTTCAAGTAATAGTAATACATCTAATTTTTTGGCTGTAATAGTAATAGAAGGCAAAGTAATAGATAATAGTCTATTACTTTTCTATTACAGTGGAAGTGGACATATTGCGTGAACAAAGAACTGGAAAAAGGAACTAAATCTACTCTAAACTAAAATAAACTTGTATGTGAACTGCAAATTTTTCCTTCAATAAAGTAAAATTTATCAAGCCCAACAGTCTCTGAAATTGTGATGATTTGGTTGAAACAAATATTTATTAACACTGCTTCTAATTGTATTTAAATAGAAATAAAGATCCTTTTCAAACGAGTGAAGTACCCCGCATACAAAATTAATAGTAATAGATGATAAATAAGGTAATAATAATAATAATAATAGAAGAAATCAATAGTAATAATAATAGAAACCAAGTAATAGACGCTATGCCTGGTACTTTATCGGGGTTACGTAATATTGGGTAATCGAAACTAGTTCACGTGTCTACAACAGATGCGAGTTCTGATCTGTAGTGAAACAATAAAATTGAATCATCATTAGTTTTTTTCATTTGGTAAAGACAGTGTTTACGTAAGAATTACAGGGTGACCGGTATGTTCTGTCCCGTTAGTAAACAGTCAGGAATGCATATCTACTCCTTTGATTTATATCATAAGTTATACAGTCATTGATAGAGACACCAACACTACATCACGCCAAATATTACTGAATATCACTCCTGTTCTTAAGTACAGCGCGGAGTCGCCGTGAAACGTCTTTCACTGTTGCGCGCAAGGCCTCCTGAAAGGTGTTGGATTATTCCTAAAGCAGTGTTGTCTATAGTGTCTCACTCGTGGGTGATCTAGTGCAGGCACTGGCCTCGAAGACTGTGCATACGGAAAAGTCCATGAGGCCTCGGGTCGGTGGTGGAAAGAAGCCATTTTTCCTCTCGTATGAATGCACGAATTTCGCCTGAAGCTGCCAAAGAACATTGTGTTATCCAACTTCTTAACCACAGTTTCCAGAATTACGTCCTGGTAGGCTGAGTCGTTGATTTTCACACCTTCAGGAACGAAAACGAGAGGCACTCCATCAACAGCCGAGATTTAAGTCTAAACCATCAGGACCCTGGATTTAAGGTTAGAGAAACCAAACAATCTTGGAGTGTGTGTAAGGTGAGGGAGGCCTAAGATCCGATAATTATCGTAATTAATTTTCATTTCTCATACAGACAAATCGTCAATTTCCCAAGCTTTTCTCACGGTGTATGAACGCCGCGTTGGTATAATTTATAGGTAGTAATTTCCTCCTACATGCAGGAGCTAGAGAGAGAACACAACTCTTGCACACCAGTTTCACATTCAACATACGCGGCATTTACTACCACCGGAGTAGAGCTACGCACCTGAAGCCCAGTAAGAGAGAGAAGATGGAGAACAAAGAGGAACCTGCTTTTTAACTGATGTACTAGGGGCACTCAATATATTTTGCCCCAACCTTTTTTTCTTAGCTAAGTAATAGGCCATGGGGCTGAAATGTATAAAAACGATGGTTAACGCAGTTTAAAAAATGGCGTCTGACGGTGATTTGCGTCGTAAACAGAGCTGTTATCGGGTTATTAACCGCAGAGAAGGAAACGGTTGGAAATATTCACAAACGTTTACAGAGATGCTGCTGTTGATCGAAGCACAGTTGGACGCTGGTCTAAACGCCTGACATCATCAGAGAGGGGGAGAGCCAGCCTCGATGATGAGCCACGCAGCGGTCTCCTGGCATCGGCTGTGACATCTCGCACTGTGCAACGTGCTAACAGCATCATTCGATCAAATCTGCGCGTCATATACAAGGAGCTATCATTGGAGCTAGGAATTAGTGAAGGAAGTGTGAATACGATAATTCAGCAACTGGGATACTCAGTGTGTGTTCACGGTTTGTTCCTCGCGAACTGACTGACAAGATCGCAAAGCCCAAAGAAAAGAAATTGCTTCTGAGTCGTTGGTTCGTTACGAGACAGAAGGGGATGACTTCCTTTCACGAATTGTTACTGGGAATGAGATTTGGGTACACCACTTTGAACCTGAAACAAAACACCAATCCATGGAGTGGCATCACGCAGACTATTCACGCAAAAAAAAGTTCAAAATAGCTCCCTCTGCAGGAAAAATTATGGCCACCATTTTCTCGGACATGAAAGGTGGGGGTCTGGTGAACATTAGGAAGGAAGGACAAACAATCAACTCTGAGGCATATATTGCTACCCTACAGAGACTCCAGAGACTTATAAAGCGAGTTCGACCAGAGAGAAAACTGGAAGACGTCCTTTTGCACGATAACGCAAGACCACAACAGTGCAAATAAGAGGCCATCACAAAAATGCGCTTGACTGTGTTACCCCACACTCCATACAGCCCCGATCTGGGACCTTCAGACTTCCATTTGTTTGGGCCAATGAAGGATGCTATTCGTGGAAGAAAGTTTGAGTGACGATGAGGAGGTTAAGAGGTGGCTCCAGCGGAAGCCAGCGGACTTTTACCAGCAAGGAATAAAGGCCCTTGTTTCGAGGTGGAGGAAAGCGTAGAAAAGGATGGAGACTGTGGTGTGGAAAAATAAAAACTTGTGAAAAAGGCATGTAACTATCAGGTCATCCCATAAGTAATGTCGTTTTTTACGATAGATTAAGTGTAAACTAGTCCTACTCGGTTTAAGCATAAATTTTCTGAAGGTTATATCTAAGAGGAGATCTATCATGTTTCGCTACATACTTTTCAGACCTTGACTAGTGAAGACGTGTGTTTTGCTTTATGTGAACCCCTCATAAACATGGCGGTATCAGAAGATCATCATAGGCATATAATGCTTTACGAGTTCAAAAAAGGGAATAGTGCTACTGAAGCAACGCGAAACATTCAGGACGTTTATGGCAACGATATTCTACATGTGAGGAAATGTCAAAGATGGTTTCAAAAGTTTAGGAATGGTGACTGCTGTTTGACAGATGCAGCACGCTCTTGACGCCCTGCTGAGTTTGATGATGACCTGCTGTTAGCCGCACTTGAAGAAGACTGTTCAACAACTGACGAAGAATTGGCCCAGCAACTCAATTCATCCCCGTCCACCATCCATCGACATTTGCAACAACTCGGGAAAGTGCCTAAGTTAGGAAAATGGGTGCCACATGAATTGTCGGTCGACAATCAGAGGGTGCGGGTAAACATTAGCACAGCTCTTCATTCACGTGAGCTCCAAAATCCGTTTTTGCAACGTTTAGTGACTGGTGATGAAAAGTGGATACTATACCAGAATGTTAAGCGCCGTCGACAGTGGGTTTGTGCCGGAGAACCAGCAACACCACAGCCAAAACCAAATCTTCACCCTCGGAAGGTGTTGCTTAGTGTTTGTTGGGATAAAGGTGGTGTATACACTTTGAAACCTTACCATACAACCAAACAATCACCGCTCAAGTCTGTCAACAACTGGATTGATTGAACACCACTAAAAGAAGAGACCTTCTTTGGTTAATCGGAAAGGAATCGTGTTCCACCACGACAACGCACGTCCTCATACCGCTCGGATCACTTCTGCAAAAATTGAGGAGTTTGGGTGGGAAAAACTTCCACATGCTCCATATTCTCCAGACCTTGCGCCTTCAGATTATTATCTCTTCAGGGGTCCGCAAAACTATCTTGACGAGAAACAGTATACTTCTTTAGATGGCCTGCACACCAGTCTTTGTACGTTTTTTGCCTCAAAACCGCCTGAATTTTATAAATATGGCATTGAAAAGCTTGTTGGACGTTGGCAGTGTGTCATTGATTCCGATGGAAAATATATACTAGATTAAAAGTTTTTTTTTTTTTTTGGTCCTTCAAATTCCGATCTAAAAAACATTACTTATGGGATGACCTGATACTTGGGTACAAAATTTCTGGAACTTGCAAGGAAACTTGGAAAGAAAAAAAAAAAAGCGTGGGACAAAATATACCGAGTGGCCCGCGTATGTCATTCGTCTCCATGACCCGTACTGACAAAAGTGATGAATCGGGTAACAAATTTACGTAGATACAACGTTGTCACAAAGTTGCATTTTTGCACTGACGTAGATACAACGTGAACTTGTGTGGTCTCGGTTACATTTTCACAACGTTGTGATATTACGTAAAGTTTACGTTAAAAGTTTACTTATACTTCACGTATATACAACGCCATTATGGAACGTTGCAATATAACGTTTAAGTTTTATGTTGTCACTACGGCAGTACATCAATTTCTGACATAATCAGGATGCAGCGTTGTATTTACGTAGTGTGTTTGCTGGGCAACCATTTTCTTGGATTTCTGTTTAGTATAAAAAAGACTGTGTAGATTGAGGTCTTAATTCGACTGAAACGTTAATTTAATATGAAAGCACTTCCATGCTTTTAATAATCACATATTAGGCGAGACTATACCATTATATAGGTTAAGTTCGGATTTTTACTTATTTGACGTTCCACCAACCCTTGTATGCTGTTATCTCCCAGAAAGAACCTGCAATTTAGTTAATGTGGAGTGGAAGAAGGAAAACCCATACAGAGAAGAAAATCATTGAAATATGCCACGCGACTTCTGCTCAGATCCCGGATTGAAATCCAGCTGAGATTAATTTGCATTATCCAAACTCGTGCGTCATATTCCATATATACCTTGGTAAGAACCCAGTAAAACCTAAAGCTTAACCCTTGAATCCCATCACCTGTAGGTGACGTGTAAATTTTAACATATATATCAAACTTTTTTTTTTTTTTTTTTTGTATGAAAAGTGTCCGTTTTTCTGAAATTTCCATCCCTATTGCCCATTGTCATCTTAACCTATATAATCTTTCAGTGCTAAATCTAGACACTCGAAGCTTACCTAGGAACTATAACTACTTATTGGCCCTCTTGAAAACTTCTACGGTCAAATTTAGTGTTATAATTCTCACGGAAACTTGGTTAAATAGTAGTATTAAAAACCTATATAATATAGATAATTACGTTGCTTATCATACTGTAAGAGATGGTCAGATTGGTGCGGGTATCTCTGTGTATGTGCAACAAACTTACGACTCTAACGAAGTATTTTCTTTATGTAATAGTGACTGAAAACCTGATTGAATATAAAAGACAAAAGTAATGTGTATTCTGTCCATGCAATATATATATATATAGACCACCTAATACTAATATCAATAGCTTTTTAATTCACTTAGATAACATGTTATGCAACTTCCATAAATCGAGTGCCATAGTTGCGGGAGACTTCAACATCAATTTGCAATCTGAAGCAATCTCTCAAAATTTTTTAAACTTAATGCATTCTTTCTATCTTAGTCATTCTATTACCAAACCCACTCGAGTCTGCAGCTATGGCAATCGAATAACAGAATCTACGATTGATAATATATTTGTAAATAGCAATGCCCTTGTAAACTCTGGAATTATAACCACTAACATCAGTGATCATTTTCCTACTTACGCTATATTCAATAACATTGTTCAGGTTGCGGACAAAACAACTATTGATAACAGAATATTCTCAGAGGTTAACAAAAGAAAATTTATTGGGGCTGTAGAAAATACTCGACTTGACTGTGACGAACCTTTAAATGACCCAGATCATATGTTTCAGTTCTTCTATGACACCTTATTCCATATTTTTAATATTTGCTTTCCTTTAAGGAGAAAAACAGTTTCGCCCAAAATGGTCGCAAATCCATGGATCACTCCAGGAATTATCACTTCAATAAAGAACAGAGATAAATTATTCAAATTGCAATTGCAGAGCAAAATTCCTAAAATACAATATACTCAATACAGAAACAAATTAACTAAAATAATCAAAATTGCAAATATAACTATTATAACAATCAATTTTCCAAACATAAAGGAGACATGAAAAACACTTGGACAACCATAAACAATCTTCTCGGAAAACAAATTAAGAAAAATTCAATAGAGAAATTAAATGTTGATAATAAAGAAATCACTGATGATACTGCTATTGCCGGCTTTAAATGCACATTTTACTTCAATAGCGGATAAGCTTCGCTCACAATTAATAAATAATGATCACTCACCTCTAGAATATATGCCACCCAGCCACTAAATTCATTTTCTTTTGTTCCTGCTACCTCTACTGAAGTCCAGAATATTATTGGTAAATTAAAAATACAAAAAATAACATAACATTCCTGTACCTATATTGAAACTTGTTAAAGATAAGATATCTGTAACTTTGTCTAAAATTATCAATCAAAGTATTTCCAAAGGAATATTCCCATCAATGCTAAAAACTGGTTGTATAACACCCCTTTTTAAAAGGGGTGATCCTACACTAGCAACAAATTACAGGCCGGTGTGTTCATTATCTGTGTTCAGCAAAGTTTTTGAAAAAATTGTAAAAAGTAGAATGCAGCGATATTTAGAATCCTACAATTTATTATCTCCAAATCAATATGGCTTCCGTAATAAGAGAACAACGGAAATGGCTATTTTAAATCTTATGGAAAATGTAAATACAGCTAAGGAGAACAAAGAAATAATGATATCAATATTTATGGATTTGAGTAAGGCGTTTGATGTAATAGGCCATAATATTCTACTTAAATTGTATTGTTACGGCTTTAGAGGAGCAATCAGTGATTGGTTTAAAAGTTATTTGTCCAATAGATATAATTTTGTATCAGTAAATAAGGTTTGCTCAACTAAAGCACTTGTCAAACATGGTGTGCCACAGGGCTCAGTTCTGGGTCCAGTTATTTTTATTATATATAAATGACCTTCCACGTTCATCTGATATACTGAACTTAATAATGTTTGCAGATGATACAACTCTCTTTTTTTTTTTTTTTTTGCACAGATGTTAATACAGCTAAGAATATATTTCATTCAGAATTCATCAGTGTAATGAAATGGTTGACCACCAATAAACCCTTCCTAAATACCAGTAAAACAAATTTCATGATTTTTACTAATAAAAGAAATGTATATCTTGATGAACTTAATGTTAATGAAATCGCCATAAAGGAGTGTACTGTAACAAAATTTCTTGGTGTAATGCTAGATAAGAATTTGCAATGGAGTGATCATGTAAATTATATCGCGAAAAAGATTTCGAGGAGTGTTGCTATAATGTTTAAACTTAGAAATGTAGTCCCTAAACAAGTTTTATCGACTCTTTATCATACTCTTGTTCTTCCTTATATAACATACTGCACCCTTGTTTGGGGAAACTCCGCTAACAACGCATTAAATGGTATCTTTGTCATCCAAAAACGAGCAATAAGGTTATTATCTGATGCTGATTTCCTTGATCACTGTAGTGCATTATTTAAAGAGCTAAACCTACTAAAGCTCAACGATATAACTAAACTGGCACATTTTATTTTTATTTACAAATGTAAGAGCAAAATCATTAATTTGCAATGGGTAAATAGATATTTTGTAACTCAAGAAATCCACTCGTATCAGATCAGAAATAGAGCAAAGCTTGTTATATCTCAATTTAGATTGTCTTCATCTCAAAAACTACTCATTTTCATTGGATTGAAACTATGGAATGACTTGTATGCCGATATAAAAAATATTGCGAATGTAAATTTGTTTAAAACCAAGTTGAAATCCCAATTAATAATGGGATACTAACAAAAATCTTGAATTAATGTCCACTAATAATGTTTAATATTCTCCATTAATATTGTTTAAGTTTGAAATACAGGTTTTAACTATTAATAATACTTTATTTATTTATTTATTTATTTATTTATTATTATTAATTTATAACAGCTAGCTGCTTATTTTTAATAAGAGCCCAGTAAAGCCTAAAGCTTAAGGGCCAAATTAAATAAAAAAAAAAAAAAATAGTCGAGCTTCACAATTATTCATGTCATTGTAAAGTGTAAAGAGACTACTGTATTTATTTTATTATTAATAAAGGTTATTCAATTCGAGGTGAGGTGACAATGGGGAATAGGGATCATAGATGGGCATCCTTATGGATTAATTAATTATTAATAGTTTTACATGTAATAGTTATGATACCTAATGGAGGGCTTCAAAGAACAAATTCACCAAGAATTTATAATTTTGATATAGTAGTTAGCTTATGGGGATTTAAGGGTTTTAAGGGCTGAATTAAATAAAATAAATAGTCCAACTCGAGATTAATGTTTGGCAAGATTTTATTATTATTATAAAAGGTTTTATTATAAAATGTAGCACATGACTTGGATAACCTTTTATAGTCCCTTCAAACCTTGGTTTTGCTTATCCGAATTGTTCGTTTTAACAAAGGTCAAGCTCTTTTCTCCACCTTGGACGTACAGTTTTAACGTGGAATCCGAATCGTTCTCACGACCTTCTGATCAACAGCTCAGCGGCTTAATCTGTAGGCTACCCATTTATCTACCAACTTTTGTTTTTTGTTGGACAGATGAAGAGTTGGGTAGGCTGCACGCTGCCTGCCATCGCCAGGAATTATATAATAATACTAATAAGTAATAATATTAATAATAATAATAATACTAATTTACGGATGACAAAAAAAATTTTTTGTCACATTGTCACGGGGAGAACGATGAAATAAACAGAATACCGTAACTTGGCTACTTCTTGATGACGGGAAAAGGGAAGGTCCCGGGCGGTGAAGTTTTTCTCACCTCCACTGACTGTCACTGAGGAGCAAACGAGACTCCCACACTGCTGGAACCAAGAAATGGACTCGACCCGCTAGCTATCTCCAAAGATTAACATTGTGTCTGAGTCGGGTCCACTTGAGAACCTGGAAAGCCCTGGCTTCAGGAAAGTTGTGTGCAATGTACACCCAGCAATACTTGAGGACCTCAGCTGAATATGGGGGTACACAACAAGCAAGCAAGATTTTAGCAGACTGATCGTGAAGTAAACCAAATGTAGCTGGATGAGAAGAACAGACATTACCCTCTGAAATGTTTAATAAAGAGAATCTGGAGGTATTGTCGATTCAAGGACGCTGGGTTGTACGTCCTTTTTAGGTGAATTACCACCAGTGCTACCACAAGAGGGGATATCAACTGCCTTGTGAAAAGGTGGTTCGAACCCTCTACAATGCTCTTGTCACAAGGAAATCCTTTAAAGTAACGACCCTGGTCTATAAGGACAAAGGCTAAAAAAAACTAGTTGGTAGAATTCTAAGGGTTTATTAGAAATTAACTTGAGTCTAGATGAGGCTTAAGATCAAGAAACGGAAATCCAAAAACCCTGAAAGGGTATGCTATACAATGGTGCTTACGATTACAATGACAAAATTACTGGACAACAAAAATGGAATTACCAGAAGACGATAAAAAAATTAACCTATGCTAGAATGGTACAATTAGACAAGACAATAGACCTCACTGGACCTAACATCCTTAATCTAGACTTGAGGTGAATCCAATCGCACCTATCTATTATAGTTAAGCCATGGAGAAGCAAAACCTGAAGCTATTGGTCCTAGAAATACCTTAACCTGCACACCGTTATGAACAGGCAATGTCCGGTATCACAAGGCACTCTGTTTTCCTTGAATTTTCTTTTTCTTAGCAAATTGAGTTGGCAGGCTAGAACTTGCGCAAGCCAAACATGCCTTTGAAAAATGAGCCAGTTTCTAAAAATTGAAGACTAAATTTACCGATACCAAAATCGAAAAACAAGATCAAAAAAATTCCTCAAAATGGGTCTAAACAAAACTACTGAGCTAGCCGGGCATTAAGCAAAGAAACAAGATGTTAGTCAAGACAACCCCACTACAACATGAACAAAAATGTGTGGATCTTATAGGTTTTTTACCGCCGAGTTAAAAAATGACCTCAAAATTTGTCTATCACCCACCAATATTGAGTGAATCGAAAATGAAATTTGGACTAATTTATAGACGTAATAGCAATATCAAAGTAGAAAATGCATATTGAACTCGCCTAAAATATAGTTACTGATGATTTACGCTTGTATTTCGCCTCTGGGCCATCCCTTCACAATGTTCAGCAGTAGTCAGCCAACATGCTGGGGCTCCACTTCCCGTAGTAACGCTTCTCCATCGTAGATATTTGTTGATGAAAGGGTTCCACATGCTCATCACTAACATCGCCTAAGTTTGTTGGGAAGAAGTCGAGATGTGAGTCAAGAAAATTAATGTTCAACATGTTGCACCCCATGACTTTGTAGGCCTTTTGACTTTGACCTAGCTGATCCTTGGAAGTTTCTGTTTCAAGTAGGGAAACCCACTGCTATTTTGATACATAGCCCTAACAAAATTTGTCATTAAACCAAGTTTAATATGTAGTTGTGGCAAAAAACTTTTTGGATTAACCAGAGGTGGACTGGTGACATTTTTATGCCCTGGAATCAACTCTTGTCGAGGTGGCCATTGTTTCTTTGAGTAATGGCTTTCCCGTGCTCGGCTGTCCCATTCACAAAGGAAACTACAGAATTTCGCATAACCCAGTTGTAAACCATGGAGAAGTGCAATCACTTTCAAGTCTCTACAGATATGCGAAGAGTATTTATCATATTGAATACGTTTCACAAGCAGGTGCATATTGTCGTATGATTCCTTCATCTGAACGGCATGTGTTATTGGAACTGAAGCCAAGGCCATGCACAGGACACTTTAGATGTGGATGCTGAAAGTTGACAAAAAGGGCACCATTTCCTCCCCCTTCAAAAAAATGTCTTCACAGCATTATTTTTTTTTTTTATTATTTTTTTTAAAGGGCACTTCTGAGGCATGACGGGGAAAATGGGAGGGCTCAAGCCCCTGTAGCCACCCAGGCTACAGGGTCCGTCAGTAAACCATGTTGAACTTCATTACATTGTACATCAATTTCATTTTCATCATCTAAACTCCACGTTTCCAGTGGCCTTGGTACTAGCAAGTGTTTATTATGTAAAACAGGCCTTATGGCTGGTGGTAAATTTGGGTATTGTACCGGATGTTCAGATTTTGCAGTAATGCCTAGTATATTTTGTTAAGCAGAAATAACAACCGTTAAATGGTCTTTCGGCTCTCAACATATCATCGGAAGAGCAAACAGCATTTGACAAGACCCATTTAGCCAGCCTGTCAGAAGTCTTGAACACACAATACAGCATATTTGAGGGGCCTAAGTATAGAATCTGTAGCTAAATTATTATTCAGGACAACGGCGTGGTTATATTTATTTAAAACGTGCAAAGTATAAAATGCAAGTCTGGCAAGTTTTTAAACGTGATATTTCTGTAGAATAAGTCAAGAATTTCGTTTACATGCACTATAACAGTAGGAGCAGCAGGACGACCAGCCATTATTGTTTAAAGCTAAGATTGCAATATTGACTAAATAAAACAAGCAAATTGCAGCCTCTGGTCAATTGAATGGCCGGTTAGGTCAACTGTACGCCCTTGATGATTGGTTAGGTGAAGTGATATTTTCGTTAAAACTAACGAAAATATCATGACAACCTAACCAATCGTCAAGGATGTACAGTAGGGTGATTCAAAAAAATTCAAAGTTTTTTTTTTTAATTGTTCAACCTGTATTTTTGTTCCCTATGACAAAAAAGTAGTGTATGCCAAATTTGGTGAATTTTAAATAAAATTTACTATGTGCTACCAGGCGTCAAAGTTTCCCTTTTTTCAATTTGTTTGTTTTTACAACTTATGATTTTATGTTTAATTGTTTATATTTCAGAATTTTTAATTAATGGTTTATATACTAGTTTGCTTTTAATTGTTGTTTGGAACTCGTAATTTTGATACCAATTAATCGATTATGGAAGCTAGGCCTAACTCACCACCACCTAGTTGCTCAGTTGGGAGAAGTTCTACGAGAAAAGAAACTGAAGTATGGCTAATTGGGCAGCCCTCTGCAGTACTAAAACATCCGTATTACCATCAGAGAAGGAAATGATGGCCCTCTTCATGCACTACAGAAATATTAAAAAGCGAGGCATTAGAGAATCATGCTACTCTACTGCGGATGATGTGCTAGCATTTGGAAAAAAACAGGAATACCAGCAAAACAGAGTACATGTAGTAGATAAAATTCAAGGAATACTGAAGGAATGGCAGCTGCTTAAGAAAAACAAAGCAAACAAATTGAAAAGATCACAAAATTTAAATAATAAAGAAGAAAAATGGAAAGATAAACTGGAAAACTTATTTGACATTGTTCTTGAAAATGCAACGTGAGAAAGGACGTCATGGAAAAATGGGTACCATTGATAAGGCTGTTGCTAAAAAGAGCAAAGAGCAGCAGAAAAGCAACATTATGAAAAGAGGAAAGCCGAAGAAGAGATCAAAAGAAAGAAGAATGAAGAGGCTGTCATACTCACCAGTACATCATCAGAATCAGAGGAGAGTAAAAGTGATGAATCTGGTTTCTCTGCTGCACAACCTTCAACATGGAAAAGTAAGGTAGGCAAACGTAGAAAATTGTTTGATGATAAATTATTAGGAAGTCTTGATGTTGCAAAATTAGTGACAGAAATACGTCTCTAGTTTTAATGCCAACAATCAGACATCGCTTGAATGGGGCATCTGCGAACAAATAAAATGCATGTGTTTCGATACAGCGGCAGCCAATACTGGTCCTAGAAATGGTGCAGCTATTCTTCTAGAACAAAAATTCGACAACGATTTATTGTGGCTGGCATGTCGACACCACATATTTGAAATTATGCTGGAAGCTGTTGTTTCAAAGTCTTTATCACCATCTTCTGGCCCAGATATAGTCCTTTTTAAGAAGTTCAGAGAAAAATGGTCAAGCATTAATAAGGAGGACTACGAAACAGTATTATCAGATCCAGATATCTACGAAAATATTCATGACATCAAAGATGACAATTATATTTGCAGCAAATCAACTAGACACATTCCAACCAAGAGACGATTACCTAGAACTATTGCAGTTAACAATTATTTTTTGGGGAGGTGAACCAAAAGGTGGAATCAAATTTAAACATCCAGCGGGACTTCATCGGGCTAGGTGGATGGCCAAAATTACATATTCATTAAAATTTTTTGTTCAAATCTCAGTTCAAAATTTAAGTAAAAGACAAAAAAGGACTAAAAGACATCTGTCTATTTGCTACTCGGTTATATGTAAAGGCATGGTTTACAGCTCTTGTGCCATCTTGCGCTCCTCGTCTTGATCTGGAATTATTACAGAATCTTGTAGTCTACAAACAAATAAATGACACAATCGCATTTGTTGCTATTAAAAAACTGTTAGGTCACCTCTGGTACCTATTAGTGCTTGCATAATACCGAAAATTTTCAATACCGGTATTTGGAGGCAATTATGCTAATCCCGGTATTGATACCGGTATTATGAAAAAAATAATTTATTTTGATTTATTATGGTGCCACCCTACCAACCCTCCCACAAGTCTGAGGGACTTGCAGTACTCACCATATTTACTATAAATTAATGACCCAACTCCAAATAGATGGCATTCTATTCGAAAAAGTTTATACAGTAAATTACTAAATTGTAATAAAAATATTATTTGAATTTTTTTTTAGCATATTATTATACAACTACTGGGGTAGATAGAAATTATTAGTATCTAAATATTTATTTCTTAGTTTGATTTTGAAAGTATGCTTTGAGGAAACAAAGAGCATCTAGGGATTGTTCAGATAGACTTGATCTCAGTTTCGTCAGAAACAGGCCTGCAGCAGAAAAGGCTCTCTGATTTTGCACTTTTAGGTTTAATTGAAAGCAGTGCCTTGTACAGCTTCTCTAAATTCTCACTTCTCTGTAAAGTAACTTCCAAGCTTTTAAATTCATTAGTAACATCAAAATCAATGGAATTTTTTTTAGATGGCACTTTTCCTAGTTTGTCCATTTCTTGCATGTATTCACTCAGTAATGAATCTGCTTCCACTTCAGTCTTATTTGCAGCTACATTTTCAGGGTTACATGGAAATTCCTGTTCTTCCATTTCTATCTCCAAATCAACCACATTCTTAGGGAAAAGTCTTTTATGGAGCATTTCTGCAGTTCTTTTGAGAACTAATTTTGATGGAACAGAAAAACTTTCCTCTTCTTGAACTTTTAAAACTTCGGGATTATGAAGATATTTGATTAAACCTACAATGTCTTGCTGTCTTCTTGAAATGTAACGATTTCTAAGACAATCTTTTAACTCTTTTGCTATTGGATTATTTTTCTCTCCTAGTTTCTTTGAAATAAATTTCATTGATGATTCAGCTGTCAGGAGTGATGCATCTTTCGAGCATAACCCTTTAAGAATTATTTCAACAGGACGTAAGGTGTCATAAAGGTTTTCAATAATTTCCCACTCTGTTGAAGAAATGGCTACAGTTGAATGAATCACTCTTAAAGCTAGTGCAATAAATAGTTTTCTTTGATAGAAAGGAATAGAAAACGAAAAGAAGAGGTTAACTGCAAAATACCCGAAACTTTTTTTTTCTCCGAATCCTCCAAAAACAGTTTATTTGCTCATCGGAGGACTAAATTGCCTAAATTTTACAATAGCAATTTTTGTCAATACCGAAAACCTATAATATCGGTATCGGTATTATTTGTACTTCTTCAATACCGGTATTAATACCGGTATTTCAATACCGGTTTTAACCCCTAGACCTATCAGAACTGATAGCGTTGGCCTTTTATGATGATGAAGTGCCTACTGAAACAAAAAACAAAATGGTAAAGGCCTTGCAAAATACAACAGAAACTCTTCCTGCAAAACGGGCTTTTCTAGATCCTGCACTTATTCTAACGAAGAAATTAGAAGATTTTGTCACATCAAATACTCAAAGATTCTTTACAATAACAGAATTTAGTTCAAAATTTGTACTCAAAGATGCTAAAGAATGGCATAATGATGAAGAGTTTAACTCCGCTAAGAAATCTATCAAACAGTGGAAAGTCGTGAATGATATAGCGGAAAGAGGAGTAAAATTAATGGATGAATATAATAAAATACTAACACATGACGAAGATCAAAAACAATTCTTGCTACAAGTAGTGAAAAACTATAGGACTGTTTACCCTGATAGAAAAAAAGAAACATTGATGAAGTAAGGACAGCTAATGTCTCAAATATCATGCTAGTTTAATTATGCATGCTTGTGGTTAAGGTAGGACCTACGGGGGAGCTTTCCACGTTAAAAAAAAGCAATGCGCCTTGTACTGTACCTCCTGGGTGGTGTGGAAAAATTTGACAATTTGAGTCGATCTGTCAATTTTTAATTGCTGGTAGCAACCCTTAAAAATTAAAAATTTGCTAAAATATTTCAGAATAGTTATTTTTATGTTGAAATGAACCATTTAAAGGGTTGAACACATTAAAATCTAAAAAAAAAAATTTTCCCCCATATTTGAATCACCCTAATGTACAGTTGACCTAACCGGGTATTCAATTGACCTAACTGGGCATTCAATTGATCGGAGGCAACTCGCAAGTAGATAAATCACAGCACCAGGGACTTTTTTAACATATTGGGTGATCCAGATAAATGGGACCCATAAAAAAAAGCCAAATATTCTTAATATTTAATTCCTTTCATAAAAACTATATATCATTCGAAAGAGTAGAGTTACAAGTTTATTATGAAATATTTATTTTTTTAAAATGACTCCTTTCAAATGTGCTCCATTAGTTGCCAAGCATTCCAGTGTTCTCGCTTGTAAGTTCTGCATCACTTTTGCAAGAGTGTGGTGGTATGGCCTGTATCTCATTTGTGATGGCGGCCTTCAATTCTTGCAAGGTCGTTGGGTTATTTCTGTAGACCCTACTCTTTAAATATCCCCAGAGATAATAATCTAAGGGAGAAAAATCCGGAGACCTTGCGGGCCATTCAACGTCTCCAAATCTTGAGATTAACTCGCCTGGAAACGTTTGACGCAAAACTGCCATGCAGTTCCTCGTGGTATGGCAGGTAGCTCCGTCTTGTTGGAACCAGTGGTTTTCTAGACAAAGATCTCTTAATTTAGGAATAAGGAAATCGGTCAACATTTTTTCGTAGCGATCACCATTTACAGTGACCGTGTTTCCGGTGGAATCCTCGAAAAAGTACGGCCCTATGATCTGAGATGCAGTAAGACCACACCAAACAGTTACACGCTGACTATGCAACGGGACTTCGGTAATATTCAATGGATTTTCTGTTGCCCAGAAACGACAATTTTGTTTGTTTACAGTTCCATTCAAGTGAAAATGGGCTTCGTCTGACATAAGCAAAGTTGCTAGAAAATTGGTGGTGTCATTTACCTTCTGTTGGATCCATTGACAGAATTGTCGTCTTCGTGCGAAATCTCCATCGTTTAGTTGTTGCACTGTTTGTAATTTATATGGAAAGAGCATTAAATTTTGCTTGAATATACGGTGTGTTGTTGTTGTTCCATATCCAACTCCTAACAGCTGAGAAGCACGTCTGATGCTTATGTTAGGATTATCCTGTACAATTTCATGAGTTCTGTTAATGATCTCGTCTATCCTTGCTGTGCGCACTCTTCCAGTTGGTTTTCTTTTTCCAATGCTGCCAGTTAGGGAAAAATTTCTGACACACCGACGGATTACTTTCTTAGAAGGTGATTTTGACATCTGAAAATTTGTCTTGAAAGATCTTTGAGCTGAAACTACACTTCTTCCATGCTCATAATAATATTGCTCAGTTATGAAACGCAGCTGTTCCACAGTCCATGCAGTCATCTTGAAGGGTTAGTTTTAACTAACACTTTTATTTTGTTTTGTATCTTATCTTGTCTTGTATTGTCAAAACCTATACAATCCTGTACAAACTTGTAACTATCCTCTTTCGAATGATGCGTATGATTTTATAAAAGGACTTATACTTTAAGAGTTACAGGGGTTTCTTTTGGGTCCCATTTCTTTGGATCACCCTTTATTTCATTTATTGACTTTATTCATTACGATATTATTTGATTAAAGCGAGGCTAGTGCACGTGGCTTGTCTTGTTTGTTGGAAATTATTTATATTAAGGTCTCCACCAAGTTGACAATACTGGCTGTTATCAAACGTTTCAGCATAACTTTAGGAGTCTAATGGTATATGTTATTATTTGCGCAATTGCGTATTTATAATGTTATAGGCTTTTAAAGAAATTATTTTCTTAACTCCATTTTGGTCATAATTTTTTGAATGACGTCGTCATAAGTGTATCTACTTGGGTGAAAAAATCACATTTGGCTACAAAAAATGAGGTATGCGGCTACAGTGTTTTCCGTTTTCTTCATTAGTTGGTTTTCCAATATGGCGTGTGAAGGATGTGAAATGTATTTTGAAGATGTGATTATAGATATTAACAATATTGATAATTCTGCTGTAGAGATTTTTGTCAAACATGGTGTGTTACAGTCGTCTTTTAAATGTAGTGTGGATCTGAGTGTTCCTACGATGAATCCATTGATATTAGGGTTAGGTAGGTTAGGTTAGGTTCTCTAGCAATTTGGACACTGGAATGCATTTTTCTAGTAGTATTTGATGTGCAATGTTAAAATCTGGCCTTCATTTTATGGGGAAATGAACCAAAATATGTTAAAACTTTGAAGTCTCATAACTTTTCATTGGTTCATTTCTGCATAAAATGAAGGCCAGATTTGAACAAAGCACATCATACACTACTAGGAAAATGTATTTTGGCGTCAAAATTGGGTGGAAACCCTAAAGTAAATATTTACTTGTTTGTTTTTCGAATCTTTTAGAAAACGAGGTTTCATAAGGTTCATTTTCCTTTGCTACGGGGATCAAGTAGGGTGTGGTCACTCACCGTGGGAAAGAGGAAAAAAGGAAAGAAAAAAGTCGGTCGAATAGCGGACAGATAAGTTTTATTAATACTTTTTCTTTTACAGATCTTTCGTCAGTAGCTTAATTAAGTATATCATTTAGTATAAATTTGTGTTACAAGAACCGGTTTCTGCGTTTCAAGAAAATTTTTGCCGGCTTGCGCAGGTGACGGCACAATAAGCACGCACACGGTAGACTTACGTTGTAATTTATTAATTTCCAAAAGCTCGTTTTTTTCTTTTTTTTAATTAATTGTTCTTTTTTTAATTAATTAATAGCATGGCACACCCGTCAAGTACTTGCAGTCGCTGTGAAGGGAAATTTGCCGCTTACGCGTTTACTTTGGCTAATAATACTGAACAGTTAGTTTGCAGGTGGTGCTCAAGCATGGAAGTGCTGAGGAACGAGTTAGAACGTGAGAGAGGAGGCCAGAGTGAGGCTTGAAGAAAGGGTGATGCTTCTGACGGCAAAATTAGAATCCCTTGAGACTTCAGTTAAGACCCCCTACTGCCTCAGTTTCTACTAATAATATAAATAGTACTAATAGTCCTCTCTCTTCCCCTAGTTCCCAACCCTTCGTTCAAGTGCGTAATGGAGCCCCATTGAGAAAACCTATGATTTGTCTACCAGTAATAACAAACAATAAGTTTTCTGTTTTAGGTTTCGAAGATGCTGATGAACCGGAAATACGACTCGGCGATTCCATTGTTCGAGGGCAGCTCGAGGAATTCTGTGGGAGAAACTCTAGTCGTAGGCGCCATTACTGCTACCCTGGTGCAAGGGTGGAGGATATAACTAATAGTGTTGACCATTTTACAAACGGAACCTCTGAGGACACAACTTATGTTATTCATGTTGGTACTAATAACGTTTTAAATTCTAGATTGGAAGAGCTGCTGGCTAGGTACAGGGACTTACTAGAGCGACTAAAGGAAAAACTAATGAAATTGTTTTAACAGGTATACTTCCTCGAATTACCCAACGTAGCGATTTCTACAGCAAGGCGACCTATATCAACAATAACCTAAAGTCTCTTTGCCAACAGGAAGAAGTGCATTTTGCGAATTTTTGGAACAGTTTCTACGGCAGGAGGGACTTGTTCCTCGGAGATGGACTTCATCTTAATGACGTTGGAGCTGCGCGTTTAGGAAGACTTTTTCGTAATACTGTCTCTTCTTTTCAGGCTGCCGTAACTCGAACGGTCCCGGCGTAATTTCCTCAAATTTCCCTTGCGAAGTATTGTAATTACAAACAATTTGAAGGTTCTATCCTTAAATGCTCGTAGCCTACGAAATAAAATAAACGAATTTTTTTCTTTAATTGCTTGTAAAGACTATGATTTAATTGCGATAAATGAATCGTGGCTTAGACCTGAAACACGTGACTTTGTAGGGGAGTATCAAAGTAGAGGTTATAGACTTTTTGTTAAAACAGAATAGGTAGGCGAGGGCGAGGAGGCGGTGTTATGTTGTACATCAAAGATAATATTGCGAACGTTATAAAAGTAAAGCACAGAATTCCAGAACAGATAGATTCGATTATAGCAGAACTTAAATTGAACGATTTCAAACTTGTGCAGTTATATATTAGTCAGGGGGCTTAATCAAAAAAATCACCCCGATTGTTCCCTTTGTTCCAAAAGTACCATTTTTTTACCAGGGGTAGATATGACCATAAGCATTCATTGTTTTGCGGGAGCCAACATGGGCTCTCACTGTGGCGGCCATTATGGACGAATCCAAGATGGCCGCCATCTGGTCTGACATTGGGCGATAAAATAACAACCAATCATAGTAGAACAGCAAATAATGACACTTTTTTATGTTTTTGAGTATAGAGAATCCAGTTCTGATATTTGTTTTTTAATTCCAGATATACGTCAGGTCGTATATATCCACATTTGATATTATTTTATAAGAAATGTACATTTTATGTCAATTGAATCATGATACATAATTATTGCACTTAGATTTGTGGTTGTAACAGCTATATTAACTTTTACATTGGATTTCTACTGACATTTTGTCCACTATTAATCTATTTTTTATTATTTTTGCAGGTGTTGGCATACCTGTATTCCTCTGAAGCAAGTCTATGCGGTGGTGGTCTTCTTCACATTCTAGTCTCTTCAGGCCTGCAGATATGAAGATCTCGTTAGTGTGTAGTTAGTAGTGTGTAGTAGAACATTAATACCTCAACATGTCTACTAACATAACTGGAATTAATTGGACACTGTGTTGCCTATGTCAGTCCAGCAAAGACGAGGCATTACAACAGCCAAAAGAACAGGGATATTCATCTCTTGAAAGAGATCTGAATGATTTTGTGCAGCTCAATGCTGTTCCATCTGGTATCAAGGTTAGTGAGCTCGATGATGGCTCAGGAATTGCAGCAACCCTCCAATCACATGCTGCAGTATATCATAAAAGTTGTAGGAGTGCATGCAACAGTTACAGGGTAAAGCGGGCACGAGGAAAAGTGGCCACGCAAGATGAATGTGCAGCTGGGATAAGTCCGAAGAAACTCAGATCAAGTTACGGATCACCTCCAGAAACATTATTCTGCATCATATGTCTGGGTGAGGATCAGCATGATCTTCATAGAGCCTTAAGTGACAACATTGATCAAAATCTGAAGAATTGGGCAAAAACAACTAACAACTGGCATTTATATGGGCGCTTGACTGCAGGTTCTGATGCACATGCAATGGATGCATGTTATCATGTACAATGCTATTGGCGGTTTCGTGATGGAGCTCGTGCAGTTGAACGTCGATTTTCAAGTGAACCCAAGCCTCTCCCATTTGATCCCATGGTCATAGCACAGTTAGTGGCATTTGTGGATGACTCTCAGTCTGAGGTCCACAAGTTGTCTGACTTACGGGAAATGTACAAGATAATGATGTCAGATCTAGGACATCCCTGTTCTGGTAGAGAACCTCATGCAACAAGATTCAAAGACCATCTGCTTGAGCATCTTCCTGAGTGGGCTTCCTATGCACAGGGGAGAGATGTATTCATTAGCCACAAGGCAAAAGTGGGTGCTGTGCTAGAACAAAGCTATCATTCCTCACAAATCAATCAAGATGAAGCTGTGTTATTGATACGTGCTGCTATGGCACTACGAAAGCGAATCCTTCAGAAACAAGAGCCATTTAATGGTTCATTCTCTCCACAATGCCTGACGTCCCCCATAGAAGAAACACTGTTAGGTTTCATCAATGTTGTCCGCCAGGGTTCTAAAGGTAATATCGATAAACATAGTAGAGAGCAATCCAACAGTGATGCTGAACTGGGCACAAGGGCGAAGATTGCGTGCACACTGTGCCAACTGCTGATATTCAACACAGTAAAATATGCATCTTCATCAGACAGCACCCAAATCCGTCACAATAGGGATCGTGAAACGCCATTCCCACTTTACCATGGTATTAAACTGCATGGAGATGCCAGATTCAAGCACCAGATAGAGAATGCCCATCACCTTGGGCTCTCTGTCTCATATAACCGTGTGATGGAAGTCAAAACACAGGTAGCTCGTGCTGTTTGCAAGAGACACACTGAAGACGGTATTGTTCTACCCACAAATACAAGACTTTCAGTTTTCACTACACATGATGTAGACAATCTGGACAGCAACAAAACGGGAAATTTGTCACGTGGTGATTTTCATGGAACATGCATTACTGTGACCAATCACCTATCCAAAGAGAACTTGGGAATTCGTCGACCAGCAATCACACTTGATCCATCTGATACATCAAAACCCAAGTTGCCGGATAGTTATGTAATTGTTCCTCCCATCAAACTCAACACCCGTGACATTCTTGTGCCCAGAATCAACGAAGGTCAAGTTCGGCCGAACCACAGCCTGGTCAACGGTGCCAAAGTAAAAGATGATGCATGGATAGCACATGTTGGAAGAGTGCTGGAAAAGGGTGAGCTTGAAAAACGTGATGTGGTTACGTGGTCAGGCTTCAACTCTCAGCTCATGGATGATGCATCAATAAAGCCAAAGGCAGAGACTGGTATACTCCCCTTATTTCCTGATAAGGCAGCTTCTGCATTAATGATGAAGCACACGATGGAGATTGTGAAAACTACGACTGAGTTCATAAACCTGGTCAAACCCCTGTCCTTGGGGCTGATCAGCCTCTCTTTGCCATATGCAA
The DNA here is from genome assembly GCA_023014485.1 of Bathynomus jamesi. NCBI lineage: Eukaryota > Metazoa > Arthropoda > Malacostraca > Isopoda > Cirolanidae > Bathynomus > Bathynomus jamesi. Next base: position 121,453 of record JAJOZX010005411.1, read on the forward strand.
ACAGTTACAGTGGGAGTTTCCTGACACACTGGGTGAGGATAAGTTTGTGATGCAGTTGGGAGCTTTACATATCGAGGATAAGTGTCAGCTGATGATGGGCAAGGTGCTACGAGGTTCCGGATGGGACACAGCTCTAGCTCAAGCAGATGTCCTCTCCTCTGGACGTGCCCAGTCAGCTCTCGATGATCACCACATAAAGCGTACACGATATGCTCATCAAGTGTCACTTGTTTCCCTCTCTCATTTGAAGCAAAATGCATACTTGCAATACACATCCAATGTGCTGGGGCCTTGTGAGTCATATGAGATGTGGTGTGCAAGGAAATCTGCAAATGTTCACATGTTCAAATATTGGTCACTAGTGATTGAGCTTGAGCTATTGATGTGTCGATTTGTGCGCTCATTAAGAGAGGGTGACTTCCCTCTCTATGTCCAGGTGTGTGATGAACTATGTCCATGGTTCTTTGTGCTGGACCACACTAACTATGCCCGCTGGTTGCCGATTCATGTCAGAGATATGGTTGGTCTTGCTGAAAGCCATCCACAGGTGTACGCAGAGTACCTCAAAGGGAACTTTACAGTCCAAAAGTCTGCTCGTACATTCAGCCTCATCGCGAAAGATCAATCTCATGAGCAGATGAACAAAGTACTGCAGGGCTGTGGTGGAGCATCTGACCTCTATGACAAAACAGAAGCATTAGCATTGTACATGTTGGCAGGTCCTGAATGTGTCAGAATGATAGAAGAGTTTGAGAATGCTCAGAAACTTACAGAAGGACCAACTGGCCACCACGAAACAGCACCTGGGCTACAGTCTAGGTTTTTGAAGGATGTCAAGTCATTCACAAAGGTGGTGTCTGAACTGGGCAACCCCTTCCTCGCCACAAATCAGCAGCTTGTAGCCCTTGACACACACGATGTTATGGAGAATGAAGTAGCAGCATCACTGTCACAGATACAGGAAGTTGGCCAAGCCCTTCATGAGGAGTATGTAAAGACTAGGCTGGACAAAGGGACAGTTCCTATATCAAACACTATAAAGAAAAACAATGTGTACACATTCAGCAAAAGATGTTGATGCTGACTCTTATTTTTGATCAAGTTAACTATGTAACCTGTACTAGTATTGGTACTCAAGTGGATGTCATTTTGGACAGCGGCCATTTTGATTTGGCCAATATGGCCGCCACAGTGGGAGCCCAGCTTGGCTCCCGCAAACATTCAAATTAGTATGGTCATAGCTACCTGTGGTCCAAAAATGGCACTTTTGGAATGATTTGAACAATTATATGATTAAGCCCCCTGACTATATAGGCCCCTTAATCAAACAGCTGATACGGACGAAGCGTTATATCGTGAACTAAAGAGAATAATAGATAGTGAGCAGTGCTTTCCAGTGGTGTAGTGCTAAATAAAGAAGTGAGGGAACGCATTTTGAAAGTGTTACTCAGATGCGGGGGGGGACAATGGCGAGCGCGGCGAGCCCATACAGCTGGGGGTCCGGGGGCACTGTAAGCACCCCGGGAAATCTTTTGAAATCTGACCAATTTCAGGGATATTTTGAGGTCATATGCACTGGATATTAGGATATATTCCAAGGTTGAAGATGCAGTATTTCCAGTGTCATTAGATATACGACATCCAGTACGATCACTAAAAATAGCTAACAACTGGAATGATTAAATAAAAAAAAGTTAACAACTGGTACGCCGTGGTGACTGTTTCACCAGATCTTTATAGGCTAGCATTGCCTCAGTCGAAGCTAAAAGAAATGAAGTAGTTAATGATTCTTTCTCATATTTCTTCTAGGGGTGGGAATTAAAATTTCATGACGTTAGAGATTTGTAAGTTCGGATTTATTTGAAATAGTGAGGGAACGCCGTTCCGTCTATCAAAAAAAGTAAGGGAACGCCGTTCCCACAGCACTAACCACTGGTGAGCAGGCTTTAGTTATGGGTGACTTTAATTGCGCCAACGTGAATTACGATACAATGCAGGGAGGCGCGGAAGGTAATCGTTTAGTTAATTTTCTCGAGGATAGCTTTCTTATTCAAAAGGTTGGGGAACCTACGAGGTTGGACAGTATTTTAGATTTAGTAATAACTACGGATGATAGGCTAATTACTGATCTTCAAGTAATAGAACCGTTAAGCAATAGCGATCACAATATGGTAGAGTTTCTTCTCTCAGTAAGTCACTCGAAACCAGCTAACTCGACGAAAATTCCTAACTTCCAGCACGCAGACTTTTGTAAATTTCAAAATAAATTCACACGTCAATTGGGAAAATGTAATGGGGAACTCCAACGCAAAACTAATGTGGGAATCGTTTGAAACAGTATTTAGGACTATAAATGAGTAGGCTGACCATACGTACCGTTTTGAACGGGACAGTACCGTTTGTTTTATATTTCCTGGCCGTCCCGTCGTTTTAATAAAAATGTCAATTTTGTCCCGGTTTATGTACTTACTTTTTCATGAATACAGAATATTACATAACCCCGTCCCTTTTTTGCCATCCCAGTGTCCCGTTTTTGTCTCAAGGAAATATGGTCAGCCTATAAATGAGGAATGTGTACCGTACAAAATTAAGCGTGCGAAAGTAAATAACAAGCCCTTGTGGTTTATTTCTAGAGTAGGAGACATTATAAAGAGTAGAGATAGGGCTTATAGGCTACATAAGTGCGATAAAGACAAGCCCTTGTGGTTTATTTCTAGAGTAGGAGACATTATAAAGAGTAGAGATAGGGCTTATAGGCTACATAAGTGCGATAAAGACAATTTGTGGTTACGAAACAACTACATATCTCTAAGGCGTGGAGCGAAAACTGTGATAAAAAAGTCCAAGCGCGAATTTGAAATCTTCATAGCTTGTGACGGTAAAGAAAACCCCAAGCGATTCTTTCAATACGTCAACAATAGAAATCCAGTAAAAAGTGTCTTAGGGCCGTTGAAAAATGTTAACGGAGATCTAGTTTCTGAAAACAAGGAAATGGCTACCTTGATAAACGAATTCTTTACGTCAGTTTTTACTATAGAAGATGTAACGAATATCCCTACGGTTATAGACATAATACCTTTTGATAATAGTAATATTTTGGATAATATTGTGATTAGTGAAGTGGGGGTAATGCGCTATATTGATAAAATGAAAAAGCGTAAATCGCCGGGGCCGGATTCCATATATCCCATACAACTAAAAGAATTAAAAGATAACATTGTTGTGCCGCTAACAAAGATTTTTAATGCGTCTATTTCTGAGGGGTGCGTACCAGATAATTTCAAGTTAGCAAACGTAACACCTATCTTTAAGAAAGGCGAGAAAGGTGCGGCGGGGAAATTATAGGCCAATCAGTTTAACGTCTGTTGTAGGTAAGCTACTGGAATCAATAATTATAGATCGTATAGTCGAACACTTAGAATTGCATAACTTACTTAGAAATACGCAGCACGGTTTTAGGCGAAACAAATTTTGCTTAACTAATCTTTTAGAATTTTTTCAAAGCGTGGTTGACGTTTACAATAGTCATCGGGCGGTTGATGTAGTCACCGTCACAATTTTATTGTAGTGTATTTAGATTTTCAAAAAGCGTTTGACACCGTACCGCACAAAAGACTCATTGAGAAAACTAAAGCTCATGGAATCAGGGGTGTAGTAATAAATTGGATAGAAGAGTGGTTGCGAGGTAGGAAACAGAGGGTGGTCGTTGATGGAGCGGAGTCGTGCTGGGCTAATGTAGCGAGTGGTGTTCCTCAGGGTTCTGTATTGGGCCCCTTGCTTTTCTTGTATATATTAACGATTTAGATGTCGGCCTAGTCAGTACAGTTTCAAAGTTTGCGGATGACACGAAGCTGGGTGGTAGGGTGATTAATGACGAAGATAGAGGTAAAATCCAGAATGATCTGAATAAAATCGTTGATTGGTCAGTCACATGGCAAATGAGATTTAACGTCGATAAGTGCAAAATTTTACATATAGGTTCGCGTAATGGTAATTTTGCGTATAGTATAGTATGTCAGGGAAAGAGTTGATAAGCGTAGAGCAGGAAAAAGATTTAGGAGTTATAGTCACTGGTGATTTAAAAGTAGCGAAACAAAGTACAGCAGCGGTCAATAAAGCGAACAAAGTGTTAGGTTTTATAGCTAGGAATTTTGAGTACAAATCGCGCGATATTATAGTTCCTCTTTATAAATCATTAGTTAGACCCCATTTGGAGTACGCGATCCAATTTTGGAATCCGCATATGCGCAAAGATATAGACAAAATCGAAAGAGTTCAAAGATGAGCAACTAAGATGATTCCGTCGCTTATGTCAAAGTCGTACGAGGATAGGCTTAAAGAGTTAAAATTTACTACACTCGAGACTAGGAAGTTAAGGGGTGATCTAATCCAGGTTTTCAAAATTATGAATGGGTTCGATAACGTAGATAGAGATAGCTTTTTCGAAATATCTCAATATAATAGGACTAGAAATAACGGGTGTAAGTTGACAAGTAGAAGGTTCGAGACAGCAGTTGCCAAAAACTATTTTACGAATAGAATAGTAAATAGATGGAATAGTTTGCCGGTAGAAGTGATTAGTAGCACGTCTATAAACATGTTTAAAAATCGATTAGACGCATATGTTCATAGATTGGGTATAGTTTAAGGTAGTAAAATTAAGGGTGGATAAGATAGATTTTGATTCTCTTTTCATTAAAGATCACAATAACCAGACTAGAGGTTATAGTATGAAATTATTTAAGCCAAGATGTAGAACAAATTTAAGAAAACATAGTTTTACAAGTGTTGTGGGATATAGGGAGGCAGAATCTTGGGTTAGGGGATACTCTGTCCTTACACACCCCATTTAAAGAGATTCCTCTGCCGAGCGGTGCCCCCGATAGTACTGTGAGGTATTGAAAAACTCATGATCTTCACTTGCCCCAAACACCTTTAAATGGGAGACCCAAAATGGGTGCACACACATTTCTACATTACTGTACAGTCTTTACAGCCACACCTACACTTTTCCTCCTAAGTATATATATTGTAATGTATATGGTTGTAAATTGTGACTTGGTCCGCAATTGATATGGACCGTGACTTATTTTTGGTTGGCAAGGTACTGGTATTGATGGATACCGTAGTGAAATTTACTGGATTCTTTGGATCTGATATATTTGCATGTCGGTTATAAATAGATATACAGTAGAGTGTAACATATTTGTGGATAGTAGTCTATTATGACTTGATCCTCTGGATCCAGAGATTTTATCTTGTTTTAAATTGATAATTATTTAGTTTTGTAAAAATTGTTGTTGCCAATGTACAGGCAGTTTTTACATAGTGGGGCCGACGTGGCCCCTAGTGTGCCCATTATAAAAATTTCTTATGTTCTTATGTTCCTTGTGGTTCGGAACCCACGTAAAATTGTAGGTCCCCTCCGCCACCACAGAGGACATGCACAATACACAATTACGAACACAGTTAGGTAGACCAGCCATGAGTGAATCCTAGGGTCTTTGTTGGTCTAAACATTATATAATATATATATATATATATAATATATATAATATATATATATATATATATATATATACAGGGTGGGCGGAAAGTAGCTCCCTATTTTGGATTGGTAAAAAATACGTATATTATCCATTTATTTCAGAAGAAATAATATGAAAAGGTAGGCATACATGGTAGGTTTTCTCTAAAATTCAATGTGGGCTCCAACTCTTTCCACCAGCTTCTGGAGCCGCCCAGGAATGGCGTCCACTGACTTTAGCAGGAACTCCGGCGGGATGGAGGACATGACTTCCCGAATTCGGTCCTCCAGTTCTTCCAATGTCCTCGGTTTGGTGCGGTAGACTTCTTCCTTTACCCACCCCCAAAGAAAGAAGTCGCACGGTGTCAAGTCGGGGCTCCTGGTTGGCCATTGATGTGGACCACGACGACCCATCCAACGCCCAGGGAAGTGGGCATCCAGCCACTCACGGACAACAAGAGCGAAGTGCGGAGGGGCGCCATCTTGCATAAATATCAGATCGTCGATGTTCTCCCATGTGCTGACAACCGGCCAGACCTCGTTTCGCAACATAGCAAGGTACCGCTCAGCATTCATGGTGTTGCGCAGAAGGAACGGGCCCACAACCTGATCTGAGGTCATACCACACCACACCGTTACACTGAACCGATTCTGCCGTTTTTCAGCGGTAACCGTGCGACTTCTTTCTTTGGGGGTGGGTAAAGGAAGAAGTCTACCGCACCAAACCGAGGACATTGGAAGAACTGGAGGACCGAATTCGGGAAGTCATGTCCTCCATCCCGCCGGAGTTCCTGCTAAAGTCAGTGGACGCCATTCCTGGGCGGCTCCAGAAGCTGGTGGAAAGAGTTGGAGCCCACATTGAATTTTAGAGAAAACCTACCATGTATGCCTACCTTTTCATATTATTTCTTCTGAAATAAATGGATAATATACGTATTTTTTTACCAATCCAAAATAGGGAGCTACTTTCCGCCCACCCTGTATATATATATATATATATATATATATAATATATATTGTACTCTTTACATGTCACATGTGCCACAAACAGTCTGAACATAATCAAGGATTGCATGGGGTTACTCAAAAGGGTCTTATGGCCAACTGTGGCGGTAAATTTTTACAAGTGTACATTACAGGCTTTGTAAATCAAAACTGTGTTTTCTGATGGTTTTTGATGCGGTTTGAACGAAGGTTAATTTCGTTCAAACATCAAAAACAATCGAAAACATAGTTTTAATATAACCTAACATAAACTAAACTAAAATTCCAAAACTCCTCAAAAGCCTGTAATGTACTCTTGTAAAAAAATACCCTGTGGTCACTGCCCAAACACTGAAGGGTCTTATGGCCTACTATGGAATCTTTAGGCTGACCCCTAAAAGGCTAGACTTAACCTACTCTACAGTTAGACTGGCGATATTAGCGGGTAGGTTAATTGGGGAGCAATTCGGTATTTTTTTTACAAGAGTACATTACAGGCTTTTGAGGATTTTTGGGTTAGGTTAGGTTATATATTAAAACTATGTTTTTCCCGATTGTTTTTGATGTTTGAACGAAATTAACTTTCGTTCAAACCGCATCAAAAACCATCAGAAAAACATAGTTTTGATTTACAAAGCCTGTAATTATGGAAAAACTATACACGCTTACAACATGGTATCGTATGTGATACCTTTATTTCATAATTAAATATAAATTATTAATTAATTGAATTAAATATTTACAAAATTGCCTCGGGATTGGCGACATAGCCTATTGGTAATGAAAATAATTGCCATACATACATAGAACCCAAGATTCCTAACTCTGAGCAGCTTATGTTACAGCGATGCTTTAAGCAAGGAAGATGTACTTTATCTTATAATTTCCGAGTGAAATTCTCATAATATAAAACCTAATAACTATAAAAAGGATAGGCCTATTCCTTCAGGTATTTAAGTGTAGTGACTGCTTACATTAATTACATCAAAGCAACTCGTGTAACTTCATCGTACGCGCGGCCCTACATCGAAAAACATCGTCGCGTCCTACGAACAGAAGCGAGGCTCAACGAAATAATAAGGTAAGGCAATTCCTTTCTTTACCATTAGGCAGCGCAAATACCGAAGGCAATTCCTTTCTTTACCATTAGGCAGCGCAAATACCGAAGGCAATTCCTTTCTTTACCATTAGGCAGCGCAAATACCGAAGGCAATTAAACATAGAGGTCCTTTGAAGACCTACACATACATAACTCTAACGAAAAAACGTAGGGCTTTTGTCATTAAATCTCCACTGTAATCTACTGGAAATTTCCAACGGATGAGGGTATCAGGCAATCAACCCATGGGCCTATATAGTTTTTTCCAGGGCTGTGGAGTCGGTGATAAAATTTGCCGACTCCAACTCAGACTCCAAAAATTTTAACATTCCGACTCCGACTCCAGAAATCTGACTTGTATAATTACGACTCCGACTCCGATGGAATGTTAAGGCCAAATTGATTACGATTAGCTTTATTAGGCCAATGGAGATTCATAAACAAGGCATTTCGTCACCACCACATGACTCATCAGGTTACTTAGTGGCTGTAACTATGCCTTAATGGCTTTTTTTCTCTTTATTCAAAAATTACAATAAATCCCAAAATACAAACTGATTGAAACTTAAACAAAATAAGATTATTATTGGTTTAGCAAATTAAAAGATGTTTTTGTATTATTATAAACATCCGTAACAAAATGTACTAACCTAAACTGAATTTGTTTTTAAAAAAAGGATCGCTTCCATTAAATCTTCTTTCAGTGATGCTTATCAAAATTATCAAATTGAAATCTAAAAATCTGAAAAAGATTTAGGGTTGCTAGTACAAAATTTTTAAATTTCCTTATTATTATGTTAATTAATTAATTAATTAATTAATTAATTATAATCCTTATTAATTATAAGCAGGGCTGTGGAGTCGGCACATAAAAAACCGACTCCGACTCCGAAGGTATATTAATTCTAAATCTGGTATGATGATAATTACACAAAGAGGCATTTCATCACCACCACGTGAAGCATCATCATCTGTGGTCATTGTTATGGTAACTTTGTCTGTAGTAAAGAATCTTGTAAGTGGTGCTTGTCGTTCAGTAGATTTCTGATCTTTTGTTAACTTTGAAGTAGTTGGAAGGTTTTTATTACTATCTTTCTCAATGACAACTTCTAAAATTTTGGGATGGAAACACTGCAAATGTCTTTTCAAATTTGATGCTCTGGTTGGTGCATTTTTATCAGAGCCAGTAAACCACTGATTTTTGCTTCACATAATTTTTCATCATCATCATCTTCTATCATACACTGACACACGAAATGTTTCCCATCTGTGGTTATTGTAAAATATTAAAAAACTGCAGACTTTGTTGGAAGTGTCTTTGCCATTGTGAAAGGGGTTTTAGACTTGAAAGTTAAAAACTTATGAAATTTAGAAAGAACTCGAAATTAAATAAGCATTAAAAATAAAAAATATCTGAAAAGAAAAAATGAATTAATGGCATTAGTGTCTGAAATGGAAACATTGTATTTATTATTTAAGTGGTTTAACCACCATAGCTGCCAGTGATATCACACACAAAACATATTTTATTAAAATTTATATGAGGTCGGAGTCGGAGTCGGTACATTTTTACCGACTCCGACTCCAGCACCACCAAAATTGTTTCCGACTCCGACTCCACGACTCCGACTCTCCACAGCCCTGATTATAAGCAACTATATTTATATATATTTATATTTATATGTTATATATATATTATTTATATATTATTTATATTAAAACATTAAGTTAAATCTATTTTATTCATAAAATTGAGCTAGGCCTAGGCCTAGGCTGCTATGGTTATAATGGAAGGATTTGCACCGACTCCGACTCCATCCAACTATGCACTTCCGACTCCGACTCCACTCAAATTGACCGACTCCACAGCCCTGGTTTTTTCACAGTAATGTACACTTGTAAAAATTTACCACCAATTCATACAGAGCATTTTTCACAGTTTAGTATGAATATTATTATTGTAATGTGAGCATGTGATAATGCAGTGCTGTGCAGGGACTTTAAGGAATTTTTACTAGTGGGCCACTTTAAAAAAAAGGGCAGACATCAAGTACATGGCATTTATATTAAAAGGTAGTTAGTTACATTGCAGAAAATTATATAAAAATCAAAGGAATTTAAGGAAACACATTACAGTAGATGCAAAAAATGGTAATTTCTATTAAATAAAAATAGTACCAGACAATATTTATTGAAAAGACCAGACATTTCAAACATACTGCTGTAGTGTCGCTCAGCATTGACAAATATTGTGAAAATATAAGGGCAAATAGGTACAAAACATTTTGCAGAATGTAGATGATAGAAGCATGTGGCAGTTATGTAATATTTCATACTAGAAAATAACTATCTTAAAATGAACCTTGCTAGAATCAATATTTTTACTCCAAAGCTTAAAATTGACTAGTGGGCCAAATACAAGGGCAAGTGGGCCATTTGGCCCACTAGTATATAAAGGGTGATCCAGAGAAATGGGACCCAAAAGAAACCCCTGTAACTCTTAAAGTATAAGTCCTTTTATAAAATCATACGCATCATTCGAAAGAGGATAGTTACAAGTTTGTACAGGATTGTATAGGTTTTGACAATACAAGACAAGATAAGATACAAAACAAAATAAAAGTGTTAGTTAAAACTAACCCTTCAAGATGACTGCATGGACTGTGGAACAGCTGCGTTTCATAACTGAGCAATATTATGAGCATGGAAGAAGTGTAGTTTCAGCTCAAAGATCTTTCAAGACAAAATTGTCGTTTCTGGGCAACAGAAAATCCATTGAATATTACCGAAGTCCCGTTGCATAGTCAGCGTGTAACTGTTTGGTGTGGTCTTACTGCATCTCAGATCATAGGGCCGTACTTTTTCGAGGATTCCACCGGAAACACGGTCACTGTAAATGGTGATCGCTACGAAAAAATGTTGACCGATTTCCTTATTCCTAAATTAAGAGATCTTTGTCTAGAAAACCACTGGTTCCAACAAGACGGAGCTACCTGCCATACCACGAGGAACTGCATGGCAGTTTTGCGTCAAACGTTTCCAGGCGAGTTAATCTCAAGATTTGGAGACGTTGAATGGCCCGCAAGGTCTCCGGATTTTTCTCCCTTAGATTATTATCTCTGGGGATATTTAAAGAGTAGGGTCTACAGAAATAACCCAACGACCTTGCAAGAATTGAAGGCCGCCATCACAAATGAGATACAGGCCATACCACCGCACTCTTGCAAAAGTGATGCAGAACTTACAAGCGAGAACACTGGAATGCTTGGCAACTAATGGAGCACATTTGAAAGGAGTCATTTTAAAAAAATAAATATTTCATAATAAACTTGTAACTCTACTCTTTCGAATGATATATAGTTTTTATGAAAGGAATTAAATATTAAGAATATTTGGCTTTTTTTTATGGGTCCCATTTATCTGGATCACCCAATATGTTAAAAAAGTCCCTGGTGCTGTGATTTATCTACTTGCGAGTTGCCTCCGGTCAATTGAATGCCCAGTTAGGTCAATTGAATGCCCAGTTAGGTCAGTTGAATGCCCGGTTAGGTCAGTTGAATGCCCGGTTAGGTCAACTGTACATCCTTGACGATTGGTTAGGTTGTCATAATATTTTCGTTAGTTTTAACGAAAATATCACTTCACCTAACCAATCATCAAGGGCGTACAGTTGACCTAACCGGCCATTCAATTGACCAGAGGCTGCAATTTGCTTGTTTTATTTAGTCAATATTGCAATCTTAGCTTTAAACAATAATGGCTGGTCGTCCTGCTGCTCCTACTGTTATAGTGCATGTAAACGAAATTCTTGACTTATTCTACAGAAATATCACGTTTAAAAACTTGCCAGACTTGCATTTTATACTTTGCACGTTTTAAATAAATATAACCACGCCGTTGTCCTGAATAATAATTTAACTACAGATTCTATACTTAGGCCCCTCAAATATGCTGTATTGTGTGTTCAAGACTTCTGACAGGCTGGCTAAATGGGTCTTGTCAAATGCTGTTTGCTCTTCCGATGATATGTTGAGAGCCGAAAGACCATTTAACGGTTGTTATTTCTGCTTAACAAAATATACTAGGCATTACTGCAAAATCTGAACATCCGGTACAATACCCAAATTTACCACCAGCCATAAGGCCTGTTTTACATAATAAACATTTGCTAGTACCAAGGCCACTGGAAACGTGGAGTTTAGATGATGAAAATGAAATTGATGTACAATGTAATGAAGTTCAACATGGTTTACTGACGGACGATGCTGATCCAGTGTTTGAACCATCTTATTCATCGATTAATCTCCATAACGGTGCATTTGCGGCAAAAAATGAGGGTCAGATTCAAATGAAACAGCATGAAATACACCAGAAAAACCTATTTTCGACAGTAGTTTGGGTGGATATGCTCTACCGAATCTTTACCGAGCATTTTTCACAGAGCCTCGCTTAATATTTCAAGCAGACCAGAGTGATCTTGTCCGCAGGCATGTGCGGAGTGGGTGGCTACAGGGGCTTGAGCCCTCCCATTTTCCCCGTCATGCCTCAGAAGTGCTCTTTAAAAAAAAAAATTAAAAAAAAATAATGCTGTGAAGACATTTTTTTGAAGGGGGAGGAGATGGTGCCCTTTTTGTCAACTTTCAGCATCCACATCTGAAGTGTCCTGTGCATGGCCTTGGCTTCAGTTCCAATAACACATGCCGTTCATATGAAGGAATCATACGACAATATGCACCTGCTTTGAAACGTATTCAATATGATAAATACTCTTGGCATATCTGTAGACTTGAAAGTGATTGCACTTCTCCATGGTTTACAACTGGGTTATACGAAATTCTGTAGTTTCCTTTGTGAATGGGACAGCCGAGCACGGGAAAGCCATTACTCAAAGAAACAATGGCCACCTCTGGTTAATCCAAAAAGTTTTTTGCCACAACTACATATTAAACTTGGTTTAATGACAAATTTTGTTAGGGCTATGTATCAAAATAGCAGTGGGTTTCCCTACTTGAAACAGAAACTTCCAAGGATCAGCTAGGTCAAAGTCAAAAGGGATATTTGTGGGCCCGCAAATTAGAGAAGTGAAGTTGAAGGAGCAGTTTGGAGAACATTTAAAGCAGTGACTACAAATTTCCTCAAACTTCATGGCCGAAAATTACGAATCACTTCTCAAGGCCTACAAAGTCATGGGGTGCAACATGTTGAACATTAATTTTCTTGACTCGCATCTCGACTTCTTCCCAACAAACTTAGGCGATGTTAGTAATGAGCATGTGGAACCCTTTCATCAACAAATATCTACGATAGAGAAGCGTTACTAGGGGAAGTGGAGCCCCAGCATGTTGGCTGACTGCTGCTGAACATTGTGAAGGGATGGCCCAGAGGCGAAATACAAGCGTAAATCATCAGTAACTATATTTCAGGCGAGTTCAATATGCATTTTCTACTTTGATATTGCTATTACGTCTATAAATTAGTCCAAATTTCATTTTCGATTCACTCAATATTGGTGGGTGATAGACAAATTTTGAGGTCATTTTTTTTAACTCGGCCGTAAAAAACCTATAAGATCCACACATTTTTGTTCATGTTGTAGTGGGGTTGTCTTGACTAACATCTTGATTTCTTTGCTTAATGCCCGGCTAGCTCAGTAGTTTTGTTTAGACCCATTTTGAGGAATTTTTTTGATCTTGTTTTTCGATTTTGGTATCGGTAAATTTAGTCTTCAATTTTTAGAAACTGGCTCATTTTTCAAAGTCATGGTTGGCTTGCGCAAGTTCTAGCCTGCCAACTCAATTTGCTAAGAAAAGAAAATTCAAGGAAAACAGAGTGCCTTGTGATACCGGACATTGCCTGTTCATAACGGTGTGCAGGTTAAGGTATTTCTAGGACCAATAGCTTCAGGTTTTGCTTCTCCATGGCTTAACTATAATAGATAGGTGCGATTGGATTCACCTCAAGTCTAGATTAAGGATGTTAGGTCTATTGTCTTGTCTAATTGTACCATTCTAGCATAGGTTAATTTTTTTATCTTCTTCTGGTAATTCCATTTTTGTTGTCCAGTAATTTTGTCATTGTAATCGTAAGCACCATTGTATAGCATACCCTTTCAGGGTTTTTGGATTTCCGTTTCTTGATCTTAAGCCTCATCTAGACAAGTTAATTTCTAATAAACCCTTAGAATTCTACCAACTAGTTTTTTTTAGCCTTTGTCCTTATAGACCAGGGTCGTTACTTTAAAGGATTTCCTTGTGACAAGAGCATTGTAGAGGGTTCGAACCACCTTTTCACAAGGCAGTTGATATCCCCTCTTGTGGTAGCACTGGTGGTAATTCACCTAAAAAGGACGTACAACCCAGCGTCCTTGAATCGACAATACCTCCAGATTCTCTTTATTAAACATTTCAGAGGGTAATGTCTGTTCTTCTCATCCAGCTACATTTGGTTTACTTCACGATCAGTCTGCTAAAATCTTGCTTGCTTGTTGTGTACCCCCATATTCAGCTGAGGTCCTCAAGTATTGCTGGGTGTACATTGCGCACAACTTTCCTGAAGCCAGGGCTTTCCAGGTTCTCAAGTGGACCCGACTCAGACACAATGTTAATCTTTGGAGATAGCTAGCGGGTCGAGTCCATTTCTTGGTTCCAGCAGTGTGGGAGTCTCGTTTGCTCCTCAGTGACAGTCAGTGGAGGTGAGAAAAACTTCACCGCCCGGGACCTTCCCTTTTCCCGTCATCAAGAAGTAGCCAAGTTACGGTATTCTGTTTATTTCATCGTTCTCCCACAATGTGACAAAAATTTTTTTTTTGTCATCCGTAAATTAGTATTAGTATTATTATTATTATTATTATTATATTATTACTTATTAGTATTATTATATAATTCCTGGCGATGGCAGGCAGCGTGCAGCCTACCCAACTCTTCATCTGTCCAACAAAAAACAAAAGTTGGTAGATAAATGGGTAGCCTACAGATTAAGCCGCTGAGCTGTTGATCAGAAGGTCGTGAGAACGATTCGGATTCCACGTTAAAACTGTACGTCCAAGGTGGAGAAAAAAGCTTGACCTTTGTTAAAACGAACAATTCGGATGAGCAAAACCAAGGTTTGAAGGGACTATAAAAGGTTATCCAAGTCATGTGCTACATTTTATAATAAAACCTTTTATAATAATAATAAAATCTTGCGAAACATTAATCTCGAGTTGGACTATTTATTTTATTTAATTCAGCCCTTAAAACCCTTCAAGCCCCATAAGCTAACTACTATATCAAAATTATAAATTCTTGGTGAATTTGTTCTTTGAAGCCCTCCATTAGGTATCATAACTATTACATGTAAAACTATTAATAATTAATTAATCCATAAGGATGCCCATCTATGATCCCTATTCCCCATTGTCACCTCACCTCGAATTGAATAACCTTTATTAATAATAAAATAAATACAGTAGTCTCTTTACACTTTACAATGACATCAATAATTGTGAAGCTCGACTTTTTTTTTTTTTATTTAATTTGGCCCTTAAGCTTTAGGCTTTACTGGGCTCTTATTAAAAATAAGCAGCTAGCTGTTATAAATTAATAATAATAATAAATAAATAAATAAGTATTATTAATAGTTAAAACCTGTATTTCAATCTTAAACAATATTAATGGAGAATATTAAAACATTATTAGTGGACATTAATTCAAGATTTTTGTTAGTATCCCATTATTAATCGGGATTTCAACTTGGTTTTAAACAAATTTACATTCGCAATATTTTTATATCGGCATACAAGTCATTCCATAGTTTCAATCCAATGAAATGAGTAGTTTTTGAGATGAAGACAATCTAAATTGAGATATAACAAGCTTTGCTCTATTTCTGGTCTGATACGAGTGGATTTCTTGAGTTACAAAATATCTATTTACCCATTGCAAATTAATGATTTTGCCTTACATTTGTAAATAAAAATAAAATGTGCGTTTGGTTATATCGTTGAGCTTTAGTAGGTTTAGCTCTTTAAATAATGCACTAGTGATCAAGGAAATCAGCATCAGATAATAACCTTATTGCTCGTTTTTGGATGACAAAGATACCATTTAATGCGTTGTTAGCGGAGTTTCCCCAAACAAGGGTGCAGTATGTTATATAAGGAAGAACAAGAGTATGATAAAGAGTCGATAAAACTTGTTTAGGGACTACATTTCTAAGTTTAAACATTATAGCAACACTCCTCGAAATCTTTTTCGCGATATAATTTACATGATCACTCCATTGCAAATTCTTATCTAGCATTACACCAAGAAATTTTGTTACAGTACACTCCTTTATGGCGATTTCATTAACATTAAGTTCATCAAGATATACATTTCTTTTATTAGTAAAAATCATGAAATTTGTTTTACTGGTATTTAGGAAGGGTTTATTGGTGGTCAACCATTTCATTACACTGATGAATTCTGAATGAAATATATTCTTAGCTGTATTAACATCTTTGCAAAAAAAAAGAGTTGTGTCATCTGCAAACATTATTAAGTTCAGTATATCAGATGAACGTGGAAGGTCATTTATATATAATAAAAATAACTGGACCCAGAACTGAGCCCTGTGGCACACCATGTTTGACAAGTGCTTTAGTTGAGCAAACCTTATTTACTGATACAAAATTATATCTATTGGACAAATAACTTTTAAACCAATCACTGATTGCTCCTCTAAAGCCGTAACAATACAATTTAAGTAGAATATTATGGTCTATTACATCAAACGCCTTACTCAAATCCATAAATATTGATATCATTATTTCTTTGTTCTCCTTAGCTGTATTTACATTTTCCATAAGATTTAAAATAGCCATTTCCGTTGTTCTATTATTACGGAAGCCATATTGATTTGGAGATAATAAATTGTAGGATTCTAAATATCGCTGCATTCTACTTTTTACAATTTTTCAAAAACTTTGCTGAACACAGATAATGAACACACCGGCCTGTAATTTGTTGCTAGTGTAGGATCACCCCTTTTAAAAAGGGGTGTTATACAACCAGTTTTTAGCATTGATGGGAATATTCCTTTGGAAATACTTTGATTGATAATTTTAGACAAAGTTACAGATATCTTATCTTTAACAAGTTTCAATATAGGTACAGGAATGTTATGTTATTTTTTGTATTTTTTAATTTACCAATAATATTCTGGACTTCAGTAGAGGTAGCAGGAACAAAAGAAAATGAATTTAGTGGGCTGGGTGGCATATATTCTAGAGGTGAGTGATCATTATTTATTAATTGTGAGCGAAGCTTATCCGCTATTGAAGTAAAATGTGCATTTAAAGCCGGCAATAGCAGTATCATCAGTGATTTCTTTATTATCAACATTTAATTTCTCTATTGAATTTTTCTTAATTTGTTTTCTGAGAAGATTGTTTATGGTTGTCCAAGTGTTTTTCATGTCTCCTTTATGTTTGGAAAATTGATTGTTATAGTTATATTTTGCAATTTTGATTATTTTAGTTAATTTGTTTCTGTATTGAGTATATTGTATTTTAGGAATTTTGCTCTGCAATTGCAATTTGAATAATTTATCTCTGTTCTTTATTGAAGTAATAATTCCTGGAGTGATCCATGGATTTGCGACCATTTTGGGCGAAACTGTTTTTCTCCTTAAAGGAAAGCAAATATTAAAAATATGGAATAAGGTGTCATAGAAGAACTGAAACATATGATCTGGGTCATTTAAAGGTTCGTCACAGTCAAGTCGAGTATTTTCTACAGCCCCAATAAATTTTCTTTTGTTAACCTCTGAGAATATTCTGTTATCATAGTTGTTTTGTCCGCAACCTGAACAATGTTATTGAATATAGCGTAAGTAGGAAAATGATCACTGATGTTAGTGGTTATAATTCCAGAGTTTACAAGGGCATTGCTATTTACAAATATATTATCAATCGTAGATTCTGTTATTCGATTGCCATAGCTGCAGACTCGAGTGGGTTTGGTAATAGAATGACTAAGATAGAAAGAATTCATTAAGTTTAAAAAATTTTGAGAGATTGCTTCAGATTGCAAATTGATGTTGAAGTCTCCCGCAACTATGGCACTCGATTTATGGAAGTTGCATAACATGTTATCTAAGTGAATTAAAAAGCTATTGATATTAGTATTAGGTGGTCTATATATATATATTGCATGGACAGAATACACATTACTTTTGTCTTTTATATTCAATCAGGTTTTCAGTCACTATTACATAAAGAAAATACTTCGTTAGAGTCGTAAGTTTGTTGCACATACACAGAGATACCCGCACCAATCTGACCATCTCTTACAGTATGATAAGCAACGTAATTATCTATATTATATAGGTTTTTAATACTACTATTTAACCAAGTTTCCGTGAGAATTATAACACTAAATTTGACCGTAGAAGTTTTCAAGAGGGCCAATAAGTAGTTATAGTTCCTAGGTAAGCTTCGAGTGTCTAGATTTAGCACTGAAAGATTATATAGGTTAAGATGACAATGGGCAATAGGGATGGAAATTTCAGAAAAACGGACACTTTTCATACTTCAGTTTTCCTTTAACAGAACATTATTATTATTTTGAAATAAAAGGTTATATACCGTAGTTCTTAATTTCACGATCATCATCAAAAAAAAAAAAAAAAAAAAATGTTTGATATACTGTATATGTTAAAATTTACACGTCACCTACAGGTGATGGGATTCAAGGGTTAAGCTTTAGGTTTTACTGGGTTCTTACCAAGGTATATATGGAATATGACGCACGAGTTTGGATAATGCAAATTAATCTCAGCTGGATTTCAATCCGGGATCTGAGCAGAAGTCGCGTGGCATATTTCAATGATTTTCTTCTCTGTATGGGTTTTCCTTCTTCCACTCCACATTAACTAAATTGCAGGTTCTTTCTGGGAGATAACAGCATACAAGGGTTGGTGGAACGTCAAATAAGTAAAAATCCGAACTTAACCTATATAATGGTATAGTCTCGCCTAATATGTGATTATTAAAAGCATGGAAGTGCTTTCATATTAAATTAACGTTTCAGTCGAATTAAGACCTCAATCTACACAGTCTTTTTTATACTAAACAGAAATCCAAGAAAATGGTTGCCCAGCAAACACACTACGTAAATACAACGCTGCATCCTGATTATGTCAGAAATTGATGTACTGCCGTAGTGACAACATAAAACTTAAACGTTATATTGCAACGTTCCATAATGGCGTTGTATATACGTGAAGTATAAGTAAACTTTTAACGTAAACTTTACGTAATATCACAACGTTGTGAAAATGTAACCGAGACCACACAAGTTCACGTTGTATCTACGTCAGTGCAAAAATGCAACTTGTGACAACGTTGTATCTACGTAAATTTGTTACCCGATTCATCACTTTTGTCAGTACGGGTCATGGAGACGAATGACATACGCGGGTCCACTCGGTATATTTTGTCCCACGCTTTTTTTTTTTTTTTTCCAAGTTTCCTTGCAAGTTCCAGAAATTTTGTACCCAAGTATCAGGTCATCCATAAGTAATGTCATTTTTTAGATCGGAATTTGAAGGACCAAAAAAAAAAAAAAACTTTTAATCTAGTATATATTTTCCATCGGAATCAATGACACACTGCCAACGTCCAACAAGCTTTTCAATGCCATATTTATAAAATTCAGGCGGTTTTGAGGCAAAAAAGTACAAAGACTGGTGTGCAGGCCATCTAAAGAAGTATACTGTTTCTCGTCAAGATAGTTTTGCGGACCCTGAAGAGATAATAATCTGAAGGCGCAGGTCTGGAGAATATGGAGCATGTGGAAGTTTTTCCCACCCAAACTCCTCAATTTTTGCAGAAGTGATCCGAGCGGTATGAGGACGTGCGTTGTCGTGGTGGAACACGATTCCTTTCCGATTAACCAAAGAAGGTCTCTTCTTTTAGTGCAGTGTTCAATCGATCCAGTTGTTGACAGACTTGAGCGGTGATTGTTTGGTTGTGTGGTAAGGTTTCAAAGTGTATACACCACCTTTATCCCAACAAACACTAAGCAACACCTTCCGAGGGTGAAGATTTGGTTTTGGCTGTGGTGTTGCTGGTTCTCCGGCACAAACCCACTGTCGACGGCGCTTAACATTCTGGTATAGTATCCACTTTTCATCACCAGTCACTAAACGTTGCAAAAACGGATTTTGGAGCTCACGGGAATGAAGAGCTGTGCTAATGTTTACCCACACCCTCTGATTGTCGACCGACAATTCATGTGGCACCCATTTTCCTAACTTAGGCACTTTCCCGAGTTGTTGCAAATGTCGATGGATGGTGGACGGGGGAGTTGCTGGGCCAATTCTTCGTCAGTTGTTGAACAGTCTTCTTCAAGTGCGGCTAACAGCAGGTCATCATCAAACTCAGCAGGGCGTCAAGAGCGTGCTGCATCTGTCAAACAGCAGTCACCATTCCTAAACTTTTGAAACCATCTTTGACATTTCCTCACATGTAGAATATCGTTGCCATAAACGTCCTGAATGTTTCGCGTTGCTTCAGTAGCACTATTCCCTTTTTTGAACTCGTAAAGCATTATATGCCTATGATGATCTTCTGATACCGCCATGTTTATGAGGGGTTCACATAAAGCAAAACACACGTCTTCACTAGTCAAGGTCTGTAAAGTATGTAGCGAAACATGATAGATCTCCTCTTAGATATAACCTTCAGAAAATTTATGCTTAAACCGAGTAGGACTAGTTTAAACTTAATCTATCGTAAAAAACGACATTACTTATGGGATGACCTGATAGTTACATACCTTTTTCACAAGTTTTTATTTTTCCACACCACAGTCTCCATCCTTTTCTACGCTTTCCTCCACCTCGAAACAAGGGCCTTTATTCCTTGCTGGTAAAAGTCCGCTGGCTTCCGCTGGAGCCACCTCTTAACCTCCTCATCGTCACTCAAACTTTCTTCCACGAATAGCATCCTTCATTGGCCCAAACAAATGGAAGTCTGAAGGTCCCAGATCCGGGCTGTATGGAGGGTGGGGTAACACAGTCAAGCGCATTTTTGTGATGGCCTCTCTTTGCACTGTTGTGGTCTTGCGTTATCGTGCAAAAGGACGTCTTCCAGTTTTCTCTCTGGTCGAACTCGCTTTATAAGTCTCTGGAGTCTCTGTAGGGTAGCAATATATGCCTCAGAGTTGATTGTTTGTCCTTCCTTCCTAATGTTCACCAGACCCCCACCTTTCATGTCCGAGAAGATGGTGGCCATAATTTTTCCTGCAGAGGGCTATTTTGAACTTTTTTTTGCGTGGGTAGTCTGCGTGATGCCACTCCATGGATTGGTGTTTTGTTTCAGGTTCAAAGTGGTGTACCCAAATCTCATTCCCAGTAACAATTCGTGAAAGGAAGTCATCCCCTTCTGTCTCGTAACGAACCAACGACTCAGAAGCAATTTCTTGTCTTTGGGCTTTGCGATCTTGTCAGTCAGTTCGCGAGGAACAAACCGTGAACACACTGAGTATCCCAGTTGCTGAATTATCGTATTCACACTTCCTTCACTAATTCCTAGCTCCTTGTATATTACGCGCAGATTTGATCGAATGATGCTGTTAGCACGTTGCACAGTGCGAGATGTCACAGCCGATGCCAGGAGACCGCTGCGTGGCTCATCATCGAGGCTGGCTCTCCCCCTCTCTGATGATGTCAGGCGTTTAGACCAGCGTCCAACTGTGCTTCGATCAACAGCAGCATCTCTGTAAACGTTTGTGAATATTTCCAACCGTTTCCTTCTCTGCGGTTAATAACCCGATAACAGCTCTGTTTACGACGCACATCACCGTCAGACGCCATTTTTTAAACTGCGTTAACCATCGTTTTTATACATTTCAGCCCCATGGCCTATTACTTAGCTAAGAAAAAAAGGTTGGGGCAAAATATATTGAGTGCCCCTAGTACATCAGTTAAAAAGCAGGTTCCTCTTTGTTCTCCATCTTCTCTCTCTTACTGGGCTTCAGGTGCGTAGCTCTACCTCCGGTGGTAGTAAATGCCGCGTATGTTGAATGTGAAACTGGTGTGCAAGAGTTGTGTTCTCTCTCTAGCTCCTGCATGTAGGAGGAAATTACTACCTATAAATTATACCAACGCGACGTTCATACACCGTGAGAAAAGCTTGGGAAATTGACGATTTGTCTGTATGAGAAATGAAAATTAATTACGATAATTATCGGATCTTAGGCCTCCCTCACCTTACACACACTCCAAGATTGTTTGGTTTCTCTAACCTTAAATCCAGGGTCCTGATGGTTTAGACTTAAATCTCGGCTGTTGATGGAGTGCCTCTCGTTTTCGTTCCTGAAGGTGTGAAAATCAACGACTCAGCCTACCAGAACGTAATTCTGGAAACTGTGGTTAAGAAGTTGGATAACACAATGTTCTTTGGCGGCTTCAGGCGAAATTCGTGCATTCATGAGAGGAAGAATGGCTTCTTTCCAGCACCGACCCAAGGCCTCATGGACTTTTCCGTATGCACAGTCTTCGAGGCCAGTGCCTGCACTAGATCACCCACGAGTGAGACACTATAGACAACACTGCTTTAGGAATAATCCAACACCTTTCAGGAGGCCTTGCGCGCAACAGTGAAAGACGTTTCACGGCGACTCCGCGCTGTACTTAAGAACAGGAGTGATATTCAGTAATATTTGGCGTGATGTAGTGTTGGTGTCTCTATCAATGACTGTATAACTTATGATATAAATCAAAGGAGTAGATATGCATTCCTGACTGTTTACTAACGGGACAGAACATACCGGTCACCCTGTAATTCTTACGTAAACACTGTCTTTACCAAATGAAAAAAACTAATGATGATTCAATTTTATTGTTTCACTACAGATCAGAACTCGCATCTGTTGTAGACACGTGAACTAGTTTCGATTACCCAATATTACGTAACCCCGATAAAGTACCAGGCATAGCGTCTATTACTTGGTTTCTATTATTATACTATTGATTTCTTCTATTATTATTATTATTATTACCTTATTTATCATCTATTACTATTAATTTTGTATGCGGGGTACTTCACTCGTTTGAAAAGGATCTTTATTTCTATTTAAATACAATTAGAAGCAGTGTTAATAAATATTTGTTTCAACCAAATCATCACAATTTCAGAGACTGTTGGGCTCGATAAATTTTACTTTATTGAAGGAAAAATTTGCAGTTCACATACAAGTTTATTTTAGTTTAGAGTAGATTTAGTTCCTTTTTCCAGTTCTTTGTTCACGCAATATGTCCACTTCCACTGTAATAGAAAAGTAATAGACTATTATCTATTACTTTGCCTTCTATTACTATTACAGCCAAAAAATTATGATTATTACTATTACTATTACCCCATGTCTGTAAAGTACTGCGCCTTATCTGTTAACAGTACCGTGAGGAGGAACGAAAGACACTTATAAAAACTAATTCGTAAACCTTTCAGTTGAATTTTCACCGAATAATATACTTTTTTAAGCATCTATCTTGTTCTTATCTCCTTTTATCCTTATCTTTACCTTCTATTCTTTCCTGAAGGTTTAATTCCTCTTTTCTTTTCGTCTTCAATTTCTGCTTGTAAACCCTTTATCTGACTTTCTGCCAAGTTCAGCAAATTAGGCAGGTCTTTCAAAGAGGGATTCGCTATATTACAATAAATGCGAGATATCTCTTCATGCAGTTCTGCAGCTATAAACTGGCCTGTCTCTTTCAGCAGCATATTTTTGTACTGTCTCAGACTCACCAGCCATTGTTGGGCGTTCTCAAATCGAGAGTTTGTATACAGTACATAAGAGAGACGTTGCATTTGATTTAAAAATTCTCTTCGCTTTTCCATCGTTTCACATTCGCTCATTGTCCGAGTTTTAAAATAACGAACGAATCTTTCTAAAGTATCAATTTTCACATATCTCTTCGTCCACTGAGGGATTCGTTGAACCAAGGCTTTTATTGACTTGATCGCTGATAACCTCTCGGAGGGCAAAGGAACTCTGAAAATGTTTCCATACTCCTGCGGAGATGAACTCGTTTCAGGAAATGATTCCTCCGAATGGGTTGTACATTCTAAAGTATTTTCCTGCAGTGGTGAATTGCTTGAAGCGTCTGAAGGTAAGTTCTCATTCGGCGTAGATTCATTTTTCTTTGATTTCAGTTCCACTTCAGTCTCCGTCTTTGCCATTTTCTCCGTTTCGTTGACGGGATCTTTTTCCGTAATCTTCGTTAACATAGATGAAACCATATCACAAGCGACTTCCACATCTTCCTCGTTTCCATCTAGGATCAACTGCGGATGGAATGACAAATGAGATATGCAAAACAATGTTGGCTTGACCTATAAGTGATCCAGACGCTAAAAATCATAGGTTAATGTGACGTCAGATCTAAATCTAGACTTCATGATACTTACCAATGCATGACAGCCTGGCTTGGTCAATCTAGGCTTTATGATACCCCCCCAAAAAAAAAAAAAAAAAAAAAAATTATATATATATGTACCCTACGGAGTTGAACGGTTCAGTGAATGCAAGATTGAAAATACCAATTAACCCTTGCATTAGAAAGTTGGGCAGCAAATCAGGAGAATGAATCGAAAGTCTGGTACTGCAAGCTCTCCTTAGAGGAGAGAGACAGTTAGAGAGTTCAGAAGAGCACTGTCCTTTATAATAACAATAGTAAAGAGAGAGAGAGAGAGAGAGAGAGAGAGAGAGAGAGATTGAAGACAGTCAATAAGTAGCGGGGAATTGATGAGACAAAAAGCCTTTCATTCCATCCAGTCCAGTAGAACTGTGTGGGTTGAGCCACCCAACACACAAGCGTATTCCATACAAGAGTGAAGACCCGCTGTACAGAGACAGCAACTGAGTGGAGGTGAAGAAGCTGCGGAGATGGTACAACACACCTTACTTCTTAGAAGCTGTTTTACGAAGAGTA
The DNA here is from genome assembly GCA_023014485.1 of Bathynomus jamesi. NCBI lineage: Eukaryota > Metazoa > Arthropoda > Malacostraca > Isopoda > Cirolanidae > Bathynomus > Bathynomus jamesi. Next base: position 146,022 of record JAJOZX010005411.1, read on the forward strand.
TACATGGTCAGTCCAGGAAAGATCACGAGAAAAGGAAATGCCAAAAATGTTAAAAGAGGAGGAAGGATTAAGTTGTATACATTTAAAAAAAAAAACAATTGGTTATTACTACCAAAAATATCTTGCTGTACTTTAAATGGTTTGGTTTTCAAGAGTTTAAGAGAAGCAAAATTAACATATAAAAGTACGAGATAAGATGAGGTTTGATACGAGATTTCGACATAGCATTTTGTCATCTTCATGAAATGGAGTAAAAAATATCTTCCTCAAGGATTTTTTCAAGACTTAAAACCTAACCTTGTTGCCATTCTTCCCCGAGAAACGGGGAGTCACTTCGACATTAGTTCTCCGCTTTATCTTATTCAGGCCAGATTGTTTCTTACCAACCACCAACTTCAACTGCAAAGGCGATAAATCAAGAACTTTCCTTATCGACTTCGGTCTCTGAAAAGGGATAATCAAGTACTATTAAAATTACTGATGATGTCCTTAAGATTAGAACTGCTAATGAGGAATGACTTTCTCCTAATGCAGATGTTTCAAATTTATTTTTAACTTTTCCCAACCTTGGGGCTGGGAAGATCATATTTGGGGTCATGAACCAATATGATAATTTTATTTTCAATTCTCTTCTTACGACCATCAAATAATACATGTATCAACTAACCCCGACTTCCTGGGGATATGGAACATGAGTGTTACCTTTACCTAACTGAAAGACCCCATGATTAAATACAAACCTGTTTGGAAGTTTTTTCAATTTGGATTTTTCTTTCAAATTCCAAGGCTCAACATTATTAAAAGGACCAATGGAAAAAAGCTTAAGCTGCATGTGGCCCACCAGCCCTGGTCTGGGGACCACTGTGCACTTTTGTGTTTTGGGGCTTTTATAACCTCTTTCGTAACATCGAAGATCATGTGAAGGAGATCAACAGTTTCACGTAGGATCAGAAGAATGGGTTGCCAAATCGTATGAACACAAAGGACAGTCACCCTATCCATCTACTCTCCAGACCAGGATTACTCTTACTTGACTTCACTGACCTATAAGTAGTACCGTAGTGTCGCGACATTGCCATGACATAGCCTTCAGGACAGCTGCTCTAGGACATGAATACTAGGGTAGGTTGATTTTGGAACTGTGATCTTGGACTAGTCTAGATAGAAAGGTATTAATGTATAAAAAACGTTGCACCAACTCATATTTGTGAAAATGATTGTATTTTTTGAGGATTGTTAATTATTTTTAAGTTGTAAAATTGCCGAATTTTACGCGTAAAATCGCACGCGCGGCATTCGCGCAATGTAAACAAACAAAATATCCAACCTTATTTCATCAAAATAATCAATTAAAATTCGGCTTTTTTAACAAAACGATGCTTGAAACTTATTGTAAATGCATTATAGATGTTTATTAGTGTATTATTTTGTATTTTTTAATGATATTTACCTATAAAATATGTATTAAATTAAGTTATTTTATGATGCGTTCATTTAATTGTGTTTTTTTCAGATATTTCATAAAAATGGGTAAAAAATGGAAGTCTGCAGTGTTAACTCGAAGTGATAGTGCCAAAAAATTCAGTGGCCAGCCTTCCCCTTTGGATAAAACAGAGCCTCCTACCCTCCGCCAAGTTATTCAGTACAGTTATTTCCTCCAAAACAGCCACCCGGACTTGAAAGACTATGATATTGCTAAAATGATAGCAAAGGATGTGATTGAGATCTGGCAGACAGTGAACCCGCGGCTGCCCCTGTATGAGGAATATTATGTAGTGAAATTGGTGCATAAAGTGTGCTTCAAGAAAGCGAGAGAGATAAACAGGAAATCTCTTTCTACAGTCCAGGAGCAGAATCTGGAGGAAAAGCTGGATAAACTTTTTGACATTTCTGCTTGCACCTGTAAGCTACCTGTTCGTCCCTGTGATGACAATGCTGTGAAGTGCAAGAAAAAAATTGTCAAACACAACACATAATCTGCACTTGTCCTCCCAGTAAGAAGGTAATGCTATTATTTTTTTAACTTTTAACTGGCCTAACTTAGTGCGATTAGGTGCCTTTTAAATGGAAGGAAATTCAATGTTTGTAATTGAAAAATATCCACATTTTCCTCCTGTAATCTCCCCCCCCCCCTGGTAATAGAAATAAATATTCAATTTTTTTTCAGGATTTTCTCTCTTATTTTAGATCCGCTATTTAATATACTTTAATATTTCAGGTCCCAGTAGAGAAGAGGGAATACTTGAGACCAGAGGGCCAAAATAGGACCCAAGGGCTCTTTCCAGCTGGGATCTGTGGATAAAGCTGCTGTGAAGAGAGAGCAGAGGGCTGCAGCTGAAGCAGAAAGATTACAGAGCCAGGTTCAACAGCAGCAGGAAGTGGATTTGGCCACTTTTGCCTCACACCACAAGATATTTCTTTTGAATCCAGCTCAGGAGAATCAGGAGAGGTATATATATTTTTTTCTTATCTTATCCCATTTTTACCCAAATTTATCCCTACTTTTTGTCCCTATTTCCCCCCATTTTCGCCGACAATTTACCTGAATTTTTACCCATTTTCCCCCCCATTTTCGTTTAAGTAATTTATTCTTATTTCCGCCCATTTTCACCCATATTTTTCCCTCCTTTTTCCCCCATTCTCGCTTTAGTAATTTATTTTTTATTTTCATTTCAGCCATCTGGTAGTGAAGCTGAAGAGTTCAAGCCAAGGAGGCACCCAAGTGTAGGTTACAGCTTTTTGAAAACCCACAGATATGCCATGGAACTGATCAGGGGTGATGTTTCTTCCAATCTTGGGGCAAGTCTTGCTAATGCCTTCCTCCTGAACTTACAAGCTATGGACCTGCTTAAGCCTGGCCTTGATGTGAAACAGATAGTTGATAAATCAAAAATGGACAGGGAAAAGGCTAGAATGAAAGTGAAAAGTGATGAAAAGCACAATGAGGGTCTGGAAAAGTTAGTCTGTATTGGGGGGTGATGGGAAAGTTGACAAGAACACTTTGCTGTACAGAGAAGTTAAGGATGAAAATGTGGAGACTAAGCTGAAGAAAGGAAAGGGACAAGAGCACTATTTGACTTTCACAAAGGAGCTGGGAACTGAAAGTGGAACATATCTTACTCACAGAGTCATCCCAATTAAAGGTGCGACTAAGGTTCTTCTTGATGAAGAAGTTGCTAGTGTCTTGGAGGAATTTAACAGTGTTCATACCCTGAAAGCTGTCCTCCTTGACAACACAAATACAAACACTGGCTGGGAGGGAGGCCTTGTAACACCTCTGGAAAATAAAATTCAGTGGAAATTGCACACCATTGGCTGTTCACTCCATCAAAATGAGCTTCCTTTCAGAGCTGTTTTCAAGCATCTTGATGGCAGTACCAAAAGTCCCACTGCTTTCACTGGTCCGCTGGGAAAACTCTGTGAAATTGACTACCAAGATCTGCCACAAGTGGCATTCACCAAACTCAGTGGCCCCCTGGATGACATGGAATTTGCTGAGGAGACACTGAATAATCTCAGTAGCGACCAGAGGCTTCTTTTGGAGTATGTGCTTGGAATTTCCAGGGGCAAAGTCAACCCAAGATTTGCTGCCTGGAAAATTGGACCATTAAACCATGCAAGATGGTTGACTTTGGCAATTAGATTGATGTGTCTGTGGACCAGAGGTGCTTACCCTCCAGAACTACAGGATAAGCTTTACCAGGCCATCAAGTTCATTGTGGAAGTGTATGCAGTCAGTTGATTTGAGATCAAAAGGGACAGCAAGTTCCACAATCAGCAGCTGTACATCTTCAACATGATCCAGAGGATCAATTAGCAGTCTGAATGAATCCAGGGTGTTGCTTTCAAGAACCTGAAGTACAATGCTTTTGCCTTGCTGCCCGAGAATGTGCTGTACTCCACGATGAAGTCTGATGACTTGGAAGAGAGAAGCTGCTCTTAAGAAAATTCTGTCCATCAGGTAGCATTTATTAATTTTAAAAGAATGTGAAAAAAAAAATTTGATTATGGTGATTTATTTAATAAAAAAAAGGCCTGAGTTCTATAAATCCCCAAAATCGAATTTTTTTTTACATTTTCTTATCCCAATTCCCCCCTTCCCCTCTGATAATGGAAATAATCTTACTTTCTTTCTGAAAAAAAATTCAATTATGGGGATTTATAGAACTCCAGGATATATATATTTTTTTTTTTTTTTTTTTTATCAGCAGCAATTCTGAGACTAATATGGATTAAATCTTAAACTGGAATAAAAAATAAATTAATTATTATTCTTTCAGAAGTGGGAAGCCAGCCAAGAAGAGGCTGAAGAAGATCACAGCCATCAACATTGAAGCTACCCACTGGTCAGAACTAATCAACCTTTCTCAAAGTGGCATCTGTGAACCTGCTCTCACAGAAGACTTTTCTGACCAGGAGCTTCAAGAAGCATTGCTGAATGGCACCAAGCTGGAGCTGCCTGATCTGCCTTCACATTCTCAGTGTTGAAAGGGCTGTGAAGCTGACATCTGAAGCTTCCCATACTGTTTATGGACTCGAATCAAGGCACAAACACATTCTGGCCAAAGCCCTAAGCCGCCAGATGAGGCCTTCCTTTGCTTCTAAGGGCTCTTACAGTGAAAATTATGATGATCTTGGGATCTAAATGTGTCTATTTGACTCTGTACATGTTTTTTTTACTTTTTTTTCAATAAAATTGTAACTTTTTTCAGGATTTTTATGAAAATAGCATGTTTTTTTCAGCCAAAAATTGTGAAAATGCGGTATTTTTTGGTACGATTTTTGAAATGGTTTCCTCAAAAAACGGTTAAAGCTAGGGATCTAAAGTTTTTTGTCAATTATTATCATATTAAGCCCTGACTATCTCGACTAGTCCAAAGTCGATATCTAAAACAATGCGGAAAATCAACCTACCTTAATGAATATGGGGCATTCCAGGAGAGATCACCCAATGCATGTCACCACTCCAAGTCGGATTTTGATGAAAATTGACATATGGGGTTCTTCCAGGTGCTGATTTCACTGGTCAAAATAAAAAAGTTCTATGACCCATAGTTTTTGAGATATGGGCCCCACTTTACCACCTAACTTTAATGGGCAATAACTCCCAAACATCTTACCATAGACCTATAAAACTATGCATTTTTAGAATCAGCATGGAGAGATCTATTAAATGATACCACATTCAAATGTGTAGAATAATGAAAATTTTATCCCCCTTTTTTTTCTTTTTGACCCCCACCCCCCTGTAGCAGTGAAATCCCCACAAAAATTTTTCACTTATTAAACTTCCATTAATTGTTAAAAGATACAAACAAAAAACGTGGGTATCAAGTTGCAAGATATTTAAAAAATATGTACATTGTGAAATTTTGATAATTTTTACGCCTGCAGACTAAAATAGAGAACTATAATGATATTCACATGGATGAAAATAAACAGCAAAAATACAAATTGAACACACACATTACATCAAGTTGATTCATAATTACACGAGTTTTTTCAACTCATTTTCTGGGAAAACATATTGAATACACATTGTTCCTGGCTTTAAAGTTGGTGTGCTTAATAAACCTAAAATTTTATCTCTTGATATGTGGCATGTATCTCTAATTTGTGGAAAGTAATAGTAAACACTATATCCTGATGGGTGCAAAAAGCTAACGTCAAAGTCATCAAATTCCTCATTATAGGAATGTACAAATCCCAACCATTTCTGATCATTTAAGTACAAACTATGTACTCTCCTATTTTCGGATTAACTTCAACATTATCTTCATCCAGAAAAGCTTTGCTTATAATCCTCACCTCACCAACTTCATCAGAAGATAATGCAAATGTTTTTATGTTATTTGCATTAATAGGTACAAATCAGTGGAATTTTTGTGTTCCTGTTAGCCACATACTTTTTTCATCTGTCACTTAAAAATTTTTCCATAGCCTCAATTTCTTCAGAATTTATTAAAAAAAAATTTATGCAGTCACTTATATTGTTTGAACAAAATTCAAACATGTCTTCTGGTGTTAATATTTGATTTGCGAATGTTCTCTGCATACTCGCTCTGGCTATAAATCTTTTCACTGTACCCCCAGGGCCCCAATCCCATCACAAGCGCTCTTATCATGGCTTGTGGCAAAGAAATGCCACTCACATTCCAGCCCAAAATCTTCTTCATGTTTACAAATGTTAAAGTTGAAACGATTTTTATATTGTCCTGCGCATCCATCAGTAAAATACTGTAATGTAATTTTTTGATATGAAAGTGGGATTTTCTAATAATAGATATGAGTGTATTTAAAAAAGTGTAAACCATTGTAGTGTTATGTTTTGTATTTGGAGATAAAAAAAAACAACTTGAATGTTTTGTTTCATTACTTTCTGGTTCCTTATAATATAACACAAAGGGATGCACTGTGCATTGGGTATTTTCCCAATGAAAACCTTGGGCTGCATCCTGTACTACAAATGAGTACCTAGTTTTCTGAAAAGTCACCAAGAACTACAGCTGTATGGTTATTTAAATTATTACATTTTTTAGAAATACACTCTGATTCTTTGCTATATAGTGATGACGTGTCAATTTGACAATTTTTGTGCTTAATGAATTTATAAAATCATCTACAGATTCCGTTTTCAACCATATTGCATCGATCTGTAGTAACCCATTGTTTATATTTTATTTCCTCACATTCAGGATTGTTAACACTGAAAAGTGAGCAAAAAATTCTTAATACCTTGTTCTTTTGGACAGAGATTACATATTTGCATCATGCAATTCCTGTTGTTGACATCACACACTGCTTTCTATAAGAGTTGTGTATTCCAACCCTTTGACGCCCAAAGCTGAGAGTTGTATTTTGGCATGCTGGTGGTATGTACATACACACACAGAATGGGTACCAGCAGCTCCAGCTAAAACACAATGTCTGGGGAGAAGGCTGGCAAAACTAGAGAAGCCAATTTGGGGACTATCTGGATTATTTTTAGAGAGACTAAAAGCTTCTTTCAGATTCATTAACACCAGTCTTTTCTGCACAGATTCTTTATACCCACTTTCATTTCTGATACTCAGGCAGTCTTTTGTACTTGGGCACAAACGACTAATTTCATCTGATTCAAAAAATTTCTGAACAGAATCTTTAGTACCTTTAGTTGCTACTTTTCCTTTTGACATGTGTTCAATTTCAGGAATAATTCCAAGTCTTTGTTTTATATTTCTGCTTTTCTTAACTAAATATTCAGTTGTCTGAAATAGATTTATAGTTTTTGATATGGTAAATGGAGATAATGTCAATATTTTGAGTTTCCTCTCATAACTGTCAATAGAATGGAAAGCTTCAACCAGTTCATTCATGAGATGAATCATTGACCTGAAACAAATTCATGACTGTATAATAGCTATAAACAAACCATTACATGTGCATATTAAATTTTTAGGATTATAATATTGATTTCAAGTGTAACAAAATGAGCATTCTTTGAGATAGAGTCAAATTAAACCAAAAATTATTTTGTGACCAAATGAATTCCAAATGATTTAATGGGCCCATTGATCTCCAATCTTTAGGGAGTTGTGCTTCTAGTTTCTACTATCAAAGGTGAATACAGTAGACTCGCAACTTATGCGGGGGTTACATTCCTGGGACCCCATGTAAAGCCAAAAACAGTGTAAAGTCAGAAACCGAAAAAAATCGCCTAAATCGCCCTTAAATCACTATATATTCTAACTCTGTTATACGTACATGTACACTATAACATACCTGTACAATTATGAATGATGAGCTCATGGAGATCGGCATTTCTGGGTGTTGTTGTTTTGAGCTTATTCATTCCCTTCCCACATCACCATGGGGGGATCGTCAAGCTTAGATAATGATGCAGAGGAGTATGTGGGCAGCTCAAGGTCACTGCGAGAAGTTGAGGGCGTTGGCTGATCTACTGATGATGTTGATGTTTTCTTCAAGAACATGGTGATGGGAAGCTGTCGTTTTTGTTTCTTAAACTGCTGGACCATCATATTATATTGAGCCATAAGGCTTGTAAGCAGGGCTGCCACGTTTGTTACTTTCGTAACAAAATTGTTACGTTTTAGACTTTTAACTCTAATTCCAAGAAAATGGTAAATTTCTAAGTTTTAATTATTGCTGTTAGTGTCACCACTGAAGTTGGCACATTAGAAAGAGTTGCCAATTAACGTTATAATATAGCGTTGATTGGCAACTCTTTCCAGTTGCTCTCGTGACTTTGTTCCGTGATCTCACGTGTGTTTAGTGTTTTAGTTTATTCAGTCTTATCTTTAATTTTATATTAAACCTGTTTAGTGAGTGAAATTTTGTGTTACTATATTTTGATAAAAAAATATACGTATATATATCCCTTTAATATGGAGGGAAATCAAGATCTACAGATCTACAGAAGCTAAGGCTAACAAAGACCCTAGAAAATCCAGAAAGAATTTGGTATAATAATTCAAAAGAACAGTGTGGGGACAAGCAGCGCTTCCCTTTACTATCTAAATTCATGATGGATCTCCTTTCACTTCCTCATTCTTCGGCTAGTGCCGAAAGAATATTTTCAACACTAACTAATGTTAAAGTTAAAAATAGATCTTCATTGAAAACATCCACAATAAATGCGCTTTTATATACAAAAGAATTACTTTGAAGCCAGGATTGTACAAAATGGGAACCATCAAAAGAAATGATAAATATGATGAAGGAATCCAAATGGCAAGAAAGTAAAACTATGGATGAAGAAAACGTAGCATTTTAAGTAAGGTAAGACTTATAGTTTAATTTGAACAATTTAATTTTTTTTCGCGATTTGTTACCTTTGGCTTATTCATTTTGTTACTTTCCCTAAAATTCTTGTGGCACCCCTGCTTGTAAGACCTCATGAGAAGTTGCTGCTGCGCTCCATAGAGGAGTCATACCCAGACACTAAGTTTTTCAAGTGCTCAGCCACCTGAAACAATTCACTAAACTTGTGTATATCCCAACATGCTGACTCTTCTCTTTTTCATCATTGTCGCCACTGCCATCGCCACCTTCTTCATCCACTCTCACTATTTCCTCCAACTCAGCATCAGTCAGAGTTTCCCTGTGCCCTTCAATGAACTCCTCAATTTCCTGCTCGACCATGTCTTCAAACCCATCACCACCTACAGCCCTGGCCAGTGGCCATCTTCACGATGCCCTTTACTTCAGTCAATCATAGGGAATCCTTTGAAGTCACGCAAACAGTCACTCCACAATGCCTGCCAACAAGAATTAACTGACTCTGGTTTCAGTGCATCCATGGCCTCCTTCACAAAAGTGATGCAATTGGCAATGTTGAATTCCTTCCAGCATGCCATAACACACTTGTTAGTGTTTGCATGGTTTGTAAGCGTTCTTATTTTACTTCTTTTCATCTTTCACCCCTCTCCTATATTCTCCGACTATTTTTCTGACTTGTCGGCAGTGGCCGGCGGATGATGATGGTGAGACTTTTTCCCTCTTTTTCTGAATGAATGTTAACCCACGAATGATAGGTGTTGCTCCTTACTTAACCCCTTATTCTCCTCTCTTCTCTTAACCCCCTACTCTCTCCTTTCTCTCGGGCTAGCCTTAGAGTGGATCTTAGGGTCTTTGTTAGCCTTAGCTTCTGTAGATCTGTAGATCCAATCCTCCATGGCGTTGCGAAATGTGGATGAAGGTGAGATGTGTGTACGCTGTCTTAAAGCACCGAATCACACCCTGATCGAGAGGCTGGAGGATGGAGGTGGAGTTGGGTGGAAGGAATACTACCTCGACGTCATCATGTGCAAATTTTATGGCATCCGGGTGGCCTATTTTTTATATTTTTAATTACTGTATATATTTATTATAGTAGTATTAAAATTATTTTTTATATTTTTATTTTATATTTTTTGAAATTTGGATTTGCATTTTCTGAAATTGGAAATTGTAAAATTATAACCCGCGTATAGTTGAAACTGCGTAAGAAAAATCTGTGTAAGTTGCAAGTCTACTGTACCTACATTTTGTTTTTATGCTTCAATTTTAGTTTAGGTATATTCCTACTTAATAATAGCGTATCATTTTAAAATTCATACCTTTGAGTTTCATGATCCAATTTTGTAGCTTTTGATGGGCTTGGGATCTCAATTTCTAAACTTGTTTCTAGCTTTCATTTTAAAGAATGACGTGCTTTTTCTATTGTTTGAATAGCTTTTTCTTCTTCTCTTGAGGAACCCAAACCATCTGAAATTTTTTAATTAATAAATATTTGACTCCATTTGATATATATGGACAATAATAAATAATTAATGTCAACATATTAATTTCATAAGTTTAATAAATTTAATATGTCAACATATTAATTTCATTAAGTTTTTCAGCAACTGCTGAAAAACTCTCTTGAAAGTAAATGCATTATAAATAAATAATATAAATAAAAAAATTATAAATATAAAAAGTACCTCTCATTAAATACTTACGCTTCTTCACTGGAGTCACAGCAAGACTTTCTAGAACTTGAGAAACCTCTTCTTTGGCATTACTTGATATATTTGGATCATATTCATCGCTTTGTGAAATAACATTCTCAAACATTTGATCAGACTCTTCACTTTGTGATGTTGATAGCAACTCTGGTATCTGAGTCAATAATTTTCTACAGTTGCTACATAGTACAGTATTCCTTTGTAGTTTCCATTTACATCGCTCATAAAGTGATTGGCTGATGGTTCTTATATCCTTGTGTATCTTTTTCTTATGTTTTTGTAAAGGATCATCACAGTATCTAACCATTTTCCATTACTAAAAATACACAATTGTAAATCTCAAAATAAGATATTTGACTCAAAATAAGCACATCTGTAATAAAAATAAGCATAATTAACAAACATTTGAGAGAGAGACTGTGAATATGAGTTATACATAGGATGTAAATATATCATTTGCAGTTCTCTATTTTAGTCTGCGTAAAAATTTCAATGTACAAAGGTACAAATGTCAATGTACATATTTTTTCAATAATTTTTAAAATATCTTGCAATGTGATACCCACATTTTTTATTGTTTGTATCTTTTAATAATTAATGGAAGTTTAATAAATGAAAATTTTGTTTTTTATTTCACTGTCTAGGGGAGTGGAGGTAAAAAAAAAGGGGGGTAAAATTTTCATTATTGTGCTATACATTTGAATGTGGTATCATTTAATAGATCTCTTCATGCTGATTCTAAAAATATATAGTTTTATAGGTCTACAACAAGATGTTTGGGAGTTATTGCCCATTAAAGTTAGGTGGTAAAGTGGGGCCCATATCTCAAAAACTATGGGTCATAGAACTTTTTTATTTGAACCAGTGAAATCAACACCCTGAAGAACACCATATGTCAATTTTCATTAAAATCCAGGTCGGAGTGGTTACAAATTTTTTAATTTTGGGGTGATTTGTCCTGGAATGCCCCACATTCTTTAAAATTTTTAACAGGATTCACTGGTAATAACAACTTATATTAAAGAACTTCTTATGGCTTCATTTACATATTCATCTGTATAGGCTCTGGTCCTTTCCAATCATTCAATGAGTTCTTTATGACATTTACGAATGTTAGGGATTTCCCTGGGCTAACCCTGAGTGACATTAAGACAACCATTTCAACCAGATAGCCAGTTATTCCTTAACAAAAAACAACAATCAAAACCTGGTATTATCCCTTTTGAGATCAAAGCTCATTGACCTAACTTAAGAAGCAAGTGGAAGACTTACTTGTCTTGAATGTTCGTAATTTACTTCCTGATTGCTGAATGGTGGAGAAAATCTATTTTCCTCAGCAGGAAAATGGGTCTGTGGTGACAAGAAATAATCTAATAACAACTTATATTAAAGAACTTCTTATGGCTTCATTTACATATTCATCTGTATAGGCTCTGGTCCTTTCCAATCATTCAATGAGTTCTTTATGACATTTACTAATGTTAGGGATTTCCCTGGGCTAACCCTGAGTGACATTAAGACAACCATTTCAACCAGATAGCCAGTTATTCCCTAAAAAAAAACAACAATCAAAACCTGGTATTATCCCTTTTGAGATCAAAGCTCATTGACCTAACTTAAGAAGCAAGTGGAAGACTTACTTGTCTTGAATGTTCGTAATTTACTTCCTGATTGCTGAATGGTGGAGAAAATCTATTTTCCTCAGCAGGAAAATGGGTCTGTGGTGACAAGAAATAATCATCATCATCATATACTGCAGCAGTATCCTGATGCGAAGCATGAGGATGGTCATAACTGAATATTTCCCTCGAGGAAAGGGTGTGTTTTTTTGAATTACTCATTTTTTATTTGTGCCTGAAACTACCCTTTATGGCACAGTTGTAGAAATAAGGAGTCTGTTTCTTTGTTGTTGTTGCTTACATTTAGTATTAGGAGTGGATCCTCAAGCCTGAAAGGAGTGATCAAAATATTACCAATAATTTAATAAAAAGTTGTACCTAACTTCAAAGTGGAACAACTTTTGAATTTTTTAAGGTATTTCAATGAAATTTGTTCAAAAGTTATGACACTTTCAAATTAGTAAAAATTTATACCGAGTTTCCTGGCATTTTTTACTTTTGTCACTTAGCCACTTCTTCTTATGGGGGTCTGATACGTTAATGCTGTCTCGAAAACAACATTTACAGACTATTAGCCAAATAGTCTAAATTTATTCAAAAGTTCAAAAGTTATGGCACTTTCAAATTGGTAAAAATTTGTACCAAGTTCTCTAACATTTTGTACTTTTGTCGCTTAGCCACTTCTTCCTACAGGGGTCTGATACATTAACGTTGTCTCAAAGACATCTTTACAGACTATTGGCCAAATATAGTACGGAAGAAATTGGCCTAATGGTACCAGACTTCTACAAGGCAGCAATGCCAGGCACTACTGGCGCTGAAGAGGAAGTCTCCATCCAAGATCCCCCAACACCCTGGTAGTTGGATGTTTTGCAGGAGGCTCCTCGGCTCTAACAGATTCAGACAAAACAAGAAACCTTTGAAGATGGCTTCTCTTTAGTAGTAATGCCAAAAGTTTGAGAAAAGCTCAGGGGAAGATGTGCCAATGCAAGACAGATGGGGAAATGCAACACCTTCACAACATTTAAGGTCATATGACAAAGAGCACCTACAACTTTACATGGGATCTGAATCGCAGGTCACTACATAATTTGGACAAGGGGATAGTCTCCCTTCCAACTACTCTCCAGACCCAGTGTCACTTAACTTTGATGATTGATGGGAAGCAATGTTAAGACACTGGCCATGACGTAGGCCACAAGAGGAAGGAAAGTCATTGTGGCTGAGAATGGGAGAGGACATACAAAAGACTCCAGGACAGAAAAGGCCTCCACCACCACCTTTTTTGTCTCTGCAAAACTTATCTTCCCCACTGCCAGTTAAGGATTAGCATGGAGTGAAAAAATCAAAAGTGCCAGATCAAACTTGAGGGGGTGTAGATAGTTGTTTTTTGTCCAGGATTAAACTTTAAAACTGATTTTGGGTGGTTGCATACAAAACTGTGACTGCTACCTACCAGCCAGTTTATACAAATTGTGTGTGTGTATGACCAAAATTTGAACCCAGTGACCTATCTCAGGTTTTGGACATGATAGAAAGACAATTTAAAAACTGTTTATGATGTATTTTTTACCTCTGAAACAGATTAAAACATTTGCAGAAGGGTACAGGCTCAATAATGCATCAAAAAATCCATATTTATATTATTTTTGGCCAAAAATTGCAATTTTCAGCCTTTTTTTTAGCGAATCTTTTATACAATTTGTGGTAAATATGTACAATTTTCTACTGAAAATATTACAAATCAACTTAAGATTAATTTAAAGTATCACTCATTAAATAACGTACCATAATAAAAAATAATCATCTGAACAGCTTCAGAATATTGTATTTTGGTATTGAACACTTTCATCAGTTTTCTTCATTTTATCTTTTGTTGAATAATGCCATCATGATGTTCAAATCCTACCACAGTTGAGGAAGCCTCTGTTCCAAGTTTAATGTGCCTCTCTACAGCCTGATTATGACAAGGCTGGTTGAGCTTCAGTGCTTCCTTTCTTATGTTTAAGAGTTCTTTATTGGTTAGAGATGCTATGATAGGGGGCTCATGAATGTCAGGTGAATTTACGTTTATCATTTTGAGATACCCTTGAGTTTTGTTATCAATTTTAGGCACCATAAATCTCCTGATGCTACCATCTCTCACAACACTCAAGTCAGGCTGTAACTCTGGGACTTCAATATCCTCATCTGACTCAATTACAGTATTAGGTCACCACCTTCGAAGTCATTGTTTATTACTGTTTCAACTGATTCATTCCCTCTAACCAAAAGTACCTTGTTAACTGCAATGTTGCAGATTTGTGGGTCTGAATCAGCAAGCATGGCAATTAATAACATTCTCAGGGTGAGCATAGTACGCATTTTAGTAGAGGGTTTTTAGGGCTATCTTCCTTTTGAGGAAATTTCAGGATCTTTTGGAGCATATCATAAAAGTTTTTAGCACTATCTGGGCATCGATACTCCTCCTTGATCTGGAACCAACTTGGAAAATAGACCAAGATACAAAACTCTGCAAGTGTGACCAAAACTTTGGAAGGCTTCCTTTGAGATGTATAAAATCTGAGGATTCTACATGCCAGAGTCAAACATCTTGAATGACAGATCAGTCCAACTTCAAGGAGCTCAAGATCAGGATCAGCATAAAAGCCATACAGATTCTGTAAGCATAATATATACTGATCAGTGCTGAGGTCCTCCAGTACTTCATTAGGAATAACTGGAAATTTTGAATTCCTAATTGGCTTGAATGAAATCACATCCCACTGAGAACCGAGATACACTTCCACCAAGTTCAACCCCTATCTTTCCTGAAAATGAGTCTGGGCTCTTTGTTGTTCCATCCAGAGTAACAAAGATGTGATGAAGTGGGAGCTCATTACAGTGTAGTAGGCAAATGCTCCACTGCAAAGGTCTACCAAGCAGTTCTTCCAGGCATCTGATAGCTCCACCATTTGAACCAGTCATTGTATTAGTCCCATGAGATCCTATCATGGCAAGTTTGGTTTGTAATTCAGTGTCTTTGAGGGCCTTGTATATATCTGTTACAATTGTGAACCCCTTGCCATTACTTGGAGTCACATGTGAAAGGTAGAAATCACCTGAAATAGTATTCAGAAATTAGAGAATTTTTTTTAGATATTTCAGGGTTTATATCTATTTTCCAATTTCTGTATCCAAAATTCATCTTAATAAATATTTTGAGTAATATGTTACAAAATGCAAACTAAAGATCAAAATTTTAAATCTTACTAGATTCTCCTACAATTATACATAGTGCTCTTCTAGTTCAGTTCTTCTGTAATATTTGCCATTCACTTCAACTGTCACCATTGTTGCATCTTTGCAACCATCCACATAAATAGCATCCACCAATTCAAACAATTTACCCTCCTCTTTTCTTATGGCTTTATGATATTTTTCACGTTCTCTTCTCAGCTTGTTCCTGCAAAATTCATAGTGCAAATTCACTCAATTTTAAAGACAACTATTTAAGCAAGCTCCATAGGTTTTGACTAATAATATTTAAATTTCAACACTTGTTTGAAATGTATGCCTTTTTGTGAAATACTTGACTTGAATCAGATACTAATGTACAAGACAATTGTACTGTTACCTGTCAATTATGTTCATCTTATCAGTAGTAGGGTCATTCTATGTCAATTCAGCCACCCAAGAACATGACCATCTCAGATTTTCATGATATTTGGTACATTAGTAGGTGTGAGAGAAACTGAAATTCCCCAAATTTTAGAGCTGGCTGACCTTTGGTTGCTGAGATATGGGGTCACAAAATTTGGACCTTTGACTTGATTTTTTACTTACTGTCAAATTTCAAATTGCTGTAGCCACATAACTAATAAAGCTAGAGTTCTGATTCTAGTGTCATTTTGAAGCTCATAAACAGCTTGTCATATTATCTCTCTCGTCATAAGCCTCTAAAATGAAAATAAAAAAAAATATCCTTAACCTTTGACCTTAAATAAAAAAAATATACCATCCCCAATTTTTCAATTTTTTTTATAAATGTTCAGTTACCAATGTGAAACATGTTCCTAAAAAGTTAGAAGTGGCCAGTGAAAAGTATGATCAGGAAGTACTTTTAATTAAAACTAACCTTTAAATAAATCGATCTTTAAGTTTTTTCATTAGGGAACATCTGGATGAGGCTTGAGCGGCTGTCAGTTATTTGGCACTGAGGGTTTCGACCCTGGAGGTTACTAACAACAACAACAACATGGCCCATCTTTCCTTGGGTTGATACAGGCATGCCCAGTAAAAAAAAATATATATATATATATATGCCTACTGTATATATCTACCATATATAACTTGAATGTGTAACTTACTTTTCTCTGTTGTAATTCTATGAGGGCCTTGGAGGCCTTAGCAGTTTCCTCCTTGGTGAGGTAGTATAGTCTTCCAGTTGCAGTAGATGCCTCTACCTTTGTCAAAACATCAGCATGTAATTGTAAGAATATTTGGTTGATGAGGAAAAAAGAACGATGGGTTGGGACCATGAGGATGAAGAAGAGATATTTTGCTTCCCTCTTCTCAGCTGTTTTGTCCAAAATGCATGCTAACCATCAAAGGTTATCATATACAGCAGTGACAAAACCATGTAGTTCCTCTTCAGGTATAAGTTCTTCTTCTTCATTGACTTTCTCAATACATGAATATCCTGAAGTTAATGAAACTGGTTTTAAATGGTGTATTTTCTGAGTACCAGCAATTGTTCTTGCTTTTGAATGCCTACTTTGGAGGAGAAATTCTTCATTTTCATAATCTTCATTGGTTGAAAAATGTGGTGTAATATTATTATCATCATCTTTGGTAAATATATATACAGCCATTGTGCAGTAAGGATTTGTTTATTATAAGGCTGTTGCAGACTAGCTTTAGCAGCTAACCTCTTAACAGTGCCTACTGCACCATCACATGGTCCCTTCCCATGGCTTGTTGTAAAAAAATTCCACTCTGCATCAATTCCAGTCATCTTTGTGGTAGCAAAGATTCAGAAAGTTTTTGCAGTTTTTATATTGTCCAGCACAGCCATCTGAAAAGTATATGATTTTGTTGATGGATGGGATGTTCTCTTTTATGAAGTTTATGAGATGCTTTTGAAACAAATGTACTGCAACTGTATTATGAATATTGCACTCAGATATGACAACAAAGCTGAGGTGAGCAATCTCATTTTGCTTGTTATAATACAAAACAAATGGATGTAGAGTTGCCATCTGAGTGTTCTAGCGAAAACTCTGCACCTCATCTTGGAAAACAAGAGAGTAATTTTTGGCAAAATCACACACTACTAGGACTTCACTTGGTTTCAGCAACATTTTAGTTTTGTTGTAATAATTAGCTTGCATCTTGATCAGGAAATCATAAATTTGGTATTCTTGAAGTTTGCTACAGAAATGTTCGATATATTCATCTGAACTTATGTGAATTGATTCAAGATTGGACCTGTCTGTATTGGTCCACTTCTTAAACTGTACTGAATTAATGCAGTTATCATCAAAAATACTTTGGAGTTTCTCTTTCAATGCTTTTGTCTCTCCACATTGTTTACATTCCCTAAGGCAGCATTGCAATGAGGGTGGATTGCACTCAATCAAAGTAAGACAATGTCATATATGGTTGATAGGATTTTCATTATCTTCAGTTAACTTATTTTCAGATGAAGATATTTCAGGAATATTACTAGTTTCTTCACAGCAAGATCTTTTTTCATCTTCATCTAAAGTTTTTTTTCAGGCAATGATTCCAGCATTTCCCTACACTTTGTCCTGATTGCAGGAAACAGGGCTGAAATACAAAGAATCAGTTCATCATCATCAAGTGAATCATTTGATCTACCAGAAGCACAAAAGCAGAATCTAGGCACCAGCTGTTCAGCACTTGACATTTCCCCTGTAAAGCCACAAAAAGTGAGCAAGAGAGATTTAACAGGATATGTCAAAAGAAAAACAAGACGCACAAGAAGCTATTGGTCAGAAAATGGCAGCTCTTACAGGGATTGATGTGGGTGAAACAGAAGCTAGCACAAGCAAGCAGAGGTGCAGAAATTGTGAAAATTATGAAATACTGTTGGAAGAATTGAAAAGCCAAATGGAATTATCAGACAAAAGAAAGGAAACTGCAGATTCTAACTCTGGACCCTAACAGCTGGTCTATACAACAAACAGCAGAAGAATTTGGAGTTTCTCTTCAAATGGTTAAAACAGCCAGGAAGTTGAAAGCAGAGTCAGGTATTCTTGCAATACCAGGAAAAAAGAAAGGAAAAACACTGCCTGAGGAAGTAGTAGTAAAAGTTCAAAAGTTTTATGAAGATCATGAATTCGCCGGATGTGCCCAGGGAAGAAAGATTGGGTATCTTGTCAGGACTGATGGAAAAAAGCTTCAAAAACAAAAAAGACTGCTGCTCAGCAATTTGAAAGAAATGTACATTGCTTACAAAGATCGAAATGGCCCTAAGTTCTGTGAACTTCGACCAAAGTGGTGTGTGACAGTTGGTGTAGCAGGGGTACACAGTGTTTGTGTATGTACAATTCACCAAAATGTGAAACTGATGTTGGCTGGAGCTGATATTCATGAGGATTACAAAACACTGATGCAAAAATGTGTTTGCAACTTTGAGTCAAAATACTGCATGCTACAACGGTGTGAACTGTGCCCTGGAGCACCAGCACTAGAAGATCACCTTTCAGCTATTTTTACAGAACAAGCAGAAATGGATCCACAAGAAATGATTGAATATAAACAATGGGTTCACACACTGACAGGGACACCTTGATTATGAAACAGTTGTCAGTAGAGGATTTTATCACAGAACTGACTTCAAAAATTATCTTCCTTTGTGGTCATCATTACATTTCAAATCACCAAAGTGCTCACCTGAAGTCCCTAGAGGAGGAAATAAAACCTGAAGAAGTAATAATCTTAATGGATTTTGCAGAGAACTATTCTTTTGTGGTACAAGATGCAGCGCAAGGTTTTTACTGGGACAACAGCCAAGTAACACTGCATCCTTTTGTAATGTATCACAAAGTTTCAGATGAAATTAGAAGCAAATGTTTTTGTGTCATCAGTGACTGTCTGAAGCATGATACTGTTGCAGTACATGTCTTTCTGAAAGAAAATTTTGAAGTAATCAAGCACATTCATTACTTCAGTGATGGTGCTGCAGGCCAGTACAAAAACTACAAAAATTTCATGAACCTTTGTTGGCAGAGCAAAGATTTTGGTGAGATAACAGCAGAATGGAATTTTTTTGCTACCAGCCATGGAAGATCAGCATGTGATGGTGTAGGGGGCACTGTGAAAAGATTGGCAGCTCATGCCAGCTTGTAAAGACCAGTAACTGGTCAGATTCTCTCACCTACTGATCTCTCTGAATTTTGCCAAAAAGATGTGCGTGGAATTACATTCTTTTTTGTTTTGACTAATGAAATTGAAGCAGAGAGAGAAGCACAGGAAATAAGATTTAATCATGGGCATACAGTAGCTGGAACTCGAGAAAATAATCATTTTGTTCCAGTAAATGATAAACAGATTCAAGTTAGCCAAGTTTCAAGATCTACATGTTATTTTGTGGCCAATGTTGGAATATACAGTGACATTGATCAACAACAGTTGAAACTGCAATCAGGCCAATATGTGGCATGCATTTGATGATGATTTGTGGTGGCTTGGAAATATTTGTGAAGTTTGTGAGGAAGAAAAAGATGCATTAATTACATTTATGCACCCTCATGGGCCAGCATGACAGTTTCAGTGGCCATCTAGAAAAGACGCTTGTTGGATTCCAGAGCAGCATATCTTGACAACTATTCCTGCTCCTACACCAAGTGCCATGGGAAGAGGGTCTACTATAGAAAATTTGTTTCAAAGCTTTGAAAAGGAGTTGCACAGTTCTGGATCCAGTTAGAAAGTCAAGGAAAGATGAGTTGGTGGGTGGGTGGGACCTGTGGCTGGACCTGCATGGCTATCAGGCATGGCCCCTTGGCAATAGGGTTGCCAATTTCTCAAAAAACTGAAACAGACTCCTTTGTATTAATAAATTATCTTTATCTTTAATAGTTATCAATTAGAGAAACTGGCAGTGGCTTAGCCACCATGGACCAATGCAGGAGTGCAAATAAATTAAATATAATGATAGAAACATCACACAGAACAAAATTTCAAAGCTCTACTAGACCTACAAAAAAGGAAGACACCAAAATAAAAAACTAGTCCCTAGTATTTCAGGACATGCTCTTTTCACTGGTTTTTGTTAGAGTATGGTGCGAGCCAGGGCTGTGGAGTCGGAGTCGGAGTCGGAAGCAATTTTGGTGGTGCTGGAGTCGGAGTCGGAAAAAATGTACCGACTCCGACTCCGACCTCAATATAAATTTTAATAAAATATGTTTTTGTGTGTGATATCACTGGCAGCTATGGTGGTTAAACCACTTAAATAATAAACACAATGTTTTCCATTTCAGACACTAATGCCATTAATTCATTTTTTCTTTTCAGATAATATTTTTTATTTTTAATGCTCATTTAATTTCAAGTTCTTTCTAAATTTCATAAGTTTTTAACTTTCAAGTCTAAAACCCCTTTCACAGTGGCAAAGACACTTCCAACAAAGTCTGCAGTTTTTTAATATTTTACAATAACCACAGATGGGAAACATTTCGTGTGTCAGTGTATGATAGAAGATGATGATGATGAAAATTATGTGAAGCAAAAATCAGTGGTTTTACTGGCTCTGATAAAAATGCACCAACCAGAGCATCAAATTTGAAAAGACATTTGCAGTGTTTCCATCCCAAAATTTTAGAAGTTGTCATTGAGAAAGATAGTAATAAAAACCTTCCAACTACTTCAAAGTTAACAAAAGATCAGAAATCTACTGAACGACAAGCACCACTTACAAGATACTTTACTACAGACAAAGTTACCGTAACAATGACCACAGATGATGATGCTTCACGTGGTGGTGATGAAATGCCTCTTGTGTAATTATCATCATAGCAGATTTAGAATTAATATACCTTCGGAGTCGGAGTCGGATAGACAAAAAATTGAGGAGTCTGAGTCAGTTTTTTATGTGCCGACTCCACAGCCCTGATGCGAGCTGTCCCACATGATCATTTTGAGCTTTAAAGATGGGACGTTTTTGTCACAAATTAATTTTGGCCATTTTTGATGCCTTATATCTCAGCAACTAGAACAGGTAGGAAGATCCAGATTGAAACATTTTGTAGCATATGGGCAGTGCTTTCTTGGTTTCTAACAAAAGCTCATAGAGTCAAGTAGATCCAGAGCTATAATTTTCTAAATGTGGCTTCCAGGAATCAAAATGTAATTTGAAGCCTACTTTGGATATATTTTATGGAAAATCTACACTTCTTAGAGCTCTAGTAATGTGAGTTTTGAAATCTACAGTAAATTTTGACCCTAGGAGCAAATTTTCAGAGCAGAAGGATTTGTTACTGGGGAATGCTGACCAGCTAAAAATGGCACAAATAATTGGTGCTCAATGTGATGGACAAAGTAGCCCATGCTCTTGGAGCCCTAGTGATAGAACCACAAGAGATATGGAACTAAAACATTGCAGAACTTCCTTTAAGGCTTAAAGGAATCTGTGAGCAAAGTTAACAAAATCTGACATGGTGAGGTGGGGACCACAGGTCCACTTGACATGGAATGACCCCTTTTTTTATTATTTTTCCTATGATGCCGGACTTATGGGACATCCTGTATATTATAAATATACTTTTAAGAGCTCTGTAGATGTGAAATTATGCTAAATGTGTCCAAATGTATACAGAAATTTCCCCTGACAAACTTTTACCTTCTAGTAACTTTTGTGTCCAATTGAATATGAACTATGCATAAACTCCTATACAAATTACACTGTTCTACAAATTTCGAAAAAGTTTGTGCTTCGGAGATAAAATGTGTTTCCTATTTTGGATTTTGGGGTGCTGAAAACGAATATGACCATAAAAACAGTCAATTGGCTACGGTACAGTTTCCAAGAAAATTTAAGTTATACATTTTGCGTATATGTATACCATACAGATACTACCTGAGTTACGACCACCCAACTTACGATGACGACTGTCGTATTAAATAAATTAAATAAAATAATAGATGATAGAAAAACTCTAATTCCAATCAGTTTATTTACTACTATTATTTACTATTATTTGTATAATTTGTGTGTTTTGTTATTTTACTTTGATTGAACTATGTATGTTAACGCACATCACTACCATTGTGGTTATTTTCAACTTACGACCATTTCGACTTACGACAGGTTTGTCGGAATGTAACCCCGTCATAAGTCGGGGAGTGCCTGTATATTGTAACATACCTGTATAATGCAGTCACTTATATTGATTCAACCTGTCGCTTCTTTGCTTGTCTCTTGTATTCAACTTCTGGAGCATCTCTTGTTATTGTCCAGTAGTAGTCTGCTAACAATGATGGACTCCATTTCCCCTGGTAGCATTTCTCCATTGCTGAGATATCCTGGTGGAAACATTCACCATGTTCATTGCTGACTGCTCCGCAGTTGGCCAGAAAAAATTCCAGGTGTGAATGGAGGAAATGTATCTTTAAAGACATATTGCAGCCCATTTTTTGATAAGATGACAGCAGGTTTTCCACCAGCTCCCTGTAATTGTCAGCTTTGGTATTTTTGAGAAAATTGGTTGCTCCTAACTGGAAAGCATTCCACGCTGTCTTCTGCTCACCACCTAAGATACGGTCAAACTACTCATCCTCCTTGATTTTTGCTTCACTGAGCTTTCGGAATTTACCACTGAGGTACTTAAAAGCTGCCCCCGTTTTATCCATAGCCTTAACAAAATTTTTCATGATGCCCCCAGTTTGATGTGTAAGGGTGGTAATAAAATCTTGCTCGATTCTACAAGTGGAGGATACTGAACATTTTTTGTTCCAGGTTCCAATGAGTGTCGGAGTGGCCAATACTTCTTGGTGTAATGAGAAGTCCTAGCCTGACTATCCCATTCACACAGAAAACAGCAATACTTAGTGTAGCCTGGCTGCAGTCCAAGCATGATAGCAACAACTTTCAAGTCACCACAAACCTGCCACTGATGTTTGTCATAGTTTATGCAGTTCAAAATTTGCTTCATGTTGTCATATGTTTCCTTCATGTGGACTGTATGACCAACTGGAATTGATGGCAATACATTGCCAACATGCAACAAAACAGCTTTTAGACTCAACTTCGATGAATCAATGAACAGCTAAGCAAATCAGGATTGTCTACAACAGTTGGTCATTCAAATCTCTTCATCTCCTTTAGGTGAGTCTTTTTATCTCTGTTATTTTACTAACCTCATTGCCTTTAGGTTGTACTAGGTTTATTTTTAGTCTTATTTATTTAATTTATATATATATATATACTGTATATGTATATATATATATATATATATATATATATATATATATATATATATATATATATATTATTTATCATTTATTTTTAGTCCTCCTCTACCCATCAGTGATGGGTCATACCCCTGGGTATCATAAAATAGTTCTTGCTATATTTTTGATTTCTTGTTCCTTGCTATTTAGACACCCTATTTTGCTGCAAACTTTTCGCACAGGGATAGTATTACCCTGTGCAAAAATACAGAATCCTCTCTCTCTCTCGTAGCTCTATGACTCATATCCGTCAAGAACACAATTGAGTATAAGTCTCATACATCAGTCCAAGTTACGTCCATCAGTCCATAAAATGAGTTATGTACGTCAGTCCAGTCAAATTCAACCATATAAAGTGATAATATTGATAATGCCGGCAAACAGTATCATCAGCCTCGCAGAGTTAGAGAAAATGCTGGCAAAACTATCATGTTACGAAGATGTCAGTTAATGTGATTGGCCAATCCTTCTTGATGGAATGAAAAGTCCTAGCCTGACTATCCCATTCACACAGAAAACAGCAATAACTTAGTGTACCCCGGCTGCAGTCCAAGCACAATAGCAACAACTTTCAAGTCACCACAAACCTGCCACTGATGTTTGTCATAGTTTATGCAGTTCAAAAGTTGCTTCATGTTGTCATATGTTTCCTTCAGGTGGACTGCATGACCAACTGGAATTGATGGCAATACGTTGCCAACATGCAACAAAACAGCTTTTAGACTCAACTTCGATGAATCAATGAATAGTCTCTACTCATCAGGATTGTGAATAATGTTGAGATCTGCCATCAGACCACTGATGTCATTGCAAGCTACAAGGTCACCTTCCATGATGAAGAATGGGACAAAATCTTTTTGATGGTCACAAAACTTACATTAATATTTTCAGCAAGGAGATTCCACTGCTGCAATCTGGAACCCAACAGCCCTGCCTTACTCTTTGTCAATCTCTGATAAGGTCATTTAATTCATTCTGAGTTATCATGTGCGGTTTAGAAGATGTCAAGTTATAAACAAATTCAGGGTCTTGTGAAGTTGAAGGCTCACAAGTTTCACAGGTTCCTTCATTCTCCTCATCCTCTGACTCCAGGGAGAATGATGAGTGTGGGGGCTCAGGAATGGGTAGTCCTTCACCATGAGGTACCGGGTGTATAGCAGAGGGTATATTTGGATATTGTGAAATCCACTTGCTTCTTGCAAATACCTTTCTTGACTGGAGACACCATGCAGAAGTAACAATTGCTGACATGATCTGTTGATTCCCTCCACACCATTGGCACTGCAAAAGACATAGATTTCCTTTTCCAATTCAACCACTAGTGAAGGTTTGTTGCACAAGTATTACAGCATATGTGTGGGGCCCAGCTCTTGTCCTGATCTCCAATCTTACAGCCAAAATAAAGGTGATAGGCTTTCCCAATCACGGCGGTTATAGCACGCTTTTGTGATGCAAAAGTCAATTCTCCACAAACATAATAGAAGTTATCTACACTGTTCACGCAATTACGAGGCATCTTTGTTCAAATTAGGCTGAAAAAAATTGTTTCAAAAGCAAACACTAAAAAGAGTTTGACAAGGGTGCACTGTATGACTTCCACGAATGAACTGATGCTGTGGCGTAATATGTAGATGCCTGTGACACATTGACACCTTGACTCTACTGCACATGCGCGGTTATATTTTTTTTATTTTAATAAATTAATGTAATTATATTGCATTTTAATAATTTTAAATTAGGTAAAGTTAAGTTAGGTTAGTACTCCATTTATATTAATATCAAAAACATTATGGGAAGCAATGTTAAAATGATCCAATCTATTTCTTAATAAATAATTTACAAATACATAATGTAATAGATAAACTTAAAATTACATTTTATTGTACCTATATATATATATATATATATATATATATACAAACTCAGAATGGTCCCCTGAGAAACTTATATGTTAAACACAGACTGTGCATGGAACAAGGAACTCTTCTGGGAAAATTAAATCCACTATAGTCCGAATAAGTAATGGTAAATGACAAATACCATAGTTATTCGGACTATAGTGGATTTAATTTTCCCAGAAGAGTTCCTTGTTCCATGCACGGTCTGTGTTTAACATATATATATATATACATATTATATATATATATATATATATATATATATATTATATATATATATATATATATACATACATACAATAAAATGTAATTATTTATACAGGCATCCCCCGTTATACGATTGGGATGCGTCCCTAAAAACCCCATCATATATCGAACTGAAGGCCTTATGGGAAAAAAAGGATACGTTCCCAAACATTCTGGAAGACCCCAAAATTTGCAGATTCCACTATTATTTTGCTATATATTTTACTGTTATGTACAAAAAGTGTCTGAAAGTAAGAAATTGTGATTAATAAAAGACAATTTATACATGAACACGTCCTCCCACAATTTCTTTGCCTTGGCGCAGATAAGGGCAGTGGAGAGAGGCATCCTGCTCCTGTTCTGATCCTCTATCCACAGATTGAGAAGCCTCTCCATCTCTTGGATAGTTGAATCCTGGCTCTTCATTATCCTCTTGGCAGATAACGACGACACATTCTCGCCAGCTGCCAGGATCTTGTCGGAATTCTTGATCACTGTCGACACAGTGGACTGAGCCAGTCCAAGAATCTTTGCTATCGAATTAGCCCCTTGTCCATTCTTGTGATGCTTGACAATGTCAAGCTTAACCTCCAAGCTCAAACTCTTGCGAGGCTTCTTAGCAATACCCGAAGCACCAGCACTTGGCCTTTTCTGAGACATGCTTTCAAGTTGGAGATCGTTAACGCGAAATAAGGCAATCGTAAATCGAAAGATGGGGGTACTTTTTTAAAATCATTAACGCGGGAAATCGTAAACTGAACGATCATATAACGGGGGATGCCTGTATTAATTTATTAAAATAAAAAAATATTACCACGCATGCGCAGTAGAGTCAATGTGTCGATGTGTCACAGGTGTCTACAAATTACGCAACAGATGCAGTCCAGTTAGTAGGGTGCAGGGTTGCTGATATCTTTATAAATATAAGTGACCCAAAATTAGTAAAGATGGACTACTTTTATTTCCGAAGCATTTTGGCTGTAGACCAGTTATATGAGCTCACTGAAGTATTATTAGGATTTAGGTAGGTAAAAAAAATAATTTAAGTTAATGTGTCCAATTGGTCTGAAAATATGACAAAGGGTTAAAAAGACATTCTAATCAGGCGGACATTCCGAGAAAACGCGCGCAGTTTCATGCCTAGAAAATTCTGAGAAACCACGTGCAATTGAAAATTTCAAGGAAATGCGTGTAGTTTTAAGATTTGGAGTTGGGAGGATTTGTACCAACTCCAACTCCACCCAAAAATAACCGACTCCAACAACCCTGGTAACTAAGGTGTCTAAGGCATGGATGGTATCATCCTTGTGGCTCTCTTTTGTACTTTTTCTAGTCTGACTGTCTTGCTCTAAATAAGGACTATTGACCGAATGCAATACTCAAGAAGAGGACTCACGTATGAAGTACAGAGCCTACTTATAATTTTTGGTGATTTATATTCTATATGTTTTTGCATTAGGTTCAATCTAGCATTAGCCTTGTTTCTAATTTCAATACAATGATTTGGGTATTTTTTTACAGAGTCTATTACAGGTTTTTGAGGAATTTTACAATTTTAGGTTAGGTTAGGTTATATATTAAAACTATGTTTTTACGATTGTTTTTGATGTTTGAACAAAATTAACCTTCATTCAAACCGCATCAAAAACCATCAGAAAAACATAGTTTTGATTTACAAAGCCTGTAATGTACACTTGTAAAAATTTACCACAATTTGTAGGTTTAAGATCATGATTCACGACACCCAAATCTCTCCTTTTTTTCTTTATTTATCCAGCTTTCATCCATGTTATACTCAGATTTTGGATTGTTATGACCAACATGCATATCTTTACTTTTCCACATTAAATTTCATCTCCCATCTATCTGCCCAAGCAACTACTCTATCAATATCCTTTTGCATTTTCATGGCACCTGTTAAAGATCTTACATTTTGTCCCAATTTTGTATCATCTGCAAATGTTGAAGTTTTACTAGTCAGACCCTTTTCCAAGTTATTAATATAAATAATAAAAAGTAGCGGTCCAAATACTGACCCCTGTGGACTCCACTCAGAATAGGGCTCCATGTAGACCTAGTCCCATTTAACTGGACTCTGTTCTCTTTCTCCAAGCCATTCTTCAATCCAATTTGCTACTGTCCCTTTTATTCAATGAGCTCTAACTTTAACGAGCAACCGCTTATGAGGAACTGTATCAAAAGCTTTGGCAAAATCTAAGTACACAATATCTACTGATCCTTTATTATCCAGATGCTTCAACATACTATCATAAAACTCAATTAAGTTTGTCAAACATGACCTGCCATTTTGAAAGCCATGTTGGCTATTACTAATTAAGATAAATATTGGATTTTACTCCCAGTCTGGTTTTATAACGAGAGCAAACTTTTCTGGTCAATTTTGAGGTGCTTTGCACGAATCTGTCATTGGTTTCCTGTGCAAATGCATAGTTTTTGAGATATCATAACATAAGCATATAGGATATGTTCATGTTACGAGATCTCGTAAATGACGCATTACCACAGGAAATGTACAAAACACCTCAAAATTAACCAGAAAAATTTGCGCTCATTATTTTCATTTAAACTAATGAAAATATCACGACTTAACCTAACCACTCATCAAAGGCATACACAGTTAACCTAACCGGGCATTCACTTAACCTAACAGGTTAATATTGGTTATTTCACCTAAATAAATCTGATCTTTTCGTATTAGGCACTCACTGTCACATTTCAGGCAAGTTAAGGATGAGAGAATAATGCCGTAATTGATAAAAACATCCAATGCTTTGTCTTCATCTAGGGCACATGACAAATCAAGTTCTCAAAGTCGAAACCACATGAACAGCACATCATAATTCTATCACAAACACCACGAAACTGAATCCAATTAGAAAAAAAAAATAGCCAGAACAGAAAAACAAACTAAGTTGCAGAGTAGTGAAAAAAATAGCTCAAGATTATACTCGTCGGACCAAAAATGAGTGTATTTATATATATATTATTAGTATCATAATGTTCACTATTAATATGCATTTGCACAAAAAATGAGTGACATTTGAATAAAGTGACTAAAACTACCTCATAAAAAGTTATTTTGATTTACAGGTCCAGCCCATGTCATTTAAAACATATTGACTGTCCCCCCTAAATTCAGCACAATAAGTTGGGAATGGAGAGTTCAAAACATATAAATCTAGATCAGTAAACAGTTCTGCCAGTAAGTTACCCTTAATACAACTATTATGTGAACCCCAGGAGACATGATGGCTATTGAAATCTCCCATCAATAGGACTGGTTATGGCACTTTCAAGAGGGGACACTCAAATTGCTTTTGTGTAAGATTCAGATGTGGAGGTAGATAAATGGAACAGACAGTAAAAGACACTGACCTAAGGTGAATTCTAGCTGCCACAATCTCAAAATCCAAACAAATTTCAACAGGAGAAAAAGGGATGGAATTGTGTATCCCTAGAAGCAGGGGTGTGGAGCCGGAGCTGGAGGAGTGGTGGTTTTTGGGTGGAGCCGGAGTCAGAGCCATTAAAAAATGCCAGCTCCATGGCTCCAGTTACCTTGCCCATTCATAATAAACCTAATGCAACTTTATCTTACCTAACCCAACTTTAGTACTTTACCTAACTTAATATATAGTTTTTATTAAAAATGCATATTTATTTTTTTCAGAAACGTCAATATTTGTAATATAATTATTAATTATAGCTCCAAAATCATATATCATTAACTAAACTAAGACTAAACAATAAGCATTTATACAAATTTTTTTAAGCCCTCAATAATGAATAAACTTAAAGGATCTAGAGAAAAGTCTATTGTATTCGAATATTTTACTACCACTGAAGATGATAAATACTATGTTTGCACTTGCAAAGTGACTGATGCTGGTGGAAATATTTTGACATGTGGAGCAAAAATTAGTACACCTTCAAGCAAAACCACAAGAGCATTCAATTTGAGGCGTCACGTAAGTCATAACTATCTGAAGTGTTCAAGATTATAGAAGAGAATCAAGAGAGGCAAATACTTAAATCTGCCAGTACTTCTAGTCAAGTAAGTCAACCAAATCTTACTAAATATTTTGTTAGTCAAACAGTCACTGTGTCCATGACAGCAGATCAGTTCAAGAATCACATTATTGAGTTAGTGGTAAGAATTCTTTACCTCTGTCTGTCTTTTGTAAGCCAGCCATGCTTGGTTTATTAGGAGGAATGGCTCAAAAATTCAAAGTTGGTTTACATAGAAATAGTATTCGACATTTGGTAATAGAAAAAGCAAGCGAAGAAAAATGCGCTTTAAAAAATAATTTACAAGGACATTTTGTATTTTTAAAAATGGATAGTTGCACACATTTAAGAACAAACTACTTTGCAATCAATGTTAGATTTGTTGATGGCAACAATAAAACCATTACCCGTACATTAGCAGTACAGGATATGCAAGCCCAACATACAAGCGAGTACCTTCATGGGCTTGTGAAAGATGTTCTACAAAAGTATGAAATAGAAAAAGAGCGTGCATTGTGTATTGTAACTGATAATGCCTCCAACATGATCAAGACCATTGAGAAGTTAAATGAAGACCAAGAGAGAGATGAGGAAAATGATATAGAAACAGTTGATTCAAATGCTGAGACCCCAGAACTGGAACCTGATGATGCAGCAGAACTTGATTTAAATAATATCATGGATGAAATTTCAAGCCTCTCAAGAGTCCATCATATGCGTTGTGGTGTTCATACTTTACAGCTAGCCATTCATGATGGCTTAGCGGATAAACACGCAGCCATTCTTATAAGCAAAGTGAGGCAGTTTGCAGTAGCTGCGAGAAAACCAAAGATCCAAGAAATAATTAAATGACGTGCTGGAAAAGTAACAATTTTAGATCAAGCTACTAGGTGGGGTAGCACATATATGATGATAGAGTGCTTATTAGAACTAAAACCTGTACTTACTGACACAGTGAATCCAGAAGTTACACTATCAGAAGTAATGTGGGACCAAGTGAAGAAACTTAAAAGTTTGCTTTACCAACCATATATCACTACAAAGACAATTCAAGGCGAAGACTTGCCTCCTGGCCAGTTTTTCAAGGAATGGAAGTCTCTGATCTACTGCCTTTCTAAGACATGGGGTACCATAGCTGAAGGTATCAAGACCTCCATGGAAGCAAGAGAAAATCATTTACTGGAAAATGATGTAATGTTAGCTGGTGTTTATCTTGATCCTAAGTACAGATGTTTATTAATGGATGAACAACAAAGCAAAGCAATGAATGCTGTATGTGATATAGCAGTTAGAATGAGAAAGTTTCAACAATGTCCAGAACAGGAAAATGAAAATATTCCATCATCATCATCATCTACTACCACTTCTGATAATGAATTTGACTTTGAAAAAATCATTGACAAACAACATGGTGCAAAAGAAAAACGTTCTCAATCAGGATTTGAAAATGATGTGCCACATGGTGGTCCTCTTAGTACCTTGACTAAATTCAAGTTAGCTCTATGGGAATCTCTTAGTGAAGTTAAAAAATTTAATCGTCAGTCAAAGATGTCAGTACAAGATGCAATAGTTAAGTACCCTGAAATTATACGAGATGTCGCACAACTTGTTCTTGCATTACCCTCTACTCAAGTTAGTGTGGAACATTTATTTTCAGCACTTAAAATCATAAAATCTGATTTGAGAGCAGTAATGAAAGAGGACTTGATTGAAGCAATCTTGTTCTTAAGAACAAACTGTTATACATAATTTTGAATTTTAAAAATCAGTTTATGAAAGAATTAAAGTATGAATTTGTTTGTTTCAAGTTTTAACTTTTAATGCAGCTAATATCATTTGATAAGTTTCTTTTCAGTTTTCAGAATTTAATATTTTTTTGTTAATCATCAAAATTGTATTCATATAATTTTTTTTTGGATTTCTGTATTAAAAAGGTCAAATTAAAAAATTAGTCTTAATTTGTATGTTTTAATGTAGCTAATGTCATTTGATAAGCCTCCCTTCAGTTTTCAGAATTTAGTTTTTTTGTTCACCATCAAATTTTGATTAATATATTTCTTTTTGGATTTATGTATTAAAAAGGTCAAATTTAAAGAGTATTTTTAGCCTTTATTGCAAATATCATTCAACAGTGTATTCATCTGTCTGTTGTTGAGTATGATCAATGACCACTCTAACTACATTTGGATTTGATAACTTGACAGAGCTGGAGCCGGAGCCGAGCCAAACATTTAAAAAAGATGGCTCCGGAGCCAGAGCCAAACATTTAAAAAAGATGGCTCCGGAGCCAGAGCCAAAAGTTTTTTTCTGGCTCCACACCCCTGCCTAGTCCTACCTTTACAAATGCAAGTATATCCCTTCAATCCAATAGTAGCATCCTGACGAAGATAAGTTTCTTGCAAAGCAAGGATAGTAGGTTTATGATCACTTATCAAGGTCTGAAGGAATGGATATCTTTTATGAAAGCCCCTCAAATTCCACTGACATAACTTAAACATGATAAATAATAGTAGTAAAAAGAAATTAATCTCCAAAGAGAATCCTAAAACCATCCCTAGTATCTACTTGACTCTTTGGTATTCCTTGTTTCCCGAGCATGATGGCCAATTTGGTAACAATTGCCTTAGGTTGAAGATTCAAATCAGAAAGTTTCTTATATTCATTAATTATATCCCAAATTGAAAAGTTTGGGATGTCATTGGATGAGCTGAGTAAACTCTTTATAGGAGAAATGGTAGTTAGAAGTAGTATTACTTGTTGTAGCCTTGGAAGATGCATTACTGGCTGCATGTAATTCATACACTCAGATCACACAGTTCCAACTGACACATACGGTATGTAAGAGATTTAGACAAATTCTGGATACCCACTTGAGCATAAGATGCAGAGGAGATCTGAGGAGATAACTGAGAAAAGTACTTATGTCTAGCTTCAGGAAAAGACAAATTATCATCAATTTTGATATGAATAATCTCTCTCTCTGATCCAATGGGGACACTATCGAGAATTAACAAAATGAGAAGCTTTACAATTAATACAAGAAACATCTCTATCAGGTAATACACAGGTCTCTTTATCATGATCTTGTCCACATTTAAGACATTTGAGAATGTAAATTTGTTTAAAACCAAGTTGAAATCCCAATTAATAATGGGATACTAACAAAAATCTTGGATTAATGTCCACTAATAATGTTTAATATTGAAATACAGGTTTTAACTATTAATAATACTTATTTACTTATTTATTTATTATTATTAATTTATAATAGCTAACTGCTTATTTTTAATAAGAGTCCAGTAAAGCCTAAAGCTTAAGGGCCAAATTAAATAAAAAATAAATAGTAGAGCTTCACAATTATTCATGTCATTGTAAAAATTGTAAATTGTAAAAAGACTACTGTATTTATTTTATTATTAATAAAGGTTATTCAATTCAATTCAATTCAATTCATCTGTTACTATTTGTGCAGGTTCTTGTCCCATGTCCATACCTCCAACACACTTAAAGTAAAGGATTAGGGTAATATCGCTTGACATCATATGTTAAATATCCACAGAATAGTTTACTAGGAAGAGTAGTCCCACCAAAAGTACATACTAAAAGAGAAGTAGGAATCTTTCGACCTTTATTTAATCGTTTTATATCAAGGACAGAATTGGTAGATGACTTTAATTCAGTCAAAATTTCCTCAGTTGATAAATTAAGGAGTTCCGGGGCAAAAATAATGCCCTGAATTTTATTTAAATTATAAGCAATCTTAGCCTCAACTTCATAAAGACCACTTATAATTGATTTAGTATCCAAGAGAGCCTGAGACTGTCTCGAGTTGATAGTATTCACAAGTAATGAGCCAGACCTACAATAGATGACAGATTTCACTGGTCTACCACAAATAAGCTCTATAGACTTCTTAACACCTAAAGGACTAAGTATGGTTAAGGGAACTGACAAATCTTTGCTATTCAAGAAAATATAAGACACATGCTCAATAGGAATATTAGGTCCAGGACTATTGGTAGCAGGTCTAGTGGGGGATGTAGAACATAAGAACATAAGAAATTTTTATAGAGGGCACACTAGGGGCCACTTCAGCCCATCGAGGTGGCTCCACTATGTAAAAACTGCCTGTACATTGGCAACAACCAATTTTTACAAAACTAATAATTATCAATTTAAAACTAAGGATAGAATCTCTGGATCCAGAGGATCAAAGTCATAATAGGCTACTATCCACAAATATGTTACACTCTATATCTATTTATAATTGACATGCAAATATATCAGATCCAAAGAATCTAGTCAATTTCATTACGGTACCCATCAATACCAGTACCTTGCCAACCAAAAATAAGACAGTCCATATCAATTGCAGACCAAGTCACAATTACAACCATATACATTACAATATATATACTTAGGAGGAAAAGTGTAGGTGTGGCTGTAAAGACTGTACAGGGATCACGTTAAGAATAGCGAACCCATAGGGTGTTGGGTTCACTATTCTTGACATGGATAATTTTGGGTTCACTATTCTTAACATGGAGAATTTTGTAAAAACCTGTGAAGCTATCAGTCTCTTTTGTCATATTACCCTGACTGTTAGTACCAAGGATAAATCATGGGATCACCTAAAGAGCAGGGCCCCCAGCCTTCTTTAATTAGCCTCATAAGGCTAACTAACAAAAATATCATAACAACCTAACCATTCATTAGGTCAACTGTATGCCCTTGATGATTGGTTAGGTTAAGTCATGATATTTTCGTTAGTTAGCCTTATAAGGCTAACTAACAAAGGCTGGGGGCCCTGATCTTCAGGTGATCCAAATCATGCAATCACCATCGCTATTCTTAACTTGTTGAATTTTGGGTTCGCTATTCTTAACATGAGGTAAATGGGTTCGCTATTCTTAATGTGATCCGACTGTACAGTAATGTAGAAATGTGTGTGCACCCATTTTGGATCTCCCATTTAAAGGTGTTTGTGGGGCAAGTGAAGATCATGAGTTTTTCAATACCTCACAGTACTATTGGGGGCCACCACTCGGCAGAGGAATCTCTTTAAATGGGGTGTGTAAGGACAGAGTATATCCCCTAACCCAAGATGCTGCCTCCCTATACCCGACAACACTTGTGCTGAGCTGTGGAATCTATCACCTAAATACACATAATATATATGAAATAAACTAGTACCATTCATGCAATAAAAATGGGCTTGAACACTATCACCAGATGTCCCTTGCAGACATCAAACTATCCAACCTTCTTTTGAAAGAATCAAGTGTATCTGAAGTCACCACTTCTTCTGTCAGACTGTTCCAAAACTTAATTACTCTCTTTTTAAAATTGTGTTTTCTTAAATTTGTTCCACATCTTGGCTTAAATAATTTCATACTATGACCTCTAGTCTGTTTATTGTGATCTTTAATGAAAAAGACTCAAAATCAATCTATCTTATCCAACCCTTTTATCATTTTATTTTAGTGTGTTTAGTGATTATTTGAAGTTCTAAAGAAGATGGATCGTTTCCTCCAGAAGACTCAGAAAGAGACAGACTGACCTGAAACTTGTTTCAACACCTGAAGGACTTGTTCATCAAGTTTAACACGCCTATCCCATCCAGTGCCGCCGTGGAGAGGCTCTTCTCTTTGGGGAAGGATGTCCTCAAGCCAAAAAGGTCAGGGCTCAGTGACAGCCATTTTGAAATGCTAGTCTTCTTGAAGGGAAACTCAAGCATTTAACTAACTTTTTTTCATCATTTATGTATTGTATTAATTATAATTTACGTTAATAAAATTAAAGATTTCCAGTGTCTTTAATTTAATTTTTCATTTTAATCAAATTTTTCACTTATATTATATATAAGGACCCTTATATTATATATAAGGACCGAGGACCGAGTCGTTTCCTAGGTCCTATCTTCAGAAAGGACTGGGACCGTCGGTCCAGTTTGAGGCAAGGACCGGGACTGGGACTGTCGGTCCTTTATGAGGCCCGGGTGCCCACCTTTGATCATATCACCCCTTAACCTCCTCCGTTTTAATGAGAACATGTTTAGATACACCAGTCTTTCCTTATATGTCAATTGTCTTAGAGATAGGATCATTCTTGTTGCTCATTCCTGTACTTTTTCCAGTTTTTCAATATCTTGTATCAAATAGGGACTATTAAATTGAATACAGTATTCAAGGAGAGGTCTCACATATGAAATGTATAGGTAGTTGCTTTATAATATTGGGTGATTTGTATTCAATGTGTGTCTGCATGAGATTGAGTCTAGCATTTGCTTTATTTCTGATTACCATACAGTGATTTGAGGGTTTAAGTTCATTAGTCACAGTGACACCAAAGTCTTTCTCTTTATCATCATTTTTAATCCAAATTCCATTCATATTGTATTCAAATTCTAGATTTTTTGGCCCAATATGCATAACCTTGCACTTATCAACATTAAATTTCATCTCCCACTTATCTGCCCAGGCTATCACTCTGTCTAAGTCTTTTTGTATTGTCATTGCTCCTGCTACTGACTTAACATTATGGCCTAATTTTGTATCATCAGCAAATTTTGAGGTTTTACATGATAGGCCCAGGACAGTAAAAGGACCAGGCCCTTCTCTAGATCATTTATATAGACACCAAAAAGCAGAGGTCCCAGCACAGACCCCTGTGGGACTCCGCCATTCTTCTATCCAGTCAGCTATATGACCTCTTATACCATGGGCTCTAAAACTTTGGTAAATTTATAGTTTCAACCACAACTCGTTTTGAAAAATAAAAATTAGGTTTTCCAGTGGTTTCTGATGTGATTCATCCGAAAATGACACTCATTTCCATCGCAAATTACTCATTTTTGTGGTCCACCCCCCAACAATATGGGGGAATGCATGGGAAATCGGGTTTTTGGGTGGGGGGATCAAAAATGAGTGATTTGTGATGGAAATGAATGTCATTTTCAGATGAATCACATCAGAAACCAATGGAAAACCTAGGAACCAAACTGAACTGAACTAACTTAACTAACTTAACCTTACCTAACCCTTACCTAACTTAACCTTACCTAACCTCACCTTATTGGAGTGATTTTGGTTCATCTGCCTCTTCCTCTGACTCATCGTAGTCATGTGGGATTCAGACTTTTTACGGTCATGGTCCCTGTTTGACGCTTTGAGGAGGGTATAGCTTCGTAGCTTCCAGCAAAAATTTGTGAAGAGCTTGTTCTCCTGCTTGATGTTGGAACAGGTAGCGGCCAAGATACTGACAAAAATATTGAGCCTTAATTCCAGGCCGTTTCATCCACTCTTATATCCCTCCAAAGTCATTCAATGTTTTATGTATGGATTTCAGGGTTTTCTAGATTCACAAAATTTTGAGAATATGGTTATACGCACAGCGTGGTGAACCAGTCTTTCAAAGTTAGATACGCTGCCCACCTGTCAGTATTGATGACTGACCCAGGAAGAATATACTTCTGGATTAGGGGAATAGATTGGCTGCGTCTCTCTTTTGAGCTAATGACTCCACTAGAGGCACTACGAAAAATATCTTGTTTACACGTTTGATTCCCCCCCAAGACCCAGGTCTGGCTTAGTCGTCTTCTGCATTCGTGCTTTCTTTTTCCAAAAACTGATTCGTCCATCTCAACCACAACTGCAAGACCACCAATCAGTTCATGTTTTTTGAACCAGTACTCTGTGACCTCTGAACAAAAACTACGCCAGTCCATGCATGTATTAGGGGAAAATTGGGTACTTTTGCATTATCCTCCCAACACTAATTTTTTTTTTATAATGGAAGGAAAATAAAACTACGGCTAACGCCTGCGGCGGGCTGTTTTTAACCTAACCTAATCCCAACACTAATTTTTTTTATAATGGAAGGAAAATAAAGTACCATAACCAAAACAACATTATATAAAAAAAATTAGTGTT
Organism: Bathynomus jamesi; assembly: GCA_023014485.1. Taxonomy (NCBI): domain Eukaryota; kingdom Metazoa; phylum Arthropoda; class Malacostraca; order Isopoda; family Cirolanidae; genus Bathynomus; species Bathynomus jamesi. Next base: position 183,683 of record JAJOZX010005411.1, read on the forward strand.
GGGAGGATAATGCAAAAGAACCAAAAATTGCAAACAACGCAGAACTGTTTGATGATCCCACTTCTTTTGAAGCCAATGATTAATAAAAAGCACTAGTTTCCAAGGTGGAATGAGAGTTCCCTCGAGAAAAGTACCCTTATAATCGCTAATACTGAAATTACACCACCATCATTTTTTTGTTTTGGGAATAACATAAGAATGTCCACATTGCCACTGGTGTCTATCCGCGCGGTATGTACACAGATCACAATTATTACACTTAACTGAATTAGGCAAAACTTAAAGATTCTTGGTTTTTACTATGCCACTCATCCTCATTACAACCATCACATATAAGCGCCATTTTAAGACTAAACCACGATTATAAATGGGAGCGAATATAGCTTAGTACAATACCTTAAATATACCAATATACCACTTACAGGTACCCACTGCTAAAGTTATTATCGCAGTTATTATTCATTTGCGATGGAAGAGTTATAGAAAAAAAACTCATCTTTAAATGTACCTATTACAAATATCAAATATGCAGTAATCAAGTTGTGGTTGAAACTATAATAATACCCTAACTTTTACCAACAATCTTGCATGAGGAACAGTATCAAATGTATAAAAAGGAGGAGGTTAAGGGGTGATATGATAGAGGTGTATAAAATGATAAAAGGGTTGGATAAGATAGATTTTGAGTCTCTTTTCATTAAAGATCACAATAATCAGACTAGAGGTCATAGTATGAAATTATTTAAGCCAAGATGTAGAACAAATTTAAGAAAACATAGTTTTACAAACAGAGTAATTAAGTTTTGGAACAGTCTGACAGAAGAAGTGGTGACTTCAGATACGCTTGATTCTTTCAAAGAAGGTTGGATAGTTTGATGTCTGCAAGGGACATCTGGTGATGGTGTTTAAGCCCATTTTTATTGCATGAATGGTACTAGTTTATTTCATATATATTATATGCATTTGGGTGATAGATCCCACAGCTCAACACAGGTGTTGTGGGATATAGGGAGGCAGCATCTTGGGTTAGGGGATACTCTGTCCTTACACACCCTATTTAAAGAGATTCCTCTGCTGAGCGGTGCCCCCCATAGTACTGTGAGGTATTGAAAAACTCATGATCTTCACTTGCCCCACAAACACCTTTAAATGGGAGACCCAAAATGGGCACACACACATTTCTACATTACTGTACAGTCTTTACAGCCACACCTACACTTTTCCTCTTAAGTATATATATTGTAATGTATATGTAAATTGTGACTTGGTCCACAATTGATATGGACCATGACTTATTTTTGGTTGGCATGGTACTGGTATTGATGGGTACCATAATGACATTGACTGGATTCTTTGGATCTGATATATTTGCATGTCAGTTACAAATAGATATAGTGTGTAACATATTTGTGGATAGTAGCCTATTATGACTTTGATCCTCTGGATCCAGAGATTCTATCTTTAGTTTTAAATTGATAATTAATTAGTTTTAAATTGATACTTAATTAGTTTTGTAAAAATTGGTTATTGCCAATGTACAGGCAGTTTTTACATAGTGGAGCCACCTCGATGGGTGAAGTGGCCCCTAGTGTACCCACTATAAAAATTTCTTATGTTCTTATGATTTATTAAAAATAATTTCTAGTGCCTGTGCTATATTCTTTTTGGCAGCTTTTATGACTATTGGATGCATTTCATCTGGCCCTGGAGATTTTTCCATTTTTAATTTATCTATTGGTTTTAGGATATCTAGTTTTGTTACCCTTAATTCATTTATTTCTCTATCTTGTCCTGGTAGTATAAGATCAGGAATATTATTTAAATTTTCATTTGTGAATACTGATGAAGTATTTGTTTAGTTCTTCAGTTATTTCAAGATCATCATCTATAGTTTTATCATCTATATATATGGAGGGGGCCAATTTTCTTTTTCACTCTACTTTTCAAATTGAAGTGACTGAAAAACTTAGGATTGTTTTTTGAATTCTTGGCTTGGCTTTTTTCCAGATCTTGTTTGCTATCTCTGATTCTTTCTTGCAAATACTACTTTTACTTTTATATATTTCGGAGTCTGTGCCATTTTTAGTTCTTTTGAATTTATGAAATGCTTTTGTTTTTTCTCTGATTGCTCTTTTTACATTGCAGTTTATCCAAGGTTGTTTTTTATTTTTTCCAGTTCTGATTTTACACTGTGGGATATGCTTCCTTTATATATTCATTATTTATACTTTTAAATTTTTCCCACATACTGGTTACTGTCTGTTCAGGCTGTAGAATATCTGTCCAATTTATTAGACACAGATCATTTACTAGTCCATTTGTATTTCCTCTTTTAAAATCTGGAACTTCTACTTTATTTTCACTAGGTCTTGAATTACAAACAATATTAAAATGAAGGATACAATGATCACCTGAACCTAGTTGAGTAAGACTAGATGGTTCCTGAGTATCTAATCTTTGAACAACTTCATTGGAACTTTTCTTGCAAAAAGAAGTGATAGCATGTTCAGTTTGATTGGCCCCCTCCATATAGATGATAAACTATAGATGATGATCTTGAAATAACTGAAGAACTAAACAAATACTTCTCATCAGTATTCACCAGGGTTGTGGAGTCGGTCCAAAATTTTCCAACTCAGACTCCACACATTGTCAAAAATTCAACTCCGACTCCACACATTGTAAAAAATCTAAAAATCCGACTCCTCACATTTTAAATATACGACTCCGACTCCTCTAGTGTTTCACTCTATAATTATCATAATAATAAGACATTTCATCACCACCACACTAAGTGTGAAATTTTATATTTTATATTTAAATAAATATTAATTGTATATTCTGAAAATGTAAAAAAAAAATATTAAAAAAACTTAATCTAGGGGCTATCAATGAATAAGGTTTATTGACCAAAAAAACTAAATAACCTAAATGTTAGTATTTAGGATTTAGAAATTAAGGGTGACACAAGACAGAAATTGGAGTCAGAAGTTTTTTACCGACTCCGACTCCACCCTGAAACGTGCGACTCCACAACCCTGGTATTCACAAATGAAAATTTAAATAATATTCCTGATCTTATACTACCAGGACAAGATAGAGAAATAAATGAATTAAGGGTAACAAAACTAGATATCTTGAAAGCAATAGATAAATTAAAAATGGAAAAATCTCCAGGGCCAGATGAAATGCATCCAATAGTCATAAAAGCTGCCAAAAAGAATATAGCACAGGCACTAGAAATTATTTTTAATAAATCATTGATATGTACTGAAATTCCAGAGGATTGGAAGAAAGCAAATGTGGCTCCAATCTTTAAAAAAGGAAATAGAAACTTGGCAAAAAACTACAGACCCATCAGCCTCACCTCCATTATTTGCAAATTACTTGAAGTATCATTAGAGGTAAAGTTACTGAGTTCCTTGAAGAGTGCAACCTTATAAATGATAGCCAGCATGGCTTTCGAAATGGAAGGTCCTGTCTAACCAACTTGATTGAATTTTATGATGGTCCTATTGCATTTGGACAATAAAGAGCCAGTAGATATAGTATACTTAGATTTTGCAAAGGCATTTGATACTGTTCCTTATGCAAGATTGTTGGTAAAAGTTAGAGCCCATGGTATAAGAGGTCATATAGCTGATTGGATAGAAGAATGGCTGAGAAATAGAAAACAGAGTTCATCTAAATGGAAATAAATCTACTTGGAGACCTGTATTGAGCGGAGTCCCACAGGGGTCTGTTCTGGGACCTCTGCTTTTTGTTGTCTATATAAATGATCTAGAGAAGGGCCTATCATGTAAAACCTCAAAATTTGCTGATGATACAAAATTAGGCCATAATGTTGTCAGTAGCAGGAGCAATGACAATACAAAAAGACTTAGAGTAACAGCCTGGGCAGATAAGTGGGAGATGAAATTTAATGTTGATAAGTGCAAGATTATGCATATTGGGCCAAAAAATCTAGAATTTGAATTAAAAATGATGATAAAGAGAAAGACTTGGGTGTCACTGTGACAAATGAACTTAAACCCTCAAATCACTGTATGGTAATCAAAAATAAAGCAAATGCTAGACTCAATCTCATGCACACACACATTGAATACAAATCACCCACTATTATAAAGCAACTATACATTTCATATGTGAGACCCCTCCTCAAATACTGCATTCAATTTAATAGTCTCTATTTGATACAAGATATTGAAAAACTGGAAAAAGTACAGAAACAAGCAACAAGAATGATCCCATCTCTAAGACAATTGACATATAAGGAAAGACTGGCATATCTAAGCATGTTCTCATTAAAAAGGAGGAGGTTAAGGGGTGATATGATAGAGGTGTATAAAATGATAAAAGGGTTGGATAAGATTGATTTTGAGTCTCTTTTCATTAAAGATCACAATAATCAGACTAGAGGTCATAGTATGAAATTATGGTAATTATTCGTTTTTTGACCCAGTCTCTTTTTATAATGAGAGCAAACGTTTCTTGTCAATTTTGAGGTGTTCTGCACGAATCTACCATCTATTTCCTGTGCAAATGCGTAGTTTTCGAGATATCATCATCTTGAAAACTACGCATTTGCACAGGAAACGGATGGCAATTTCATACAAAACACCTCAAAATTAACCAGAAAAGTTTGCACTCGCCATTTTCGTTTAAACTAATGAATTTAAACAAAAATATCATGACTTAACCTAACCAATCATCAAGGGCGTACAGTTGACCTAACTGGTGTAACGTACTGAACTGTCCGCAAAATATTAGAACCGATCAATTTGTGATGCGTGATCTTTACGGGGGCTCCACCCCCGTACCCCCCGAGACCTAAATTATACAAATGATAATGTAATAACATGTGCCAACCTTGCATGGGTAGTCCGCTAAATTTCGCGTGCCCTTAAACTGAAATGAGACACGGTTATTTTTAAGATTTTTTTACGGCACTTAAAGACCTTCTGGTCTTTTGTTAAAATACAAGCACTATTGCATTTAGGGCAGGTCACGGATGTCTTAATTATTCTGTGATTGAAAAAAAGGTCTAAACTCTTGTCTTCATCGAGGGCAATATGGCGGATCATGTTGAAACGGGGGCGCGATGCCGGTAAGTGTATCTGTGTAAAGATGCGTTTGCGTTACTCACCTACCGGATACTCTGTTAGTGGGGTCACGGCAGCTGCGGCTGGTTGCGGAGATGGGAGATTTAGCTGCCAGTGAGAACCACCCAGAGGGCCTTAATAAAAATCCTTTGACTTCAGCCCCACCTGCACTGCTAAGAATGAGAGAAATGAGGTGAGCAAGTTACCAATTTTAGTGTGGTTGAGATTATGTCAGATAGGCAGTTCCTACCAATCTGAAACTGGGTTCTCACCTTTAAGATCTCTGGGGCATAGTCAGTCTGCCTCTTTTAACGACTTACTCTTCGACTTATGGGGGGAGGATTTAAGAAAAGTAAAATGTCCTTTGCTTAATTTAATCAACAAAACAACAATAACACTTACAAGGTTAACTGCATTAGCAGGCAAGTTTTTTTCAGGTAACTAAAGAAAATCTGAACAATTTTATTGATCATACACCAATGTGTATTCAGAACCAACTAAGTACTTGAAAAAAATTATTACTACAAAACAAAAGAAACAAACATCATTAGTCCCATACCACACACAAAAATGTCAACATAAAATAAAACCATTAAATTATTGGCCATCACCAGCCCATCACCACACAAAAAAAGACAAGACTTACAGAAAAAAAATAACTTACATAACTAATGCAGAAAAAACAAAGAATACTAGTTACTAGGGCAAGGTCAATGAGTGTTACCCAAATTGTATAAACCTGATAAGTCCCAGATGTGTCATTTTAAACTCCACTTCATCTCACAATCATTAAATGTATTCTTGGCTCAATCAGTACACACAAAAGCAATGTTTATAACAAAAAAATTATGTGAACACTGGCTTCAGCATTTGTGCAGGCATTGGGGAAGAAAAAGCTTTGTCCAAATTCACTTCAATAAACAAATGTCCCAGCCAAAAACAAATCCTTGATAAAGAGAAAAAAAACCAACAACATTTAGAGATTATCCCCTAGCACTGTCATCAGTGGACTCAGGAATCCATGAGTGCAATGATGCCAGAAAAGGGAGCAAAACTGACAATGATAATTAATCTAAAATTTTGGGATATATATTTGCATTAATATGTTGCTCATAAGGCAGTTAAAGGTACAATTTAGTTCACAGCCTGAGAAAGCTCAAAATCTATTGTGATGCATATTGATAACTGAAGTTAGGTTCTTCAACAAGGTCTTTATAAAGGAAATCAGGCATTCAAAAATGATTATGATATTTACATGATAATTTTAAGTGATCCAAATATGTGAGACATGGTTCTTATAGCTAATGGTTAAGCAATACAAAACACCAATGGTAAAAACAAGACTATAGGATCACCTACCACACCATCAAGGAGAAGTGAGATGCTTTCCCGTCTCTTGAAATGGACATTTGATGCCTCAATGTTTTTAACATTCTCTATATTGAGAGAATTTCAAATCTGTTATAATCAATTAAAAAGAGAAGAAAAATATTTTTAGTAACTCTGAAGGCTTGGCTTTCTAAGAAAGCTCTGGCCCAATGGGGATTACTGAAACCTCCCAGGCCCGACTGAGGGGTTTGGGAGCTCTCAGGAATCCTTCCCAATAGTGGAGTTCCCACCAACTTCGGGTGTTAACCATACCATCTGAATGTCTTAAAAATCAAATATGCATAACTGACACGTCATACTTCGTCACAAAAAAACTGAACAGACGAAAAATTGCTAAAAATGATTTACTTGTAAAACAGGACAAATTGAATTACGAAGAAGTAGCCAGAATCACAAATATACCAAAAAAAGGTAGCCAAAATAAACAAATTAACCGAACTTTATATACATACATATTAGAAAGTAGAAAATATTTTTTTTATAAAAAAGTACATTTTATACAAATTTGCACAAGATAATATATATTTTTTCTTATTCAGTTTTGATTGGTTATTCAATATATATTGCTGTTATAACTGGGTGACTAGGTCAAAAAACGAATATTAACCGAAATTATTTAAGCCAAGATGTAGAACAAATTTAAGGAAACAGTTTTACAAATAGAGTAATTAAGTTTTGGAACAGTCTGATAGAAGTGGTGACTTCAGATACACTTGATTCTTTCAAAAGAAGGTTGGATAGTTTGATGTCTGCAAGGGACATCTGGTGATGGTGTTTAAGCCCATTTTTATTGCATGAATGGTACTAGTTTATTTCATAAATATTATGTGCATTTGGGTGATAAATCCCACAGCTCAACACAGGTGTTGTGGGATATAGGGAGGCAGCATCTTGGGTTAGGGGATACTCTCTGTCCTTACACACCCTATTTAAAGAGATTCCTCTGCTGAGCAGTGCCCCCCATAGTACTGTGAGGTATTGAAAAACTCATGATCTTCACTTGCCCCACAAACACCTTTAAATGGGAGACCCAAAATGGGTGCACACACATTTCTACATTACTGTACAGTCTTTACAGCCACACCTACACTTTTCCTCCTAAGTATATATATTGTAATGTATATGGATGTAAATTGTGACTTGGTCTGCAATTGATATGGACCATGACTTATTTTTGGTTAGCATGGTACTGGTATTGATGGGTACCATAATGAAATTGACTGGATTCTTTGGATCTGATATATTTGCATGTCAGGTATAAATAGATATAGTATGTAACATATTTGTGGATAGTAGCCTATTATGACTTTGATCCTCTGGATCCAGAGATTCTATCTTTAGTTTTAAATTGATAATTAATTAGTTTTAAATATACTTAATTAGTTTTGTAAAAATTGGTTATTACCAATGTACAGGCAGTTTTTACATAGTGGAGCCACCTCGACGGGCCGAAGTGGCCCCTAGTGTGCCCACTATAAAAATTTCTTATGTTCTTATGATTAATGATCTTACTCAAATCCATCAAGTCATCACTGCGAGCCGAATCAAGGGTCTTAGAATCATCCACCCGTAACCTTTTAGTACTTTTAGAAGTTACTCCTTTCTCATGATTGGATTTAGGAAAGTAAATATAACCTATAGCCTAGGGCTTAGGGTATAGGGCACACTAAGGCCAGGCCTAGCTCAATGAGATGAACTAGAGTTACTAGACCATAGTTGTTACCAAAAACAAACCTATGCCTTGTCAAACAAGTACAAGAAACACTGGAGTGATCTTATATCAGTTAAAAACAATTCCAAAATGCAGGATCAATCTCAACTACAGCCCTGGAAAAAATTTTCAACACCACACCCTCGGTTTCAGTAATAAAATTTTTTAACTTTTTGTTAACAAGCAATTCTAGGCGCGTCCGATTACCACAAAAATTCACCAAGAATTACCTCCGTAATCTCAACTAAGCACTCATTGCAAAACCACAAAATGGCGGACATCGGAATAACGCACACCATTTTTCAAAAGAATTTTGAAAAGTTTTTAAAAAAAATTTCTAAAAAAAAAAAAAGGGCATACAGTTGACAATTGGTTAGGTTAAGTTGTGTTATTTTCGTTAGTTTTAACGAAAATAACACTACTTAACCTAACCAATTGTCAAGGGCATACAGTTGACCTAACCGGAACTTAAATGGCGGACCATCGGAATAACATTGAAGGTCCGGTTAGGTCAACTGTATGCCCTTTTTTTATTTTTTAGAATTTTTTTTTTAAATTGTAAAAATTCTTTTGAAAAATGGTGCGCGTTATTCCGGTTAGGTCAACTGTATGCCCTTGACAATTGGTTAGATGCCGCCTTAGGTTAAGTAGTTATTTTCGTTAAAACTAACGAAAATAACAAAACTTAACCTAACCAATTGTCAAGAGCATACAGTTGACCTAACCGGGCTATGGAAAACTGATACATGTGGGTAGTTGGGAGGTAACGAAAATGGTCCACTTGAGTCGGTAAGTAGTTAATCTAACAATTATTAAACTCCTTTTATGTCAATAACTGGGTAGATGAAACCAATTGGTTGCTCACCAGAGTCATTCTCCACACTAGTATTTGTATACTGTGTGATAGAGCGTGCTTGGTAGTATTGATACACACTACCAATCAACCAACAAACAAAAAGGACGCTGGTGGAAAAAAAAAATGCTGGGGAACAAAGGACTTGAAGGAAGAACGAACGGCATGGTGAACGAAGGGGCTTGAAAACAGAAAAAGATCTCCACCAGCAAGGACCCTCTCAAAAATTAAGCATCTGGAAGAGGGACTCCGAGGGGAGATCGGGACTTACTTAATACCACTCAGTAAGTGAACAATTGTATTTCTAAACCCCAGTTTAGTGATAACATATAAACTAGGTCCACTTAAATTAGGCCTACATTGTTATGGAAAACTGATGAGTGGGTAGTTGGGAGGTAACGAAAATGGTTCACTGAGTAGGTAGGTAGTTAATCTAACAATCATTAAATTCCTTTTATGTCAATAACTGGGTGGATGAAACCAATTGGTTGCTCACCAGAGTTATTCTCCACACTAGTATTTATATACTGTGTGGGAGGAGCGTGCTCGGTAATAAGGATACATTACCGCTCAACCAACCGAGGAATAAACCAAGACAACGCTGGTACAAGAAGCCCCGCGAAGAGGAGAACAAGAGGAGAACAAAGGGAAGAACGAAAACGAAGAACGGGGCGAGAGGACGTACCAGCAAAGTGCGCTCTCGAAAACATAACCGGAGAAGGGAGACACTCCGATAACAAAAGTAAGTGACTAATTGAGTTTTTACACCAAAGTTAATCTCATTAAATTAAGCTGGGTCAGACAAGTTAGGCTACATTGTGGCCTAAGACCCAGCATCAACTCATAGCTTAACAAAGGTGAAGGTAGATTGCCCTAACCTAATTCTTGTGAGGAATCCTACTGTGGACCTCAATTTATCTGCCCGCTCTGGACCATTTCCGGAATCTCTAGGCTGACCCCTCTAGGCTAGACTTGATCTACTCTATAGTTAGACTGGAGATATAAGGGGTGGGTTAATTGTGGACCAATCATACAGAGCATTTTTCGCATTGGTGGTCCGTGTGTGGGGAATTTACAAACCTTAACCTTACTTAACAAAAATTGCAGAATTAGGCTAAATGGTCTAGCCTAAGCCTAACCTGAGCAAGCCTAATTAGGTCTACAACCTAGGGCCTAACTAGGAAACATTTACATTTAAGGAGTCTCATTCTCTTATAAGCTTAGACCTGACTGACATAAGTACTTGGGGGGGATTAAACCAAATTTAAACTTGACTGTTTTGTCTGTGCTCTCTCTTCTCTGGTAATTTCTTCTTGTCCTCTATTTCATTACGATCCCCAGTTAAACAATTTTGACTTAGACATGGACAGTGCAGAATTGAAAAAGTTAAAAAAGAAAAGGGGGGCAAAGTTGGGAGCTGTTACAAAGGCTGTGAACACTTTTAACAATATTACACAACCAGGTAAGAAAAATATAGTGTGTGTAATTATTAAATTAGAAATTAAAAGAAGGAAATAATAGCCATTAATGAGAGTATTTCAGAGTTAGTTGAATCCGAAATGGCTGAAGAACAATTGATAGACCTTTACGCTGATGATGATGATCAGGTAAGCTCAATTGAACAGCAAATAAGGGAACTACGGTCTCGGTTGACTGACTTAACACCAAAAAAACCTAATTCTGATTTTAATCAAAGTAGGGCTAACCTTCAACAAAATTTAAGTGGCATGCAAAATCCTGAGTCACAAGAATTGAGGGCTCAGTTACCCATTTTGCAAATACCAACATTTGAAGGGGACACGGTACAATTCCCATCTTTCATTGACAAATTTGAGAATTTAATAGGTAATAAACCTTATATTTCAACTGTTGAAAAGTTTAGTTACTTAACTAGTTCCCTTAAAGGCCCAGCCTATAACCTGATAGCCTATTTACCAGCCGTAGGGGATTCATATGAAGTAGCTATTGATCTTTTAAAACGTAATTACGTTAATAAAGATGTGATTATATATGAATTATCTCAACAAATTTTTGAATTTGCACCCATAAAAGATAACCATAGTGATATGGAAAATTTTTATACAAAATTAGAAGCTATTATAGGACAACTGGTTAGCAATGAGATAGATATTAAAACTTCATCTTGGCTTATACAAAGCATAGTACTTAGGTGCCTTCCTTCGAGGGTTAAAGATAATTTAATTCTAAAGACGGGAGAAAATTATCCTAATTTAACACAAATAAGACAACACTTCCCCAATATCCTAACTAATTACAACTTGAGAGATTTTCCAACACATAAGACCCAGACTATGGATAAACCAAAGACTGTTCCCAGAGACCAACTAGCTACAGCCAAACAGACAAAACTTGATACTGTAGAATCAAATGTGACCAACTACAAAACACGAACACCTACATTACAGAACTTTAATGTAACTGCTGCCTCAACTTACACACCATATTGCAAATTTTGTGCAAGTAATGAACACAGTAGTACTGGGTGTGACAAATATTCAGATTTTAACCAAAGGGCTAAAAGATGTGAACAGTTGAACCTGTGTAAAAAGTGTACTGGCCAGGGACATTATAAGAAAGACTGTAAATCTAGGTTAAGATTCAAGTGTAAGTTTTGTAAAAGTTTACGACATGTCTCATCAATGTGTGATTCACCAAAGTGTCCAAATAATAGTACTCAAACTCAAAAGATACCTCCCCCAAACAAAGGTAATCAAGAAAATGCCACTTTCATGGGACATTCTGCTTGTTCAAACAATGTAACAAGAAACACTGAGATTCTTTTACCAACTATTACTTTGGACTTAGTGAATAGTGAGGGTAGTACCACTCCAGTGAGATGTCTTATAGACTGTTGTTCTCAAAAACATTTGTTTAAAAAAATGTAGTTAATAAATTGGGTTTGACACCAAACCCGAATGAACAAAACCTCAATATTGCGTCCTTTGTTAAGGATAACTCGGACAAAAATAGCTATAAGACAATTGACCTGGAACTACATTTAGAAAGTAAATTCAAGAAAATTGAAGCAGTTATTATTTCTAAAGTAGGACAAACAAACTGGTTATACCCAAACTAGAACAAACCATAAATCATTTGAAAAAACACTAAAAATAGCTGATAGACATATCACTAACAACACAATAGCTAACATTGAAATGCTAATAGGGGCAGATTATATAATCTTATTCATAAGGGCATAGTAGAGATAGGTAATGGTATAGCTATTCAGACTCCATCAGGGATAGCCCCTTTGGGTGACCTATCAGAATACAACCTAGACCTAAACCAAAACAGTGCATGACCAACAAATACTATGTGCCTCAACTCAGTCCTACATAACACCTGTAAGAATAGCAACACTTTGAATAATATTATCTCAACTGAGAACATTAATTCATCATTATCAAATGAAACTTTGGATGAGGCAATTCAAACTTTATGGTTGCTAGAATCTGTGGGTATACATGACACACATCAAACTTCAGAAGATCAGTTAATGGTAGAAAGATTTGAAGACACCATTCAGTGTAAAGACAATAGTTATTTTATTGAGTTACCTTGGAAAATAAATTGTCCAACTTTAAGAGATAATCTCAAAGTAGCTAAAGGACATTTATATAAAGTAATGAAAAAACTCAAACAAGAAAATAATGTAAAAATATATAATGATGTCTTCAAAGAACAGCTACAGAAAGGCTTCATTGAAGAAGTAACAGATAACCCTTTTAAAAAAGATGGTTGTCATTATTTAACCCACAGGGGGGTTTATCGACAAGATGCCCCAACAACAAAACTCAGAGTAGTATATAATTGTAGCCTCAAAGACAGTGATAAACACAGTTTGAATGATTGCTTGATTGAGGGTCCTAATCTCATTTCTGACCTTGTGAAGATCTTACTGAGGTTCAGGTTAGACAAATATGCTGTACAAAGTGACATTTCGAAGGCATTTTTGAGAATAAATCTTAAAAATGAATATGATAAGAACCAACTTAGGTTCTTATGGTTCAAGGATCCATTTGATTTGAATAAAGGGTTCATAACCTATAGATTTAATGTTGTGTTGTTTGGAGCCAATTGCTCACCTAGCCTATTAGCATTGACAATTAAACATCATTTAAACCAGTTTAATAACTCTCTAACATTGAACTTCCTTAAGGAACATTTTTACGTAGACAATCTAATAGGCTCAACGACAACAAATCTGAATTATCTGAAGTCTATGAACACTCTCAAAACATTATGCAACAAGGTAACTTTGAACTTAGAGAGTGGATTTCAAATAATGAGGATTTAAACAAAAAGATTTTAAAAGATAATAATGGTCTTACTGAGCCATCAGACAGAGTTAAAACTTTAGGTATGAACTGGTATTTGGATGCAACTTCTAACAGTCATGATTCAATCTGTACTAAAGGTTTTAAACTTGATGAGGAAGCAAATACTAAAAGACAAATATTATCAGAGGCTTCCAAAATTTTTGATCCTATGGGTCTATTCCTGCCTTCAACAATAAAATCAAAGATTCTCCTCCAAGAAATTTGGAGGACAAATGTTGGGTGGGATGATCCAATAACAAATGAAAATCAAAAATCTTGGAAGAAGTTAGCTACTGATTTAACAAAAGTGCAGAACATTAAAATTCAAAGGTGCTGTGGGTTTAGGGATAAGCCCCAGAGGCTTCATGTGTTTGCTGATGCAAGCACACAAGCTTATGGGTGCTGTGCGTATCTTGTAAGCCCTACAGAAAGTCATCTAATTTATGCCAAAGGGAAAGTTGCACCTCTCAAACCTACCCGAACCATACCTCAATTGGAACTATTGGCTGCTACATTAGCCATTAAAACCATTTCATTGCTTAAGGATGCTTACTATGATGTGTTCATAACTAATATCCACGTCTGGCTTGACAGTCAGATTTGTCTTGCATGGATACGGAATGATAGCATTAATAGTAAGAATATCTTTGTAAGAAATAGGCTAAAAGAAATAGCTGACGCTAATGAAAGCCTACAAGTAAACTTTCACTATGTTCCAACTAAACAGAATCCAGCAGACTTTCTGACCAGAGGTTTATCCTACAAGTTGTTGAAGTCAAACAAAACTTGGTTTATGGGACCTAAGTGGCTCTGTAATACAGACCAATGGCCTGTGGAACAAGTTAACTTGACATTAAATTTAATCTTTTCAAATGAAAAGGTTGAACCAATCACTAATTATGAAAAGTATTCTGATTTCAACAAACTTGTTAGGGTGACAGCCTACTGTTTGAGGTTTGCTCACAACTGTTTAGCTACAATTAACAAACAGCTAAATAAAAATAATCATAATTATACAGAGGTTGCAACCCAATACTGGATAGGCCAAGCCCAACAAAAAGAGTACAATAAAGAGTTAGAATTCTTAACTAATGGGAAACAAACAAAAGAACCTGTACCATCAGTAGTTGTGGATCTAAACTTGTTCAGGGATGAGGAAGGCCTTCTAAGGTGTAAAGGGAGATTAGACAAATCAAAACTGTCATACAAAAGCAAAAATCCAATCCTTTTACCTAGATTTAGCTATTTGACAACATTAATAATCAGGAAAACACACAATGATGTATATCATATGGGGGTACCACAGACACTAACTACATTAAGAAAAACTTATTGGATACCCAAGGGAAGGATCACTGTTAAAACAGTCCTGAGTGAGTGTGTTACATGTAGGCGTATTCATGCTAGGCCCTATAGGAAACCAAATCCTCCTGCTTTGCCAAGGAGAGAGTTACTCTCAACAGACCCTTTGAGACTGTAGGCATTGACTATACAGGAGCATTGACTGTAGGGGTGGGTGACACTGAACAAAAAATGTACATTGTACTGTTTACATGTGCAGCCTCACGAGCTGTTTATTTGGATGTTGTGGAGGACCTAACAGCAGAATCTTTTGTTGCTGTCTTTAAGAGATTCTGTGCACGACATTCAGTACCCAAGACAGTTTGGACTGACAATGCTACATATTTCAAAGCTGGTGAACAAGTCATCCACGACTTGTTAAGCAATGAAATCACACAATTATATATACAAAATACAAACATAAAGTGGAAGTATATTCCGGTTGCCTCTCCTTGGTATGGTTCTATCTGGGAGAGGAATATACAGACAGTAAAGAATTGCTTGAAGAAAGCAATTGGCAAAAAACAGATACACTTATTTGGGTTACTCACTCTCCTGGCTGAGATTGAGAACATCATTAACAATAGACCACTCACTTATGTGAGTGACAACATTAATGACCCAGAACCATTAACTCCAAATCATTTGATTCGGGGAGAACAAGTTAGTCTCCTGCCGGACTACAATATAGACTCTTCAGAAGACCCAAACTGGACTCAACGACATGATGAGCTCCAGACTAAGTTACAACATTTAACTAGAGTTAAAGCTCATTTCATTAAACAGTGGAAAACTGAGTACTTGATGGGTCTAAGGGAGAGACATAAACAAATGACTAAGAAGGATTGGTCTGACACAATTAAGGTAGGGGACCTTGTTCTCATACATGACAGTACTCCAAGACAATACTGGCCTCTGGCTAGAGTTTCAGAACTCAGACCAGGGGCAGACGGGGTAACAAGAGTGGTCAAATTAAGGACTTCAACGGGTGACACAACAAGAGACATTTCTCTTTTGTACCCTTTAGAGTCTGGACCCAAAACAATGGACTTTGGAGAACCTTCTCCACTGACAGTAACAACTGGAGACACTGAACTTCCAGTAACTATTCCTTTGACAGTAGGAGTGGTAACGCATCCTACTACAACATTGACAGACACAAGACCTCAGCGACAAACAGCATTAAAAGCGCGACTATTTTTACAACAAAAAATAGATGCTGGGGAATTGTAATTTTATCTTCTAACTTTCATTTTTTCTTTTCTTATGGTAAAGACCATAGACAGTTTCATCCTATGGATGTATATTTTCTCTTCTAATTAAATGCTACACCTTCTCCATGAGAAGGTGAGGATAGGCACTGTTAATCAGATTAACAGGCATTTACAGTTAAATAGTTAGCTAGTCTACACTCAGACAAAAATTGGTGACATTGACACCAAAATTTTTATCTCCCGGGGCCCCCAGTATATGGAAAACTGATGAGTGGGTAGTTGGGAGGTAACGAAAATGGTTCACTGAGTAGGTAGGTAGTTAATCTAACAATCATTAAATTCCTTTTATGTCAATAACTGGGTGGATGAAACCAATTGGTTGCTCACCAGAGTTATTCTCCACACTAGTATTTATATACTGTGTGGGAGGAGCGTGCTCGGTAATAAGGATACATTACCGCTCAACCAACCGAGGAATAAACCAAGACAACGCTGGTACAAGAAGCCCCGCGAAGAGGAGAACAAAAGGAGAACAAAGGGAAGAACGAAAACGAAGAACGGGGCGAGAGGACGTACCAGCAAAGTGCGCTCTCGAAAACATAACCGGAGAAGGGAGACACTCCGATAACAAAAAGTAAGTGACTAATTGAGTTTTTACACCAAAGTTAATCTCATTAAATTAAGCTGGGTCAGACAAGTTAGGCCTACATTGTGGCCTAAGACCCAGCATCAACTCATAGCTTAACAAAGGTGAAGGTAGATTGCCCTAACCTAATTCTTGTGAGGAATCCTACTGTGGACCTCAATTTATCTGCCCGCTCTGGACCATTTCCGGAATCTCTAGGCTGACCCCTCTAGGCTAGACTTGATCTACTCTATAGTTAGACTGGAGATATAAGGGGTGGGTTAATTGTGGACCAATTCATACAGAGCATTTTTCGCATTGTGGTCTAAGACCTAACATCAACTCATAGCTTAACAAAGGCTAAGGTAAATTACCCTAACTTAAATTGGTGAAGAATTTTACTGTGGACCTCAATTTACTCTGCCTGCTCTGGACCATTTCCGGAATCTCTAGGCTGATCACAACAAGGCTAGACTTAACCTACTGTACAGTTAGACTGGAAATATTAGGGGTGGGTTAATTGGGGACCAATTCATCAGAGCACTTTTCACACGGGCCTTCAATGGCGGACATCAGAATAACATTGAAGGCCCGGTTAGGTGAACTGTGTCCGGGTTTTTTTTTTTTTTTTTTTTAAAGAAAAATTTAAAAAAAATTTAAAAATCTTTTGAAAAAATTGTATGCCTTATTCTGATGTCCGCCCACAAAATATTTGGTGACTTCATACCCCTGTACATTTGTTCTGTAATTTTGATACCAGCATTTTGGTAGAAATAATGAAAACTTTAGTTACGAGATGCAAGGAAACTAGTTGGAGGATGCTAGAAAGGAAAGGGATCTTGGCATTATTGTTTGTAGTGATTTCAAATTTTCTACGGGCTAGAAATAAAGTAAATAAAATGTTAGGTATTATTAAGAGGAATGCTAGTTACAAGAATAAGGAAGTCATCTGTAAATTATATAATTCTTATGTTAGGCCTCACTTAGAATACCGCATTCGAGTTTGGTCCCAGTGGCGTACTAAGGGGGGGGGGCGAGGGGGGCGGTCCGCCCCGGGTGACAGCCAGGAGGGGGGGTGCCATCGGGAGAGTTGAAATACCAGTACAAGTTTTCAAACCAAATGAAAAATTCGCCAAAGAAAAAAAATTAAAAAATGTTTAAACTATTACAACAGCTTAATGTTAATTTCCACTATAAAATAAATTTTTATTTTTATTTGCAATACAAAATTTACAAACGAAAAATTAAATATTTGATAAAAATTACATCGAAAGGCGAACGTTTGTTGACGTTTTAGTCATCAGTTCGCTGAGCATAGCCAGCTGGCTGCAACTGACATTCCAAGTCTTGCTCACTTGACACTGTGACTCCACAACATGAGGTATGTTTCATTAAATAATTATGATAAAGCATAAAGTGCTGGTGTTTATAACAATATCATGGTACTTATACCAGTGTCCAGTAATTTTTGACAATGTGGTATCATAGTGATATTTAAGTGTTTGTAAATGCATCGTCGTGATGTTATAATACCTGGTAAATGCATCGTCGTGGTTATAAACTCATGTTTATGAATGGTGGTCCCTGTGACTACTGGTTATCAGTTAAAAGACAGGAAAGTCACGCTTTGCACTAAACTTTAGGCTTGACTTTTTTCCTACAACCATGACTACTGAAGTAGGGTGTCAGGAAATGATTGCCCCCACCCTGTAGAGCAAAAACTAGAAGAGATAGATAAAAACCGGCGAGACCACTTGAAAGAGCGTTAAAATTTGAATAAAAACCATTATATTCTATTCCTGTGATTTTAATTCTTACCATTTTTTTCCCCACAGAAACCATGGCGTCATCTATTTTGAACGATTCAGAGAAAAAGCGAGTTCTTGACCGCATTCGAGCTGTCACATTTCGTGAAGCAAAGGAAGCTGGTGCAACTTTCATAACTCGACACTGGGTGGCTGAGAGATTAAAAAGATCAGAAGACTTTGTCAAAAGGAATTGGAATAAGAATCCTGAAGATTGTGAAACAGAATTTCGAGGAGGAAGACCGGAGAAATTATCTCAAGAATCGAAAGACATTGTGCTTGCTGCATCACGGCGCCGAAAGAAGAGCTGCTCTGAGGTAGCGAAAGAGATACTTATCCGTCGTGGTAAGATAGTCAATCGGCAACTTGTGCATCAATTTCGAGTTCGCCAAGGCTTGAGTGCTTGGCATGAAATAGCTAAGCCACGGAAGAGTGATCTTAATATTGAAGATCGGCTATGGTTTTGTGATTATCTTGAGGAATGGACGGAAGACGATTTCCTTCACTTGGTTGTCAGCGATGAATTCTTCGTTTATGTCTCCAGAAAACCAAATTTTCAGAATGATCGGGTTTGGGCAACAACTCCTGATGAAGTCCCAGACGACCAGAAGTATCGAGAAATAGTAAAAAATCCAGCATGTGTGGGTGTTTTCATTATGTTCTCTATTCGGAAGCTCATCTGGGTTATCAAACCAAGAGGAACCAGTTGGGATGGGCCTTATTTTCGAAATGTAATTTTAGCCCAACATGTAATTCCGTTTTTGAAAGACCCCGAGTGTGTTTTGGATGTTGAACAGGCAACCTTTCTTCACGACAAAGCCCCCTGTATGAAAGCACTTGCGACTCAACAACTGCTTAAGGACAATAACATTGATTTTTTTCGGAAATAATGAATGGCCTGGCAATTCTCCCGATCTTAATGTCTGTGAACATGTCGGATCCATCATGAAGGATCGGGTGGAGTCCTTAATGCTGGAACAACCCATTCAGAATCGGTATTCACAGAAATTATGACTGCAAAGATCAACGAAGTCCTTGAAGAAATGAGTCATGATACCGATCTCTTTGAGACACTTCTGGGATCATACCCCCGTCGATTAATGGCCGTCAGAGCTGCAAATGGGGGCAACACCCGATATTAAAACAAGTGTTTTTTATTCAAAATTAAACGCTCTTTCGCGTGGTTTTGTCTGTTCTATTACTGCTTATTAAATAATGATATCAATTATAATAGCTAGCATTATACCATACTATACTGAATTAGTGTTAATACATTGGCATTGATAATTGTCTCTGCTTGTCTGGGTTGATAATCTGATAACTCAATGGGTATCTGGTTGGAAAAACTCTGAGAACCACTTGTTTGAAGCTTTTCTGTTGTAATAATTTTCTTTATTTACTGGATATACTGTTAATTTTCATTTTGTCAGTGGTCTAGTTATTTGTGAGTAATGCTCATACTTTTCTGCTTTTTTTTAGGAGTCGTGTTTGCACTTATGTTCATGCTTTATACCTTTTGATTTTAAAATTTTGCAGAAAACATCCACTATGAAGAGAAATCGACCCAGTGGATTCCAACAAAGAAAAATGAAGAAGGCAAGAGAAGAAGTGGCTCAGGCAATGTCCGGATCAGTTTTGAAGTATGTGACGCCTTCAACATCAAGTACAATAGGAGAAAGTCCTGAAGATATTCAGCCTGGTGAATCTGAAGGGCAAATACAAGAAGCATTAGCCCTGTTCAAAAATCAACTTTTTCTTATTTTCATAGGTTTCTGTACTTTTTCCCATGCTTTTTGACCTGAAAAGGCCGAAAATCACAACCATTTTGACCTAGGTTGTTGGGAAGCATTGCCGCATGGGGCTTTAAGTTTTCTGCCTTGAACTCGGCCAAAAGCACCAGTTCCGGGGTCCCTTGAATCATGTTTTGCATTATAACTTTTTATCTGAACAAGATAGAGCAACAAAATAGGCACCAAATTAAAGTGTTTTTAATCCTCTTTCTAACTTATACAATTATGATAGTCTTGGAACAAGAAATGGCACATTACAAAGATTTCAGAAATATCACAAAATTCGTTTTCTCACACTCAAGGCAGACAAGGCGCCTTATTCATGACACAAATTTGAGATTAACATTTTGTCACAAGTCTAATCGATCAAGAAGTGAAAGCATTACATGATGATTAATTTCATAATGACATTTACACAGTCAGTTGTTGAGAGTTTGTTTCTTGAAGCTGTCAAAGCGGCGTCTGTTGAACTCCACAGCTTGAAGGAGATAGTCCCTTTGCTTGGCATCTGTTGTTATGACATTTGCAAAGTCGCTCATCATCTTGACACCACGTTCAGCAATGTCATTCACCGCTTTCAGATTCTTAACATAGTCCAACGCTTTTCTGTAGTCCTCATTCTGTGGCCAAGACGTGACAGGTTCCAGAAGCCACTCGGATCCGATGTTCAGTGTGTCCAGCAGGAAATGTGATTCTGGGCCAATGAGATCAACCAGGGTGGTCTTAGCTGTGACTCTCTGGAATAGAGGCTTTCCTGTTCTGAAGCTGTCTGGCTTCTCAGTGGCATGTAACTGGGCAGCAATGTCGTGCTTCAATGTGTCACTCAATCTACTGCTGAACAGGGCAAATGGCACGACTTCCTGCGTCAGGTATCATTTGTGGTTTTCCATCTTATTAAGTACTGCATCAGCAAGCTCTGGGTCAGTTTTCTTGTACTTCAACATGTCCTGGATTAGACTTAGATCATTCACGGGAGCATCTGCAGCAGACATTGACATCATCCATACAGGAGTGTAGAACAGCGCAAGGAAGGCGTTGAGTCTTTCCAGCTTTGATACAGTGTCTTCGTCGTACTCAAGTTGATCTGCAAACATCAGCATTTTCATGGAGTACAGGTTTTTGGCCATCCATCTGGCCTGATGAATGGCGCCTGGTCGACTCCAGTGAATACCTCGAGGAGGCGTTCCTCCAAGAACAATGACTGTCAGTTCAGCCATTTCCCTGTAGTCGGCTCTTGGAAGCCTTTCTGCTGTTAGAATGTCTTGGAGTATTTCTTCACTGTTCTTCTTCTTTTCCTTCAGCCATTTGCTGTTGATAGCCAGCATCTTTGGGTTTTCCTTGGACAAGTCCGTCCAAACATCCTTCAGATGCTCAAACCAGGGATTATCTGGCCCCTTCACCTTCCCAAACAGCTCCTACTAGGATTAAGGAAATACTGGAACGCCTGTCTGTTGGTGGGAAGCTGGGAACCACTGATCAAAAGTTAAAGTGCAAAACATAATTCAAGGGACCCCGGAATTGGCGCTTTGGCCGATTTCAAGGCAGAAAATGTAAAGTTCCATGCGGCAATGCTTCCCAACATCCTAGGTCAAAATAGTTGTGATTTTCAGCTTTTTCAGGTCAAAAAGCATGGGAAAATGTACAGAAACCTATGAAAATAAGAAAAAGTTGATTTTTGAACAGGCCTAATTAGAAACATTTTCACAAGAGGATTCAAATGAGAGAGAGAGAGAGAGAGCAAGGATTGGAGGATGGCAATTTATCTTCTAAAAGCAGTGAAACTGATGAAGAGGAGACGGATAGATTTTCAATTTATTCTGATGTTGCTGCTTGGCCAATCCCGGTTCCAAATGACTTGAGAGTGGATCTTATTTAGAGGGGAAGTGAACCCTTCCAAAATAGGGATGGACCTTTCAGTGCAGTTCAAAGACAAGGAGAGAAATCCAAAGGGAAGAGTCGACAGCTGACCACTGCATGGTTCTATAAGGCTCTGCCAAATGGTGAGAAAGTTTTGAGGCATTTTATAGGCATTATCTATAAAATTGGTTGTAAACAATGTGATTCCTTTTACATAGGTCAGACGGGAAATGATTTGCACACACGTATAAAACAGCATCAATATTCCGTTAGAACGGGACAGTCGTCCAGTGCCCTTTTTGTCCATTTGTCAGTTATATCCCACTGTATTGATTGGAATAATGCTTCAGTTTTATTTAACTCTAGCAACATTGTTAATAGAATATTCTTGAGTCTGCCATTATCCAACTTTCAAATAACTTTAACATAAGCAAAGGTCTTTTTCAACTCGATCCTGTGTTTTGAATTCTTTCAGAACAGATTTAGATAAGAAGGGTAGAACGCTAAATCTTTGGTAAACTTGTATGCTACTCTATTAACTTTTATTTTTCAATTTATTTTTATATACATCGAACCTTAACCAAGAAAGGCAGTGTTAAAACCCGGGCAGATTTCCAGTATAAATTTTTTTTTTTTAATAACATTGGTTGGAAATAACTCATTTGATCTTGTGCTAAAAATCGATATTTTTTCCTTACAAATTTGTATGCCTCTCCGATAATCTTTTAATTTTTATTTTTCCGTTTATTGCATATATACTGTATATATATAATATATATATATATATATATATATATATAGAATACTTTTGATCATATAGTGTATATATATATATATATAGGCTGTAACTATGTACTTCAGTGTTCCTGAGGATGTCATTAGACGAAAGCGCTTGAGCACCATTGTTTCCTTTCCTTCGTGGTTTTATTCATCATAAATATTTTTCACGTGTTACTTTCGTGAAATAATTTTCATATATATATATATATATATATATGGTTGAGATATATAGTAAAATTTACATGTCCGATTAAGTTTCTTATCTGTATGGGTTTTCTTCCTTTCACTCCACTCTAACTAAATTGCAGGTCCTTTCTGCGAGATAACAGCATACAGAGTTGGTGGAACGTCAATTAAGTTTAATAATTCGAACTTGTAACCTATATAGTGGTATAGACTCGCCTAATATGTAATTATTAAAATCATGGGAGTGCTTTCATATTAAATTAACGTTTCAGTCGAAATAAGACTCCAATCTACACAGTCTCTTTTATACTAAACAGAAATCCAAGAAAATGGTTGCCCAGCGAACACACTACGTAAATACAACGTTGTATCCTGATTGCATCTTGGTCAGGTCAGAAATTGACGTTGTACTGACGTAGTCACAACATAAAACTTAAACGTTATATTGCAACGTTGCATACACGTGAAGTACAAGTAAACTTCTAACGTAATTTTTTGTACGTAGCATAAACGTTTGACCGTAAGGTTTTACATCCATAGCATATAATTTCGTATTACGTTACTCTTTGTTTCAAATAGGGCGGCTTTGTTGGACCAAATTTTATCCTTAAGACACCGTTGCATCTACGTAAACTTTATGTAATATCACAACGTTGTGAAAACGTAACTGAGACACCACAAATTTATGTTGTATCTACGTCAGTGCTAAAATGCAACCTTGTGACAACGTTTTAACTACGTAAATTTGTTGCTTGGGTGGTTGGTTGATTCATCCGTTTTGTCAGTAAGAAGGGTCATGGAGACGAATGACATACATCAGTAAAAAAAGCAGGTTCCTCTTTGTTCTCCATCTTATCTCTCTTACTGGTCTTCAGGTGCGTAGCTTTCCCATTGGTGGTTGTTGTTGTTGGTTAGCCGATCAGCCCACCTTGATCGAGCAAGCCGGCGGCACGCAGGTAACCGATCGCCCTCTCTGGAGTGGACCAGAGGTTCAGCGCACTAGTGATGTTGTGTTGTGTTCTATGCTGTGCTAGAGATGATTAACTAGCTACTGCTAAGACACATTATGAATAAAAATATAAAAATTATGATAAAAATCTGATTAGTAACATAATATTCAATGCAAACCGCAATTAGGATGCTCAGATTTGTATTAACATAAGAATAAAAAAGTGCTAATTTCGAGATTAAGCATTTCCTCGGACTGTTACCTTTATAAAAGAAAATTATTCTCAGGGCCGGATTAAGAGTTTTCGGGATCCTAAGCCATTTTAAATTTTTAGTAGTAGTGGAGGCAAGAGCTAGCGCCGAAGGCGCCGAAATTTTTTCACTTTCATTCTCATCCTGTTATAACCTAGCAATTTTACTGGGATTAATAGTATTTTGATTATCATGCTCTGTAGAACCACTGTCAGTTTGGACATTTTTTCTTTTGAAAAATTTATAAAGGTCCATTATCTTTGGTCCTGTGACACTTGCAAATAGTACTCTACAAAGTTACAAATAGAAATAGGAATTATTACTAACCATAACATTAAGGTCCAATGGTCCATTATAATGAAATAAAAAACCCAAACAAAATCCACACAAAATTTTGTGTGTGCAATACAATGTGAAAAATTGTAAATTAAATGAAAACTAAATTTCAAAATGTGTAAAAAACTGAATACCAAATTTTAAAAATAGCATACTTAATGTTTCATTTCATTTATTAGTTACATGTTTGAGACCAAGCGGCTTTCACACATGATCACACACACACACATTCATACACACAAAGTTTAATCAATACTTAATATTATCAAAATTTAGAAAGTTCACAAAGTAAATATTTAAATGAATGTAAACAAAAATCGATAAACTGCGGTTGCCAGGTGCCATGAAAAATAACGCAATACTCATGAAACACAAAATCGCTAGAAAGCTAGCTAACATTTTTCGATTGGCGCATGAAATTAAATACATAAAAATAATCAAAATAATAATTAATAATAAAAATCAAAATAATAATGAAATTAAATATGTAAAATATTTAATTGAATATGTAAATTAAATACGTAAAAATAATCAAAATAATAGTTTATTAGCTCAAGGGGGGGGGGGGGGGCGATCGCCCCTGTCGCACTCCCCTTCGGTACGCCTCTGCAGGTGGCAGGTGTCGTCTGTGGAGTTGTCTAGTCGGTGTTTATATGTCTGTAAGTTGGGGTGATGTCCACATCGGAATCGTGCTAAGTTAATTCGATCCGATCTGCTCAGGCTGGTCTCTGACCTGTTAATGGGTGGCAGCTTCGCACCTAGTACCGCATTCGGACCGAGTCGTGTCAGTGCTTTGTGGGTTAGGTGTGTGTGTATGTGTTTTCTGTGCTGTGTGATGTCTGTGGGGCGTGGTATGGAATGGAGGATTTGGTTATAAATTATAATGTCTCTCTGGTGTTACCTTAATGGTGCGAGGTGTCGATGCATGATTGTACATGTAGTGGAAAGGGTGTTGTGGGTTAGTTGTCGCTGCTGCCATGAATTGTGTTCCCCTCATATCTAAATGTTCCCTAACTTTCAGTACTTTTGTTTGTGTGTGCAGGTGTTCTATTGGTTTTGTTTGAGTGCATCCTGTAATGATACGAAGTGCGTTGTTTTGTATTGTCTGTAAGGTGTTTATGTGTGTGTTTGAGATAATGGGTGCCCAGCATGGGCTAGCATAGTCCATAACTGAGCGAATATATTGTTTGTATATGAGTGATGTGGTTTCCTGCTGGTGTCCAAAGTTTGTGCCTGTTAGTACCCTAAGCGTGTTAAGTCTTGACGTACATTTGTTTTTAATGTCCTGAATGTGGTTTGCAAAAGATAATGATGTGTTGTATGTGACCCCAAGTATTTTGGTCCTGTGAGTGTGTGGAATGTTGGTGTTGTTTAGTGTAATCTGTGGAGTTATCTGGTATTCTTTTGTGTTGCTTGTAAGCAAAGTGATGGTTGATTTTGTGGGCACTACTTTGAGTCTATTGTGTGTGAGCCAGTCTTGTATACTGTTTATAATGTTATAATGTTTCAGACCAACAAAGACCCTAGGATCCACTCATGGCTGGTCTACCTAACTGTACGTTTGTAGGTTATTTGTAGCGGTGTCGTTGTTGTTGTGGATGGATGTTAGAGTGATGTCATCTGCATACGATGATAAGGTAAGCTTGTTATCTATGGGTGTTGGAATGTCATGCATGTATAAGTTGAACAGTGTTGGTGACAGAACAGAGCCTTGAGGGACCCCGTTCGAAAAAAGTTTGTTTTTAGATGACTTGCCATTAAATGTGACATGTATCTTCCTGAAAGATTAGTTGCTCAGCCACCTTTTGGTGTTATTGTGCATGTTTGTGTTGAGTATTTTGTTTATGAGAGGGAAGCGTGGGATAGCATCAAATGCTTTACTAATGTCTATTGTTGCTAATAGTGTACGTTGAGCTGGTCGTCTGGAGTTGATGCCATCCATGATGTGCTGCGTGAGGTTAGTGAGTAATGTCGTGGTTGAGTGGTGAGGTCTGAATCCATGTTGAGTAGGCGATAGTGGTATGTGTGGGTTGGTGATTTGTAAGATTAGTCTTTCTGTTACTTTGGAAGGTGTGCATAGTAAAGTAATGGGTCTATAGGAAGCTGGTTCTGTTGGATTTCTGTTTGGTTTGAGTAGTGTAATAATTTTACCTTGTTTCCATACGTCAGGAATAATACAGTGTTGGTATTAATATGTGCTGATATTTGTGAGAGCTAGTATTCCCTGTGGGCCGAAGTGTTTAAGGTGTATGCTAGATATGTTGTCTGGTCCAGTAGCCTTCGAATTCTTAATGTTTTTGATGATCTTGGTGGTCTGGTCTGTATTGAAGGGTGTAATGGTCGTGTCGAGTCTGTAGGTTTTCTTATGTCTGGCTGTTTGTCTGTCTGCGTGTTTCTGGTTGTTGTCTCTGTTTAAGTGACTTATCTTTGCGTAGTGATTAACCAGAATGTTAGCTTGTTGTGTATATGTTGGGATATTATTTTGGCTGCGACAGATAGCCGCGGATGAGGTGGGTAATGCTGTTTATAGTCTTGTATAGCCTGGATGTATCTGTCGAGTGGTTTAGTGTTGTTATGAATTCCCTAAATGTTTCTGTTTGTTTTTCTTTGAGTTTGTTGTTTATTTCTATGTTGAGCTATTGTATCTGCTGTTTTATGGCTTCTATGTGTGGTGTTTGTGTGTTATGTTTGAGGTTGTTACGTTGCCTTATGAGGTGGGCTATTTCTCTAGTGTAATTTGGGTTGTATTTCCTAATGTTGCCCTTGGGTATGTTTGTTTGCATTATTGATAATCTGATTAAATGTCTTGAATGTTGTATTGATGTTTATGATGGGTGTGCTGTTTAATGCGGTGAATTGTTCCTCAGTCTGTATTTTGAATTGTTCCCAATCAGCTTTCTTGTAATTTCTGTAAGTGTGCCTAAGGCTGTTGGGGCAGTGTGGAACGTGTTGTAATGATGATGGGCAGGTGGTCTGATGACAGTTGTTTTTCTGTTCTCCAGTGTGTATGCGTTGCTTGTGAGGGGGAACAGAACGTTATGTCCGGGGAGGAGTTTGAGTATCCTGCTTGATGTTGTGTGTGTGTATGTTCTTCTGTATTGTTAAGAATGAAGAGGCTGTTTACTTGTGTGGCTATTTTGGCGCCTCTGGTGTTGCTTTGGTTGTGCAGGTATCAACTAGTGTCTTTAGCGTTGAAGTCTCCTCCTAAGGTGACATTAGTGAGAGAGGCCAGATTGTAATTGGCTGGCACCTGAGGTGAACCATCTGGTGGGATGTAAATGTTGATTTGTGTGGCAGTAAATGGCCGTGTTTGTTGAATGAGAAACTGGTGTGCGAAAGTTGTTCTCTCTCTCTCTCTCTCTCTCTCTTTCTCTCTAGCTGCTGCATACAGGAGGAAATTACTACCTATAAATTATACCAACGCGACGTTCATACACCCTAAGAGAAGCTTGGAAAATTGATGATTTGTTTGTGAGAAACGAAAATTAATCACAATAATTATCGGATCTTGGCTCCCTCACCTTACACTCTCTCAGACAACGATTGTTTGGTTTCTCTAACCTAAAATTCATGGTCCTTGATGGTTTAGGCTTAAATCTCAGCTGTTGATGGAGTGCCTCTCGTTTTCGTTCCTGAGGGTGTGAAAATCAACGACTCAGCCTACCAAGAAGTAATTCTGGAGACAGGGTGTGGTTAAGAAGTTGGCTAAGACAATGCTCTTTGGCAGCTTCAGGAAATTCCTGCATTCATCTGAGGAGGAGGAAAGTATTATCCAATATTAAGTAACCCGATGAAGTACGGCGCCTTATCTGTTAACAGTACCAGTGAGGAGGAACGAAATACACTTATAAAGAATAATTCGTAACCCTTTCAGTTGAATTTTCAGTAAATTATATGCTTTTCTACACATCTATCCAGTTTCTATCTCCTTTTATCCTTATTTTTACCTTTTTCTTTTCTGAATGTTTAATTCCTCTTTTCTTTTCGTCTTGAATCTCTGCTTGTAAACCCTTCATCTGACTTTCAGCCAAGTTCAGCAAATTAGGCAGGTCTTTCAAAGAGGAATTCGCTATATTACAATAAATGCGAGATATCTCTTCATGCAGTTCCGCAACTACAAACTGGCCTGTCTCTTTCAGCAAAATATTTTTGTACTGTCTCAGACTCACCAGCCATTGTCGGGCGTTCACAAATCGAAAATTTGTATACAGTACATAAGAGAGACGTTGCATTTGATTTAAAAAATTCTCTTCGCTTTTCCATCGTTTCACATTCGCTCATTGTCCGAGCTTTAAAATAACGAACGAATCTTTCTAAAGTGTACAATTTTACAGATCTCTTCGTCCACTGAGGAATTCGTTGAACCAAGGCTTTTAATGACTTGATCGCTGCTAACCTCTCGGAGGGCAAAGGAACTCTGAAAATGTTTCCGTGCTCCTGCGGAGATGAATTCGTTCCAGGAAATGATTCCTCCGATCGGGTTGTACATTCTGAAGTATTTTCCTGCAGTGGTGAATTGCTTGAGGCGTTTGAAGGTAAGTTTTCATTCGGAGTAGATTCATTTTTCTTTGATTTCAGTTCCACTTCAGTCTCAGTTTTTGCCATTTGCTCCGTTTCGTTGACGGGATCTTTTTCCGTATTCTTCATTAACATAGATGAAACCATAACACAAGCGGCTTCCACATCTTCCTCGTTTCCATCTATGATGAACTGCGGATGGAATGGCAAATGAGATAGGTAAACCGTTAATTCTTCAACGAATGTTTAACACCAAACAAAACAATGCTGGTTTGACCTATAAGTGATCCAAAGACGCTAAAAATCATAGATTAATGTGACGTCAAATCTAAATCTAGGCTTCATGATACGATACCTGCCTGCCTGCCTAAAAATCATAGATTAATGTGACGTCAGATCTAAATCTAGGCTTCATGATACGATGGATGCCTGCCTGCCTGCCTGCCTGCCTGCCTGCCCTTTTCAGGTCCAAACGGCTGGACCGACTTTCATGAAACTTGCTGACAACACTCACTGAAATCCCTGGAGGGTTTTCATCAATTTTTTTTCAAGTCGGGTGTACCCCGAAAAAATTTATCCCAATTTATCACTCCTACCAAAATAAAAATATATATTTATATGCTAAAACACGAAGCATAGAAATTTCAAGATTTTGGCCAATTGATCTTGAGATTTGAAACTCAGAATTTTGATGGTTGCTTTTTTTCCTAAATTTGTTGATCTTTTGGCTATTAGAAAAATATAAAATTTTATAGAAGCGTGGACCTGTGGCCTTCCATATCATTAAAGTCTACCAGTAAACCGAGTCCCAACACGCTTTTACAGAGTTTCATCCACTTTCGTGGAATGAAGAAAATCAAGTTTGTTAATAAATTTAGAAAAGAATAGAGCCATCAAAATTTTTAGCTACGCATCGGAAGCCATGAAAGGTAAAAAAAAAAAAGTGACAAGTTGCATTTGAAATTTAACTGCTTCGTGAGCTTCAAGTAAAATCTGTGAAGCTGCATTTAAAATTTAAGTGATTCGGGAACTAATTTTTTTTATATAAGAAGTAGGGGCCAAGGGCGAGCGCCCGCAAAAGTGACTCCTCCATAGAAGGAGAGAGACGAAAATAAGGTCTCCAAGGCTCAACGATGCCACTTTTTTATTTATAAATTCTGTAAAGATGCATATATGTGTAGTGAGGAATAGAGGGAGAAGTGTATGCTTGAGAACATGCTGGACTGTTCACAGGGTAGATGAGACACGGAAAAATATCAGCGAAAGGGGAAAGTGACGAGAGAAGCGGGAGTTCCAGTACTTCCTGTCTCCTGCCAAACGTCCACCTAAGAGTACTTCCCTGGTCAATTGGTGTCTACATTCTCCTCCTATATGTAAATGTTAAACTCTAACTCGCTTAAAATTTCTTTGAAAATTTTCATTACATTTTTTAATGCAGGAAAGAGGGGCCAATGGCGAATGCCCGCAAAAACGCCCCTCCCATAGAGGAAGATGAGAGCTAAAATCAAGATACAAGTTTTTCCGAGATGCCTGGACACTCTGCGTTTAAAAGATTGGAGGTCAGAGACTGGGGATAAGATGAATTGAGATAGATTGTTCCAGAGTTGAACGGTTCAGTGAATGAAAGATTGAAAATACCGATTAACCCTTGCATTAGAAAATTGGGCAGGAAAGGAAGGAGAACGAGTCTTTAAAGGAGGAGAGAAACAGAGTTCAGAAGAGCTGTGTCCTTTATAATAGCGATAGTAGAGAGACAGTGCGTTAACATTGCGGTGAGGAGAGAGGGATTGAGGGATTGAAGACAGTCAGTAAGTAGCGGGGAATTGGTGAGATGAAAAGCCTTTGATTCCATCCAGTCATGTAGAACTGTGTGGGTTGAGCCACCCAACACATGAGAAACGTATTCCATACAGGGGTGGAGACCCCTGTAGAAAGATAGCAACTAAGGGGGGTGAAGAAACTTCGGAGACGGTACAGCACACCTTACCTCTTAGAAGCTGTTTTACAAAGAGAGTATATGTGGTCATTCCAGGAAAGATCATGAGAAAAGGAAAGGCCAAGAATTTTAAGAGAAGAAGGATTGAGTTGTGTACATTATTAAAAAAACAAATTGATTATTACTACCAAAAATATTCTGCTGTACTTTAAATGGTTTGGTTTTCAGGAGTTTAAGAAAAGCAAAATTAACATATTAAAGTACATGAGATAAGATGAGGTTTGATACGAGATTTCGATATAGCATTTTGTCATCTTATGAAATGGAGTAAAAAATATCTCCCTCAAAGATCTTTTCGAGAGACTTGAAACTTAACTTTGTTGCCCTTCTTCCCCAAGAAACGGGCAGTCACTTCGACATTAGTTCTCCGCTTTATCTTCTTCAGGTCGGATTGTTTCTTACCAACCACCAACTTCCGCAAAGGCGATAAATCAAGAACTTTCCTTATCGACTTCGATCTCTGGAAAGGGATAATCAAGTACTATTAAAATTACTGATGATGTCCTTAAGATTAGAACTGCAAATGATGAATGACTTTCTCCTAATGCGGATGTTTCAAATTTATTTTTAACTTTTCCCATACCACTAGAGCAGGGCTTCACAACCTTGGGGCCATGAAGATCATATTTGGGGTCGTGAACTGATATGATAGTTATATTTTCAAATCTCTTCTTACGGCCATCCGATAAGACACGTATCAACTAACCCCGACTTCCTGGGGATATGGAACATTTGAGTGTTACTTTTACCTAACCGAAAGACCCCACTATTAAATACAAACCTGTTCTCGCAAAGAAGTGCCTTAATTAATGACCAATGAAAGTGATTTGTGTTTGAAAGTTTTTTCAATTTGGATTTTTCTTTCAAATTCCAAGGCTCATCACCATTAAAAGGACCAATGGAAAAAAAGCTTAAGCTGCATGTGGCGCTTTTGTGTTTTGGGATTTTTATAACCTTCGTAACATCAAAGACCATGTGAAGGAGGAGATCAACAGTTTCACGTAGGATCAGAAGAATGGGTTGCCAAATCGTCTGGATACAAAGGACAGTCACCCTATCCATCTACTCTACAGACCAGGCTCACTCTTACTTGACTTCGCTGATCTATGGGAAGTAGTGTCACGACATTGCCATGACGTAGCATTCAGGACAGCTGCTCTAGGACTTGACTACATCCTTTAAATTTTGTAACAGAATTTCCTGGTAATAACATAACTTACATTGAAGAACTTATGTCTCCATTTACATATTCATCCGTGTAAGCTCTGGTCCTTTCCAATCATTCAATAAGTTCTTTATGACATTTACTAATGTTAGGGATTTCCCTGGGACAACCCCGAGTGACATTAAGACAACCATTTCGACCAGATAATCAGTTATACCCTAGCCAGACATGGGGTCTATTACTGGGTTTCTATTACTATTACTATTACTATTACTGTTACTGTTACTTTTGATTTCTTCTATTACTGTTATTTTATTTTTCGTCTATTTCTATTACTTTTGTATGTGGAGTACTTCACTCATTTGAAAAGGATCTTTATGTCTATTTAAATGCAATTAGAAGCAGTGTGTTAACAAATATTTGTTTCAACCAAATCATTACAATTTCAAAGACTATACATCTTGATAAATTTTACTTTATTGAAGGAAAGATTTGCCACAATATTAGTTTGTGGTGTGTAATGAACAAGCATGATGTGGTTGGTTTTTGTCCTTGTCAAAGAAAACGGTTGAATGACAGCAGTAACTGAGAAAATTTTCGACAACCCAGCGTTAATGAAGTGCCACTGTAATAGAAAAGTAATAGACTATTATCTATTACTTTGCCTTCTATTACAATTACTATTACAGCCAAAAAATTATGATCTATTACTTAAAAAATCCTGTAATAGTCTATTACTATTACTTAAAAAATCCTGAAATAGTCTATTACTATTACCCCATGTCTGATCCTAACGGCAAAAACAATCGAAACCTGGTATTATCCCTTTTGAGATCGAAGCTCATCGACCTAACTTAAGAAGCAAGTGGAAGACCCAATATATTCTTCCTGGACAGATTCCCCACCATAAGGAGAGGGAGAGGGTTACCACTTACTTGTCTCGAATATTCGTAATTTACTTCCTGATTGCTGAATGGTGGAGACAATCTATTTTCCTCAGCAGGAAAATTGGTCTGCGGTGGCAAGAAATAATCATCGTATACTGCAGCAGTATCCTGATGCGAAGCATGAAGATGGTCGTAACTGAATATTTCCCTCGAAGAGAGAGTATTTTTTTAAAATTATTTTTTATTTGTGCCCGAAACTACCCTTTATGGCGCAGTTGTAGAAATAAGGAGTCTATTTCTTTGTTGTTGTTGCTTACATTTAGTATTAGGAGTGGATCCTCAAGCCTGAAAGGAGTGATCAAAATATTACCAATAAATTAATAAAAAGTTGTACCAAACTTCAAAGTGCCACAACTTTTTAATTTTTTTTTTAAGGTATTTTGATGAAATTTATTCAAAAGTTCAAAAGTTCAAAAGTTATGTCACTTTCAAAGTGGTAAAAAATTTGTACCAAGTTCTCTGACATTTTGTACTTTTGTCGCTTAGCCACTACTTCCTCCGGGGGTCTGATACGTTAACGTTGTCTCAAAGACATCGTTTACAGACTATTGGCCAAATATAGTACAGAAAAGATTGACCTAATGGTACCAGACTTCTACAAGGCAGCAATGCCAGGCACTACTGGCGCTGAAGAGGAAGTCTCCATCGAAGATCCCCCCAACACCCTGGTAGTTGGATGTTTTGCGGGAGGCTCCACGTCTCTGACAGATTCAGACAAAACGAGAAACCTTTGAAGATGGCTTCTCTTTAGTGGTAATGCCAGAAGTTCGGGAAGAGCTCGGGGGAAGAAGTGCCAATACAAGACAGATGGGGAAATGCAATATACTTACTGTAGTCCGGTAGCACAGACCCTGATTTTACTGGAACCCTGCATTGTTTGTTATAAAGCAAATTTTTACGTAAAGAATCCATCGGGTGTACACCTGACCCCCGCTTGGCTTTTTCAATATGGCCGGCGAAACTGAAAAATCCCATTCTCTGGTCAATACTTGATGGATTTTGATGATCTTGGTGTCATTTCTAGTTTTTTTTAGGATGATGAGTCGATCTGGAGGGGTTGCAGATACTTTGGGAGTCGTTTTGACCCACATTCGTCAATACTCAAGGTCATTGGAGGACAAACGCCCCCCGAAATAAGGAATATCCCATATTCCGGGCAGTCGTGGAGATATTTTGGTGATCTTACTGTAGTTTTTATGGTTTTGGGCGAGACTGAGTAGTTCTATAGGGTTTAAAATGAAATCAGGGATTATTTTCCCCATGGTAAAGTGAATTCTAATATGTCTAATTATTCCTCTTATTTTTTTCAGGTTGTTGAGATTATTGCTGATGGTGCTGCCCACCTGGTGGTTTGATGACGTCTTGGTTGTGCTGATTCCAAAATTGTTTTTTTGACTGCTGAATATGGAGAATATACCAGGTGAGCATTGTTTAGTTTTCATTTGCCGAGGATAAATTATTTCAATGCGATTTGTACTCTGAAGAATGGGTAAACAAAATTCTTATTTTCAGGTTCTACAAAAGCTGCAGACGAATGTTTCTTCAAGGATTTCCTGCGTAGCTGTCCTGGAGGTCAGAAAGGCCTTTCAAATTGTGGGAGGATTCAGAAAGTCAGAGAAAGCAGCGACATCAGAGGGCAGCTAGATGTTCGAGCGAGACTAGAGCCTCTCTTGGAAGATGGAGCAAAAGTCCTTTGTTGTCACAAGAACTGTTTCTCCACTTGTGTCCAAGCGGAATTTATCAGCATTCATGAAAGAGAGAGAATGTGATACCCCTACAGTAGAGCCAAAATGACTACATCGTGCTGTTCTCAGTGAAGGCCCAGTATATGACCCTAAAAAAAAAACTTTTGTTTGAAAGTCAGTGTGTGTTTATTGCCCGAGAAATATGACATCAAAGTTCCGGTGCAATACCGCATTCCAGCATCTAGGTTTATGACCGATAAGCTTGGTGATAAAAAAAACAAATTACAAAGATGTGTTGATAGAAAAGTGTAAACTGAAAAATGATGAGCAAGGACAAGTTGTACTCAGTAGGTTGTTGGGCATGGAAGGAGATTTACCGGCTGAAGAAGCCCGATACCATAAAGATTGTATGTCTACCTTTCATGTAGAGACTGCCATTGCCACAGCCAAGAAGGGTCGGAAGCTAGACAAACTGGGGTCCCTTGATGCATGCTTTGACCATATCGAGAAAGAGGCAACAGCGTTCATTGTTGCATGCTATGGGGATAAGAAATCCTCATCTCTTACTGAGTGTCGTCAGCGAGTATGGGCTCAGAAGACAGGGAAGTCGGGAACTGCTGCATCCAAACTATGTTCTCTACCACCACCAACTGAAGCTTTCATCAAAATGTGCTCAGAGCCCACTACACTGTGGCGAACTGGCTCGATGCACTAAAGTGTGATCCACCACCACCACTTGATCCTGTGCATTATGAGTGGGAGACGAAACAGCTCTCATCCCAAAAACAGTTGGTGAAGGAGTGTCACCAGATGAAGTTCTGAAGCTAATCAGATGTGGGTGTGAATCACAATCAGCATGCAGGGGGAGTCGCTGCGGCTGCATGGGACGCGGAATCCCTTGCACAATGTTCTATGCATGTGGCAGCGGCTTGGATTGCATCAATCCATTGACCCAAAACGCAAACGAAGAGCAGACTGATGATCCTGACACAACCGTGTCTTTTGATATTTGCCCCCAATAAATGGTTACCTAATGTGAATAACTGCATCAAAGTTGTCAATGCCAATACCCCAGCTAGGTGAGAGCTTTGTTTTGCTTACGAGGTCATATCTTGTAGCTTTGCAACCTTCCATAGAATGCATGTGCCCTGCACTTCAGCATAAATTGTGGTTTATATCCGAATATCCATATCCATATAATGTGGGTTATGTCATTTAAGTATTATGATCTGGTTTTATCTGCAGAAAAGATGTTAAGTGCTCAGCAGTTAGCTAGATTGTAGAAATTGTCACTGAAATAAAGCAAATACAGTGATGTCAGCTGTGGCATTATCATATTTCAAAGCCAAACTTTAACCTCAAATGACCTTGACTTGACCCATGGAGTTGCAAAATGATATCCTACTGTTATGTGCCTATAGAACTACTCAGTCTCGCCCAAAACCATAAAAACGACAGTAAGATCACCAAAATATCTCCACGACTGCTTGGGATATGGGATATTCCTTATTTCGGGGGGCGTTTGACCTCCAATGACCTTGAGTATTGACGAATGTGGGTCAAAACGACTCCCAAAGTATCTGCAACCCCTCCAGATCGACTCATCATCCTAAAAAACCCTAGAAATGACACCAAGATCATCAAAATCCATCAAGTATTGACCAGAGAATGGGATTTTTCAGTTTCGCTGGCCATATTGAAAAAGCCAAGCGGGGGTCAGGTGTACACCCGATGGATTCTTGAATGGGGTGGTATAAGCTTTCAAAATATGTCAATATTTGCTTTATAACAAAATGCAGGGTTCCCACCCCGTGCAACCGGACTAAATACCTTCTTCACAACATTTAAGGTCATATGACGGAGCGCACCCATAACTTTACATGGGATCTGAATCACGGGTCACTACATAATTTGGACGAGTAACAGTCTCCCTTCCAACTACACTCCAGACCCAGTGTCACAACGTTGCTGATCAATGGGAAGAAATATTAAGACACTGGCCACGCCGTGGCCTGCAACAGGAAGGAGGGAAAGTCGTCGTGGCTGAGAATGGGAGAGGACAAGCAAAGGAGACCCCAGGACAGACAGAGACCACCACCAACCTCTTTTGTCTCCGCAAAACTTATCTGCCCCGCTGCCAGAAGTGAAAGTTCTTCCCTTTATGAAGAACACAGACATCTTTGAAGAAGTTGCATGACCCCCTACCACAATTGACAATGCATAGTCGTCACCACCACAACACAGATACATGGGGATGACCCCATGCAACATTACAGTCGGCCAACAGGGTCAACCATCGGCAGTAGTAACAATGCCGAGAAAGAAGTACTTAAGGTTCAACCTTTAACCTAAACCAACCTGACGGAAGAACAACAGGAAAGTAGTGTGTATTAAATGCAAGAATAAAGCCTATTAAGACATGGCCATTTATTGCCATTTTCCACTGCCAAATCGTGACCCAGTGAAAACGGCTTACAGCCACTTAGACTTTAATCAGCGACAATAAAGGCTTGAAAATGTATCGAATATGTAAATCGCCATTCCACAAGAAGATTTTAAGCGTGTTCAAATCCTGATTGTTGCTGACTAATGCCCAAATGGCTCTAATCGGTTTTCAATGGGGAATGATTCAGCGGTGAAAAATGGCAACAAACATCTGGGTTTAAGGGTTGGAGTAGGGGTTGACACACCATTAATCTTTTTAATATGCCCCACCGCCACCATGGAACCCAAGAAGAGATCTTCTACCAGAGGTTCAGATGTCCCAATGATTTCAGGGTATGAAAAAAAAATATGCACACGTAAACATTGGTGTCTCTGATGGCAGAGAGCAAGACCAAAAGGGGTACCAACCCAACTCATGTTCCACGAGCCAGATAGTTTCCAAAAAGTGTTCACATTTCCTCATCCTAATTTGACTATTTTCACACGAATAAATAAAATAAGTTTTATCATACATTTTTAAAAAGTTTTTACATTTTAAACAAAATGTAATTTAAATATGTTTAGTCACTTACTACTAACACAAAACAATTTGCTGATGTATTTTCCCTAATATAGTTTCGCTCTATCAGTTTTCATAGGAAAATGAAAGTAGGTGCAGCAACACTACAAAATCATGGCCATTTGAAAAACGACGTTTTTATCTCCTGAACATACAAAGCCTCAAGCAATATTAGAATTCAGAAGCATTGCCTTTAACGAGGGTACAATTGTTTTTAACTCGCTAGAAGGATAATGTTAATATAGTCTTTTAATTGCTTCTTAACAACGCTTGAAATGGTTTGTTCAATGTCCCATCTGGTTTTCCATCTTTTTGAATTGCTATTTTAAGAGCACCACGATTATGGCCTACAATAGCATGATGTCCTCTATTACCCATCTTAATTTCATGCCTGCATTGAATGCAAACTGCTCGTATATCACCAGCCCACGATTTTCTGCACCAAAAAGGTACTGACGCACTATCAGTCATCATCAGTGACCTATAAAAATTATCTTCACATGCGTTATGATGTTTTACCATTATTATTTTTTTTATAAATTAGGCAGAATTCCTGAAAAGTTAAAACAGACGCAGTATCACCAACAACTACAAAAGCGTAAGGACAAACTAGAGAAATGAATAAAACCTTAGAAATTGCAGAATTGTCAAAATAAAACAATTTTGCAACTGGAACACTGTGGTAACGACATTAATGTCCCTTCCAACAGTATATTGGTGACTGACCTTTAGAGGAGGAACCTGATTCTTGCTCGCAAAACATAGTCTTTTGATGATACAAGTGTGTATGAAGTTTCATCAATATATATAGGTTGAGTAATTCAAACGTTAGGGCGTACACACGAAAACGTTCCAGTTGATCCCTGATCTCTATTTGTGACCTTGACTTTTGATGCAGGGATCAGATTCTTGCTCATGATACATGGTGTCGTGATCATCCATATATTCATAGTTTCATACAATTTAGATAGAGTGGTTCAAAAGTTAAGGCGTGGACCTCCATTTAACATTTGACTACTTGTGTAAAGGAGTTCACCCGAGATTAGAAGTGTATAAAGCGTAAGAAATCAGATGCATCTAAAGTTGCCAACTCGCCGTTTCGTGTCAGTTTCAAAGTAAGACCGAATATTTATTTATTTATTTATTTACTTATAAAAACTTCTCTTAATTTATTCATAAATATAAGAACTTTAAATGTTTTTTTTTCAATACGATTTCACAGATTATTTACAGAAGTCATTCAGGAACCAAAGTTGCAGCTAATAAATAAGAGTTTACAAATAATCAACAAACAAAATTACGAAGGTAAGTTAGTAACAACGTCACTCCGAGAGAAGGTTGCATCCTAAATCAGATTTTATTTAAACTTAAAAACTGGCAACCTCAAATGCACAATTTCTTGAAATATGAGCAGTTGAGATTGCTGTAATAACAATAAATCATGCAAGATAATGAGCAATAATCATAATATAAGTAAGAGTAATGTGGGATACTGTAAAAGATTGTTTCCTTGAAAGGGTTGAAGTATTCATACACAACCCATACTTCACTTGGCGCTATGAAGTACTGAGCAGTTCTGTTGTTGAGCGACATTATATTGAAACATTTCTAGCTCAAGCTTTAAACAAATTAGGATAATTTAAGTAAGGTTTGACCAAATCTTTATATTTTACTGTACTGGAAGTTAATATACACATAAAATATAACACTTTTTCACACCTTAAAATTGACATTTTTCACAAATTTTGGGGTTGAATGATACTCCACATCAATCTGACCCCCGTGACCATTTCACCCTACCCTTAAGACAACTAAGGAGAGAAAGTATTCGTAGTCCCCATACATAGCAAACGCATGGGAAGCTGGGAGATACTGCACCTAGTCCCGACTCTAAAAACCTAGGGACAGGGACAGCTCTTAGTCTGGCTCCCTCCATCATGTATCCCCTGGCATGGGAAGCCTTAGCCACTATGGAACATATCATGGGAGCACGTAATCTTCCACACCATGTAAAGGTGGCTGTTCGCGAGGAAGTCTAAAGAGAACAAAGTCTTTACAAAGAGCAAAAGCTTTAAAAACAACATTTGGCTGCCATTAAAAGTTAGAAAAAAAAAAAACTCTTAAAACACATTTTACATATTTACACAATTTTCTCAAAGATTCTTTAACTCCTATAAATCATATATTATAAATCATATATCATATATCATATATCATTCCACTTGAAAACAATTCCCGCAAAATAACTCAAAAAGTATAGTACCTATCAACTCACTGTCGCGTGGAATCTTCTCCATAAATCAGAGGTACAGATTCGAGTCATACATCCAAAACTCTCGTCTCTCCAGACAGGAAAATGTGGATAAGAATTCTCGAGTCACGCCTAGCCCGATCATTAGTAAAGTAAGTGGCCAGTTCAAGGGGTGGAGTTTGAACCGGGGGCGTTGACGTTCCGAGTTTAACCCCTAACCGACCATAGCAAAGAATACAAAATGCATGCAACGATGAGGTTAATTCCCATTGAGATTTGGCACTTACATTAGGAAATTGAAACCTAACCTTCTTTAGACACAATCGCGTTTATTTGGTGAAACAATTTCGCATTTAAACATTTCTATAAATGTTGAAAGAAAAACTATATATTTTAATGAAAAAAAAATTTTATTAAATAAAAAACAACCAAGAAAATTATAAAAAAAATCTTTTTCACTTCGGATCACAATTCGCTCCAGTTGCAGACCTGTGAACTAGTTCGGCTTACCCAATATTACGTAACCCCGATAAAGTACTGGGCCTTATCCGTTAACAGTACCAGTAAGGAGGAATGAAATACACCTATAAAGCCTAATTCGTAAACCTTTCAGTTGAATTTTCAGTGAACTGTATACTTTTCAGTATATATTTCGGCTTATTGGCTAAACTGACTCACGGATTAAACTGTAACTGGCTCGTATCACCTCTTATCCTTATCTTCTTCACATTCTTCCTCTTCTTTGAATGCTTAATTCCTCTTTTCTCTTCGTCTGGAATCTCCGCTTTAAACGTCTTTATTTGACTTCCAGCCAGGTTCAGCAAATTAGGCAAGTCTTCCAAAGAGGGATTAGCTATATTACAATAAATGCTAGATATCTCTTCATGCAGTTCCGCACCTACAAACTGGTCCGTCTCTTTCACCAGAACATTTTTGTATTGCCTCAGACTCATCAGCCATTGTTTGGCCTTCCCCAAACGACAATTCGTATACAGTACGTAAGAAAGACGCTGCATTTGATTTGAAAATTCTCTTCGTTTCTTCGCGTCACACTCGCTCATTGTCCGAGTTTTGAAATAACGAATGAATCGGTCTAAAGTGTCGAACTTCACATCTCTCTTCTTCCACTGAGGGATTCGTCGAACCAAGGCCTTTATTGCATTGATCGCTGCTAACCTCTCAGATGGCAAAGGAACTCTGAAAATGCCTAGTTTCTTCCGTGGAGATGAATTTGCTCCGGGCAATGATTCCTCAGAACGCGCCGAAGTTGTAGTTTCTGAAGTATTTTCCCTCAATCGTGAATTCCTTGGAGCGTCTGAAGGTAAATTCTTATTCGGATTTGATTTATTTTCCTTTGATTTCAGTGCCACTTTTCTCTGAGTCTTCGCCATTTTCTTCGTTTTCTTAACGCAAGACTTTAACTCCTTGGGATCTTTTTCCGGACATTCCGCTAACATGGATGAAACCATAGTGCAAGCAGCTTCCACATCTTTTTCGATTCCATCTATGATCAACTGTGGACGAAATGGTAAGTGAGATAGGTAAACTATAAATTCCTGAACGAACGCTTGACGTCATGCAAAACAATGCTGGTCTGACCTATAAGTGACGCAAAGATTCTAAAACTCACAGGTTGACGTCATGTAAAATCTACAATTAACCCAAATTTAACCTTCATAATTCTTACAATACTACAGTAGGGTGTGTCAATTTTAGTAAAGTCAACAATTCAAAAACTACTAATGCTCAAATGATGTCATATTATCTAGCAAACTTAGAAATATCTTTAGTGTTGTTTAAAAAAGTCATTTACCTACTTATATTTGACCATAAAGGTTTGAAATATAACCTAAATATCGTATATCGTATATCAATGTGCCATTCATATGTGTGGTCAACTTTGGTTATTTTTGGTGTGCAGTATAGTTTCTAAGTTTCACAGTCACAAATGCTGGAGTTTTGATTGTGAATGCGTGTTTTCCCTCCTTTTTGACAATTTTGATTACTTTGTAATGTAAATATTGTTATTCAAATTATTCGAAATGTTGTGTGTGACCCAAACTTTCTGTATATTTTGATATGATAGATATATGAAATTGTCATTACTTTGAATAATTAAGTCTTGTACCTACAACACAACCTTTTATCTGAGCTTATAGGAAGATATTAAGAATTTCAATTAACTTAATTTTATGTAATCATAATCAGTAGGCCTATCCAAATTTCAATGACATTTCTTTTGTTCACAGGTCCACAGGATGAGTCAAAGAAATCAGAACCCAAAGCAAATCAAGTTGTCACCCAAGTTATTTGGTGGGGACTGGGAGGGAACTTCCCCCTGCTGAGCTGCCCACAGCCAGAGATCTGCTGAGGTATGGTTTGTTGAGGAGAGAAATGAGTGAGGAAGACAGGAGGAATTACCCAGTTAATGACCTGATTAACAACGGCATTGTTCCAGGGCTACTGGCTCAGTGGAGAAAGGCCAACGCTCTATTCACAGGACCTGTAATCAACACTGAGGTCAGGATCAGGGCTAAAGTGAAGGCACTGTGGGATGAGGCAGTGAAGGTGTCCATTGGCAATGTGAAGCTGGAGGTCAAAGATAGGTTCATGATGAAACTGGACAAATTGGTGGACATCCTGACCTGTCACTGTGTGTTCAGGAGCTGCAGTGAGCTTGGGTGCAACCCTGTCTGCAACAGTGAGGTTCACATTGACTGCAGCTGCAGGAGCGAGCAAGATACTAGTGCAGGAGCTTGCCTTCATTAAAGGTCAAAGAGAAAAGGTGGGCAGTGTGGGGGACCACCAGATGGATCTAGCTGACCACCTTGAGACCGGGAGACAGGAGCAGAGAAGGAAGGCCGAGAAGAGGAGGAGGAAGGCAGAGGAGTTAGCCAAGAAAGAAGAGGAGTTGAGGGAGGAGTCACTGCTGGAGATGGAGTTGGAGATATACTGGAGGAGGCAGGGAGGGGAGAGGACGACGAAGACTTCATACCAGAGGCTGCGACAACTTCTTCCTTACCTGTGGCTAAGAAGAAGAAATACAACATTGAAGATATCACCAACATAGCTCTGGCTAGCTTGAGACATCACACTGGGCTGAGAGAGAGTGCAGAGATTGCCACTGCTGCCTGGATTGGTGCTGGTCTTATCACAGAGTTTGACACAGCACTGGTGATTGACCACAACAAGGTGAGGAGGGCTCAGGAGAGACTAAGGAGCTGGTCAAGAAGTTTGATGAGATTAGGGAAAATGGCATCACCTGTATCTTCTTTGATGGGAAAAGAGGACACCAAAGTGATGATGGAAGCTGAGGGCAGTGACAGGCAGTTTCCTGGCCTCATTAAGGAAGAACACTACACAGTGTGCAATGAACCAGGTGGGAAATATCTGTGGCATTTTGTACCAGAGGAAGCTGCAGAGGAGAGAAGTCATGCTGAGGTCATTGCTGATCATCTGGTGAACTGGCTAAGAGAGAGGAGCAAACCAGACCCTTTTGGCCATAGAATGTGACAGTACTAATGTGAATACTGGTTGGGAGGGAGGAGTAATGCATTATGTGGAGGCCAAGCTTAGCAGGAAGTTGGTGTGGATTGTCTGTGACTTGCACACTGGGGAGCTCAGACACCTGGTGACTGCACTGGATGGCAAGACATTGAGCAACAACAAGTGGTCTGGGCCGCTAGGGAAGATGTTAGAGACTGCCACTGAGCTGGAGATCGACCCAAACTTCACGAGGATCGCTGTT
The DNA here is from genome assembly GCA_023014485.1 of Bathynomus jamesi. Classification (NCBI taxonomy): domain Eukaryota; kingdom Metazoa; phylum Arthropoda; class Malacostraca; order Isopoda; family Cirolanidae; genus Bathynomus; species Bathynomus jamesi. The sequence continues at coordinate 227,526 of JAJOZX010005411.1, forward strand.
GGTCCTCCTCTACCCCACCTCAGTCAGGAGGTAATCAAGGACCTCAGCACAGACCAATCATATGGATACAGAATCATCACTGCCATCAGATCGGGAGAGGTACCTCAGAGTCTAACTCTCCTGGAGATTGGGCCAGTCTGTCACAGTAGGTGGGTCACCACGGCTCGAAGGTTCTGCAGACTGTGGATTTCAAAACATGGGCTGAAGGGTAGGAACCTGAAGAATCTTAGGATAATTGTGGAATTCATAGTGGGAGTCTACAATGTCACTCTACATGCCAAACTGGTTCAACATCAAATTAAATCACAGCTGGGTGGAGGGTCCCAGGCATGTACTGTACCAGCTGGAGCTGCTCAGAAGTCAGGAAGAGGAGGTGATAGGAATAGTGATGCCTACAGTGAAGAGATCATCCTGGTATGCACACTCTGAGGCTGTGCTACAGGTCATGCTGTGCAGTGAGGTGGAGGAGGAGAGGAGGGAGGCAGTGAAGAGGATACTGGAAATCAGAGGTGAAGGAGATGAGGACACACAGGTAGGAGACTGCAGTGTCGGACCCAGGAAGACTCCCGACATCAACCCACAAACTCTCGGAGCTTAATAACCAACTCTGGCGTGACTGAGCCTCCTCTGACCTGCTCCCTCACCACTGCTGCAATCAAGGAGTTTCTGGATAGACCAATGGAAGTTCCTGCATGGCCCTCACACACACAGTCAGTAGAGGTGTGTGTAAGGATGACAACTGAAGCAGCACAACATGTTTACTCACAAGAGAGGGGGAGGCCAGGTGGCCAGTAGGGAGCTCATGTCCAGGAACAAGAGTAAGGCAGACATAGCATCCTTGGCAAAGTTCAAGAAACCTATCTATATTTCTAAGTTTTAATATTGAAATACAATCAAAATGTCTTTAATTGTATGTAATGTATGTAAAAGGTGGTTATATACAATAAAAAAAATACTTGCAAAACTTGCTGATTTTTCGTAAACTTCAACTTCAAATATAAGTATCTAGGAGTGGTCAAATCTGGATTTTATTGCCATATTTCGATTTAGCACATAAAAATGCATCATTTGGTCACTAGTAGTCTTTGAAAATCTAAAGATTTCACTTTGCTCCCTAAAATTGACTCACCCTAATACTACAGTACCCTGCAGAATAAAAAGGTCACCCTCTTAAAGTAGAGGAATGGACATGTGGTACCGTCCTCTTACAAAATTGTGTCCTCCAGGTGAAGTATCCCCTCCCGAAACAAAGGCACGAAGTTCTTAGCTGAAATGGCCATGAAGCCTTGTGAATTAAACCATCACACTACGAACACAAGGAAAATTTTCCCAGAGTACCGAATACCCACACCATAACAGCACAACCACTAAATTTCACAGTGGGTTGCACCAATTTGGGACTGAACACATCTCCAGAGGTTCTCCATACGAAGGTCCATCTTCCTAAACAAATTGTTGGGGCTTGATTCATTTGTGGAAACAGCAGTCCTAAAACTGATCAGACTTGCCCTTTGACTGCATGAACCCGTCCTACATACAGCTAGGTAGACAGGACGTGTAGCTAGCCGGATTTGGGTATGGAGAACTTCTAGAGATGTGTTCAATCCCAAATTGGTGCAACCCAATGTGAAATTCAGTGGTTGTGCTATTATGGTGTGGGCAGGCACTTGGTACTTTGGAAAAACTGACCTTATGTTCGTAGAGGGACAGCTTAATTTACGAGGTTACATACCTATCATACATTAGAACCTCCTTCACCTGGAGGACATCAGGTTTCAAGAGGACTGTGACAAATGTCCACTCTGTAGATTTAAGGTGGTGGTGGTCTTTTTATTCCAACATGTCAATGTACTAGGTTCAATAAAAACGATCTTTAGTGTTCAAAGACAAGAAATGATATTAACAGAACCATGTTCAAATTTTTACACACAAAATCTTGAGTACATACATTATCAAAATCTCATTTCCCAATGAATTAGGGTGAGAAGGCAGAAACAACTTGGATGTAAAATGCAGAAGACAATAAAGAGGAGAAAAAAAAAAGTAAAACCTATACACCTATTTATACAGGAGTCCTGGTGGACCAGTGTCCTCCACCCAAACATGGCAAAATTCTACACCAATGGCGCTTCCAGGACTCGTCAAACAGTCCCAAACTTCTTATATACCTCTAACAAAACCACCTCCATTCCAACCTTCGCAAACACTTATACTCTATTCACAACTCTGTCATCTTCCATTCTTTCAATGGAATAAAACTGTACCTTGGAGTACACATATATTAAGTGCTGAAGTTGAGTAGAGAAAGTCATTTCTTATAAAGAAAAAATTAAAATGGTTTGATTTTCGGGAATTTAAGAAAGCAAAAGCAACACATTAAAGTATGTGAGATAAGGTGAGGTTTGATACGAGATTTCAATATGGCTTTTAATCATCTTTCGTCAGATGTAGCCAAAAATTCTTTCCCCAAAGGTCTTTTAGAGACCTAAAACCTACCTTACTGGTTTTCTTCCCGGAGAAACGGGCATTCACTTCGACATTGGTTCTCTGCTTTATCTTCTTCAGGCCAGATTGCTTCTTACCAACCACAAACTTCAACTGCATACGCGACAAATCAAGAACTTTCCTCATGAACTTCTGTCTCTGGAAAGGGATACTCAATTACCATTAAAATTACTGACGATGGTACGACTTTCTCCTAATGTGGATGTTTCAAGTTTATTTTAAATTTCCCGATACTACTACAAGTATACCCTAACAGTGTCATGAAAAGTAACATGTAACCCCTGGAGTTGGGGGCGTAACTTATTCCTGGTGGCGATCGCTGCGTATCCTTGTATGCGTAACTGATTTGAGTGTTTTTAGTACAGAGTTCAAACGCTGTGCCCACTTGATAAAGCAAGGGAAATGGGATGATAGATAATGTAAATTCAGTGATACGCGATATAACATTTGCTGTTTTTCCACTTCGACTAGAAATTAAACAAGAGAAAAAGTTAGCAATTAGTAGGTTAGTAAACTAGTTTGTGATGCCAATCAGAATGAGGAATGCTTTGCGGCAAATAATCGGTAACCATCGGCCTGATCCTTATTGGAACAACATTCAAAAATGGTCAGAAGAATCACGGAACTGAGATCCAATTTTGAGTTCTAGGGAGGATGTTGGACAATGTTGAGCAAAAAATTGCTGAAAACTTGGTACTCTCTCTTTTGAAGAGGGTTGGCAAAAATCCCACTTTTTGAAAAAGCCCAACCCACCTGGGTTTTCTATTGGATTTTCATATAAAACTTGAAACATCGGGGAAAATCTGGGATTTTTTAAATAGAGAATTCGTAATAATATAACCAATGACCTCTAAATAAAATACACTACATAAGCTGAAATATCAATCAACATAATATGTACTTTAACAAAACACAGTACATACTCTTCAGTGCATTTCAGACTTTTCAGTAAAACACCATGTTGTTAAAACCCTTCATGTTGAGAGTTGAGACACGTACAATATGGTAACATGCCTCTCTGTTAGGTCACAGTGGTGTCATGACGCGTTGTAACACGTTAATAGTTTAATATATGTTGCAAATGGGGGTTGTGTACTCGTGGAAGTCAATAGCTGTTAATTGCCGCTGAGAGCTCAGCCGGAGGACATGATAAAAACAAGATCGTATTTAGTGTTACTGTGAAATGTAAATTTTCTGAATGTTATCCGTTTTCTTAGTAACAGAATTATGTACACATCTTTTCCAGATATAGTCTACAAAATTAACATGTCAACAATTGTGAATAGTTTTTCATATATTTTTGGATATATTATATACAGAATAGAAATGCCACACTCTCCAGGATCAGGATGTAAATCAGAATATGAATGAAATGAAGTTTTGAATGTTGAAGGGACCAGTAAAGTGAAGTGTAAAGAACTAGTGAAATTAGCAGTAAAATTAAGTGAATAAAAGCTAGGATGCGGGTGAACTATTGAGTAATTTTGAAAAAACCCACTAGTGGGGAAAACGCAGGGTTTTTGTTAAAAAAAAAACGGGTAGGGAAAACCGGCCCCTGCCTTTGAGAGCATAACCTCATTTCAGAGGCAAATGAAAAACCCACTTAACTATTCCTCGACAGGTACTCCCAACCAGGAGAAGAGGGGGGGGGGGGGGTACCATTTACCTGTCGCGAACGCTGGCCATTTGTTTTCCGCTCGGTGAAGAGTGGAGACGGTTTGTTAACCTCGGGGGCAAAATTGGTCGACGGTGGCAAGACCTGAACATCGTCGTCTTCCGCGGCATCCTGACGGAAAGCATATGGAGGGTCGTAACTGAATATTTCCGTCGAGACAAACGAGTATTTTCTTGAGTTATTCATCCTGCATTCATGCCCGAAGTGACCCTTTTTCGCGCAGTTATAGCAATAAGGAGTCCGTTTTTTGGTATTGTTGTTTACATCTGGTATCACAGGAATGGATCCCGACGTCTGGAAGGAGTGATCAAAACATTACAAATAAATTAATAAAAGCAAGGTACTATCTCCAGACACTAGACTTGTTTAAACGTTACCCTACATGTAAATGTAGGCTGAAAAGCACCAGCCTTCTCCGAGGCAGCAACGCCGGGTCTACCGCCGTTGAGAGGGAAGTCTCCATTGGAGATCTCCCAGATACCCGGGTAATTAGGTGTTTCGCGGGAGGTTCTTCGGCTCCAACAGACTCGGACAAACCGAATAACCTTTAAAGTGGCGTCTCTTTAGTGGTAATGTCAGAAGGGCGCGAAGAGTTCGGGGAAAGAGTGCAATGGAAGATGCAGCAGAGGAGAGAAGGTTGTTGTAGCTGAAGACGAAAGAGGACGAGCAAAGGAGACTCCAGGACGGACAAAGAGGAATGACACTATGGAAAAACTGTACACACCTGTCATACAGTTTACACAACATGTGAAAAAACTATATAGACCTTTGGGTCGATTGCTATCAATCTGGCAATCCAGTGAAAAATTTCGCCAGATTTAATGCCTCGAGTCGATGGCAAAAAGCCTGGGTTTTTTTTTCATTAAAAAGTTGCGTCTTTGTGGTCTTCAAAGGATCTTGTTGAGTAAGGTTTTTTTTATCCAAATTATTAAATTTATTTGCCTTCGGTATTTAGCGCTGCCTAATGGTAATTAGGAATTAAATCTGGCGGAAATTTTCATCAGATCGCCAGGTTGATAGCAATCAACCCAAAGGCCTATATAGTGTTTTCACAGAGAGAAACTCCTTCGCCTCCGCAAAACTAATCTTCTCCGCTGCCTTTAGTACGTGCAATTCGTTCTCAATCACATATCTTTGAAAAAAACTGCATGACCACCACCACAGTTGATACACCACAGAGGGGTCTGACACTACAAGACAAACACGTGGAGGAAGACGTCACAACTAACTGCAACAATTACGGCCGACATGGTCAACCGTCGGCAGTATAACACCGTCGAGGCAGAGAACGATAAGGTTCAACTTTGAGCCGAAGCCACTCTGCCAACAGAATATGAGAATAAGGGTCGAGACTGTTAATACTGCTAACACATTCCAACTTTATAATTTGCTGTTCCACCAGCTCAGACAACGTAGTAGTATCTTCCTAGTGTTGCAGGAGGGCAAGGGAGGAGAAAACAACTCTGCGAAACTGGAGGGATGAGCCGAGCAATGAACAAAATCACCCACCACAGAGGAAATGCCCCAAAAGTGAGAGCTCTACTACGAGGAAAACACCTCCACCAACAGTCCCTTTGGAGTGCGAAACAATCCAGGAAGTTGTTGGACTGTAAATTCAGAATTTTATAATGTAATAATTAATCAACCTTACGAAAATTTAGAAACCTTACAGCCATTAGGGAGGCATAACATCACACGTTCCAACAACTTCCATGCACCTCACATATAGTAACAGGGGTTTCACAATCACAATGTATCAGTATGCAACTCTTTATATTGATAAATGTATGCGTGGCATCATCTTTATATCACATGATTCTATTACAGCCATTCACGCTTCTTCACTTGGTGTGACCATTTTTTTTATTTATTTAATTTGGCCTTCAAGCTTTAGGCTTTAGGCTTTAGGCTTTACTGGGCCCTTAATTAAAGATAAAAACTATAATTATTATTATTAATATATAAATCATGAATAAAATTAGTAATTTACTTCAAATACACAAATGAACTAATAGTTGAAAATATTCTTACAGCACACAAACTCCTAATATAGATATTATGCACAGAATTATTGGCAGCAATTTTAATAAATCTTAATTAGTTATAATAATCATTAACCATATTGGCCCCTTTAAACAACCTAATTATTTACCATAGGTGTATTGAATTATATTTGTTAAATCTACAGTACTGGTAATTAAGTTCCTTTCAGTTACAGGGTGACCATGAGAAAAATTAATCTGAAAATCTTAATATTTTTCACAAATTTTGGGGTTGCAGAATTCTTCACACCAATGTGACCCCTGTAACCAATTTGATCTTACCCATAAAATGCCCAAGAAGAGAAAGTATTAGGGATCTCCATGCATGGCAAACATACGAGAAGCTGGGAGATCCTGTCTCCCAGTCCCAGCTCCAAAAACTGAGGAGCAGGGATATCTCCTACTCTGGGCCCCTCCATCATGCATCCCCTGGTATGGGCATGACTCCAGATTTGAAAAAATTTACTGGAGCACAGCTCTGAATTTACTTTTTTTCCCCTTACACCACTAGACAGGTTAATGATAGTAAACTCTTGAATTGACGACATACCAATTACAAATTGTTTTAGCTAAACATAATAATACAATAATGTACAGTTTATAACTCACCTTAAGTTTATTTATTCATTGCAGCAGCAACAGTGGACGATGTTAGACCTTGCATGTAGGCATTTGTTGTGAATTTACCGCCATGTATGCTTGGCCACTGATCAATGGCTTTCTGTGTGATCATTACAGCAGATCTAGTGCCTGGAGCTGGACCCTCCTTCACAATTCTACACAGCTTAGTCAAATGAGATGGCTTAATGGATCCTTTGTGTTCAACAATGTAACCAAGAATGGAGAATGTCCCTTCAGCTGGTGCTTCACTCCAGGCAGTTGATCCATCTTTATCAAAATGCTTTAATCTCTCTCTGATTCCTTTCCACAGCTGTTCTATATATTCTGTCAGCCAATTTATCACTGAGTCTTTTGTAAAACTACTTTCAGATCTGGTTCTGGATGGTCTAGCAACTTCAGCAACCTGGTAGTAATCAGAACGTTTCTTGATGTATTTGTAAACTTCATTTAGGATGTAATCCTCAGCTGTTAGTTCCTTTTGCTGCCCTGTGGTATCGTGCTTAAATTCAGAAACTACATCATTTGCATTTCCTCCATTAGCTAATTTGGAAATTGTTTCCATCACTCTTAACATAACAGTTTTCCCTCCTTTATAAAATATATTTTCTACAAATTCTGCACTAACTGTGGTTTTTTGAGCTACTTGCAACATAATCTTTGTTACATAGGAAATCAATACATAGAACTTGGCACTAATTTCTTTCTCTTGTGGATGATAAAAAAAAAAACATTTTTCCACAAATCTGTCAAATTGACCAAATTCATAATTAACCATGCGAGTATCAGATTTGAGTTTTGGTCTCTTAAAACCAATGATATTGTCAAGAACCATATTGGTATAGTCAAGGCCTGATCTCAGATTTGAAGAGTGATTCTGAATAAAGTCTAAAAGCTCACTTAGTTTACAAATTTTCTTCAATGCATCAACGTGGGCTCTGTTCACAAGATGCATTAAGTCCCATCAAAATTTGAAATTTTCTCCAAACAACTTTTTCATTTTGTTTTTAAATGGCTCGTTGTCCTTACAAAAAGCCCCATCTCCAACCATTCCAGATACCTTGGATTTAATTGCTTCTTCAGATAGTTTCAAGTGATTAGGAGACTTCAACACATCAAAAATTTCATTGGCCAAATAAACTCCTGATTTGCTGCGTACTAAATTTATCCCAGCAAGTTTTACAGTCTTATCTTCTTCACTCATAACTAATACAACTAGCATGCTTAATCCCAAAATTGTTCCAATGTCAGCTGTTATTGTTACTGAAGTTTGTTCTTTAAGTTGATTATCTAATAGCTCACAAATTGTCTCGCACGCATGTGTGCTATGATTCAAATTTCCAACCTCACAACCTGACCTATGTAATACAGCTAGAAGTACTGGATATAGAGCCCATGCAGTGTTTGTTTTCATTATGTAGTATAAGATGTTGCCACATAAGTCTTCTATGCGTTTAGTAGTGTTCCGAGAAGATGTTTTCATCACTTCATAAACAGCAGCTCTTTGATGATGCTGAAGTTTAATTAAATGTCTCTTCAGGTGGGTTTTCAGATTTCTAAACCATCTCTCTTGATTTTCTCCTTGTTTGCATACATAGGTTAAATCTTTAACATTGAAGTAACCTTTTATGTTAGAATGTTTGTCTGAAGCACATGCTTTGGGGTCTGTGCAAGCTATGCAATATAATGTAAACATTTTATCATCAGAAGCATCATCAATATCTTCTTGATTATCATCATCATCATCATCCTCAACAGCTATATCTACATCAGGCATATTAGTGTCACTATTTGCAATGTTTTCCATTATATCACTTGGTTCTGAAAATGAATCATCAGCATGCCCTAGATCCTTCTTTTCCACCAATTTGAATGTAGATTTGATCAAATCATTGTTCAGGATTTCTTGTATTGATTTACACTTGCTGAAATGGGCTATGGAAATGTCAAATTTGTTGCTTTTTGCTTTATTAGATTTGGATGCAACACTTGAACTTGAAGGCATATTTTGACTCTTCTCTTTATTAACCACAACAGCTTGGTGAGTTTCTTTTGTTAGGCGCAAAATTGCATTCAATGTCTTCTGGATTTGGGAATTTTCAAATTCCTCTAAAGCAGTTTTGTTAGTCTGATGCGCAGATTCCTCACTTACCTTTTGTTTCTTAGGTGGAGGAGAAGCACTTTCTTCAGTCTGTGAAACATCTAGTGAAAAAGTTTCATTTTCTAGATTAGCAGTTGATGAAGTTGGTTCATTTTTCTGAGGTCTAGCACTAGCACATTTTGTGAACAAACTAAATGACTGCTTTGCCATATCTCTTTCCTGCACTTCATCCTGGTATTTCTTTACTGCAATATCTAAGCTGTGGGCCCAAACTCTGGGACCTCTTGTATTGTAACAAATATTTTTTTTGGAATTAAAATGTTCCTCCCAGTTTTGCTTCTTTGAATATTTGTTCTTGCATTGACCACAAAAGTAACCCCTTTTAACACCCTCACTTTTCTCTCCAACTTCATCAATATTAGGATCCATTATTGATTATTGACTACCTGAAAAAATACAAAATAAGTAAAAGTTAGTAAATATAGTATGGTAAAAGTGAGTAAAAGTAAGTAAATATAGTACAATGATAGTAGTAAAAGTAAGTGCTTTAAACTTAGTAAAAGTAAGGAAGAGTAAGTAAAAGTAAGTTTAAACTTAACTAAACTTTTCAATTCTAGAGTCATGGTGGATTACTTAAAACCGCACAAGTAATTATCTGGCCAATTTATCAAACCTGGCCGAGATCAATGGAACATAGTCCAATCCTGATAATTTTATATTAAAAAAATATACGTTTTAATAAAATTTTAATTATCAAAACGTTGAAGCTTAACAAAAAATAAAAATAATTGTTAAATATGGAATTACCAACTAAACTTAAAATAACTAAATTTGTAATTTAAAAAAATTGGTTTGTACAAGAACGTATACGCAAAAAAATTGCATAACATCTAGCGGATGAACAAAACCCAAACCCAAATTTACTTTTTCTCATGGTCAAATTTACTGGAGCAATGCTCCCAAGATCCCAGGAATCTGGAGTCATGGGTATGGGTAGCCTTATCCAGTATGGCACATATCACTGGAGCATGTAATCTTCCCCACCATGTAAAGGTGGCTGTCCGTGAGGAAGTCTAAAGAGAAAGTCTTTACAAAGAAATGAAGCAAAAGCTTTAAAAATAATGTTTGGCTGCCATTAAAAAAAAAAATTCTCTAAAACACCCTTTACATATTCACAAAACTTTCCCAAAGATTCTTTAACTCCTATAAATTATAAATAAGTCCTCTAAAGGTTAGAGCATGGAGCTGCTTGAAAACCATTCCTGTAAAATAACTATCATAAAGTATAGTTCCTATCAACTCACTGTTGCATGGTATCTTCTCCATAAATCAGGGCAGAGGCTTGAGTCATGCCCTAAATTTCCACATTCATTACAAATTCTTTGATGACTGGTTAGGTAGCAATATCCATGTGGCATTCCTCCACACTAAAAAAATTTTTTTTTAAATAATAAATTTCCAACCCTAACCTGAATTTTGGCAGAGTGAGTGAGTTCAAGTTTGAGTAATGTCTGTGTCACAACATTTTTTAAGTTTTTCTCAAGCAAAGAGAATTAGCTTGCTGAAGCTGAACCAACTCAAACATGCTCCATTCCTCAGACTACAACTCACACCTGATACGTACCTTATTCACTTTGGTAACCAAACAACTGAAGCAGCTTCTAAACATGCTTCAAGCTTGGCTTTGATTCAAATGTAAGGTGAAGCGAGTGAAATGTCTTCTCTTTTAATAATTTTACTATTTGCCTGATATTTCTTTAGGAAGTAGGACACCAATTTCACCTATCCTTTGATCAATCGCAATTAAATGAAAATATATAATACTTCTTTAGCAGTATTTGAACCGAATTGAATAACCTTTATTGATAAAATAATTAGTTTCACAATTTTTGTTTTAGCATAAATAACTGGCCTACCTAAACTAAAAATAGAAAATGTACAGTTAGGGGTACTGATAAACTATAAAATTTCTGATATATCTCCCAATTATTAGACCTATGAAGTAGAGCTAAACCTATTGTAGCTACCTGATTACCACATATACTTTGTTTCAACTTATTTAATATACTCATCAGTACCTTAAGACTAAGAAAATTTAGTACCTTCTGCCATTTTGTATGACATTTTCATAAATGAATTAACCTACAAATGAACAAAAATAGTTTATTCTTCTCTAGTATGCAACCATACATGATAACTTCATAGGAGAAGAAATGAACATAAACTGCATACGAGTTTAAAGCATACTGTACTGATGATTCTGAAGATAGACCCACGGAAGTTTACAAATAGGCCCACATACAAGTATTAAATATAAACAAGCTATATAATTTACAAGCTTTTCAGCTGTAAAGGTTAGGCTTTGTAATAACAACCTAGAACTGATTATATTGCAATTACATTAATTTATAGTATGTGTAATCTGTTGGATTTTAGTTAACACAAACTTACCCTTAAACAGCAATTCTGAGGGCACTGATTGATGTATACATGAGTGGTCGAGGCACAAAAGAGGCAATGGGAATCCTTGGGCATTTTTGACAGAATGCCCATACTCTTTGCATCTTGTACAGCGTTCCTCAAAGTATCTTTGTCTCTTGGATCTGCAGTATGGAAGGTCTTCATGACATACTTCCCAATTCCTTAAGGAATCTGAAAAATTTATTTCTCGTACATTCCATATGCTAAAGTTATGTAGTGAAAGCAGGTCTACTGCAGGAAATAAACCTTTTGCTAAACTTCTGGGTACTTCAGGCTAAATGGGAGCTCCCTAAATATCATGATTGACTAATAGGTTTGCAAATACACTTGCATCTACTTTGTGTACAAACATTAACCTTTGATGTTATGCTGGCTTTTCATGATACCTATTAAATGACTAAGTCTGAATAAGCCGACCAAGGATTTATTTGCTTTAGATCTAGGTTTTGGGTCATTTCAAAGTGGCTGGCTAAGCTTACCAGTTAAATTGGATTAAGAGCCTATTTGGAATGGGATACAAGACGAGACCTTAAAAAATTGTATTCACTTTGATACAGACCCCTAATCTTAATGTATTAATGAAGCTCCTTAATTGCTACATATCAGAACATTAGGTTTGGTAATATATATATATTTTTTTTTATTGGAGTTGTTTAACCTCCTTCACAACATCTAAGGTCATATGATGTAGGGGCATGACTCCAGATTTGAAAAAATTTACTGGAGCACAGCTCTGAATTTACTTTTTTTCCCCTTACACCACTAGATAGGTTAATGATAGTAAACTCTTGAATTGACGACATACCAATTACAAATTGTTTTAGCTAAACATAATAATACAATAATGTACAGTTTATAACTCGCCTTAAGTTTATTTATTCATTGCAGCAGCAACAGTGGACGATGTTAGACCTTGCATGTAGGCATTTGTTGTGAATTTACCGCCATGTATGCTTGGCCACTGATCAATGGCTTTCTGTGTGATCATTACAGCAGATCTAGTGCCTGGAACTGGACCCTCCTTCACAATTCTGCACAGCTTAGTCAAATGAGATGGCTTAATGGATCCTTTGTGTTCAACAATGTAACCAAGAATGGAGAATGTCCCTTCAGCTGGTGCTTCACTCCAGGCAGTTGATCCATCTTTATCAAAATGCTTTAATCTCTCTGTGATTCCTTTCCACAGTTGTTCTATATATTCTGTCAGCCAATTTATCACTGAGTCTTTTGTAAAACTACTTTCAGATCTGGTTCTGGATGGTCTAGCAACTTCAGCAACCTGGTAGTAATCAGAACGTTTCTTGATGTATTTGTAAACTTCATTTAGGATGTAATCCTCAGCTGTTAGTTCCTTTTGCTGCCCTGTGGTATCGTGCTTAAATTCAGAAACTACATTTGCATTTCCTCCATTAGCTAATTTGGAAATTGTTTCCATCACTCTTAACATAACAGTTTTCCCTCCTTCTTTATAAAATATATTTTCTACAAATTCTGCACTAACTGTGGTTTTTTGAGCTACTTGCAACATAATCTTTGTTACATAGGAAATCAATACATAGAACTTGGCACTAATTTCTTTCTCTTGTGGATGATCAAAAAAAAAAACAATTTTCCACAAATCTGTCAAATTGATCAAATTCGTAATTAACCATGCGAGTATCAGATTTGAGTTTTGGTCTCTTAAAACCAATGATATTGTCAAGAACCATATTGGTATAGTCAAGGCCTGATCTCAGATTTGAAGTGTGATTCTGAATAAAGTCTAAAAGCTCACTTAGTTTACAAATTTTCTTCAATGCATCAACGTGGGCTCTGTTCACAAGATGCATTAAGTCCCATCGAAATTTGAAATTTTCTCCAAACAACTTTTTCATTTCGTTTTTAAATGGCTCGTTGTCCTTAAAAAGCCCCATCTCCAACCATTCCAGATACCTTGGATTTAATTGCTTCTTCAGATAGTTTCAAGTGATTAGGAGACTTCAACACATCAAAAATTTCATTGGCCAAATAAACTCCCGATTTGCTGCGTACTAAATTTATCCCAGCAAGTTTTACAGTCTTATCTTCACTCATAACTAATACAACTAGCATGCTTAATCCCAAAATTGTTCCAATGTCAGCTGTTATTGTTACTGAAGTTTGTTCTAAGAACCACTTTACAGTTTGTTCTTTAAGTTGATTATCTAATAGCTCACAAATTGTCTCGCACGCATGTGTGCTATGATTCAAATTTCCAACCTCACAACCTGACTTATGTAAATACAGCTAGAAGTACTGGATATAGAGCCCATGCAGTGTTTGTTTTCATTATGTAGTATAAGATGTTGCCACATAAGTCTTCTATGCGTTTAGTAGTGTTCCGAGAAGATGTTTTCATCACTTCATAAACAGCAGCTCTTTGATCATGCTGAAGTTTAATTAAATGTCTCTTCAGGTGGGTTTTCAGATTTCTAAACCATCTCTCTTGATTTTCTCCTTGTTTGCATACATAGGTTAAATCTTTAACATTGAAGTAACCTTTTATGTTAGAATGTTTGTCTGAAGCACATGCTTTGGGGTCTGTGCAAGCTATGCAATATAATGTAAACATTTTATCATCAGAAGCATCATCAATATCTTCTTGATTATCATCATCATCATCCTCAACAGCTATATCTACATCAGGCATATTAGTGTCACTATTTGCAATGTTTTCCATTATATCACTTGGTACTGAAAATGAATCATCAGTATGCCCTAGATCCTTCTTTTCCACCAATTTGAATGTAGATTTGATCAAATCATTGTTCAGGATTTCTTGTATTGATTTACACTTGCTTAAATGGGCTATGGAAATGTCAAATTTGTTGCTTTTTGCTTTATTAGATTTGGATGCAACACTTGAACTTGAAGGCATATTTTGACTCTTCTCTTTATTAACCACAACAGCTTGATGAGTTTTTTTGTTAGGCGCAAAATTGCATTCAATGTCTTCTGGATTTGGGAATTTTCAAATTCCTCTAAAGCAGTTTTGTTAGTCTGATGCGCAGATTCCTCACTTACCTTTTGTTTCTTAGGTGGAGGAGAAGCACTTTCTTCAGTCTGTGAAACATCTAGTGAAAAAGTTTCATTTTCTAGATTAGCAGTTGATGAAGTTGGTTCATTTTTCTGAGGTCTAGCACTAGCACATTTTGTGAACAAACTAAATGACTGCTTTGCCATATCTCTTTGCTGCACTTCATCCTGGTATTTCTGGTATTGTAACAAATATTTTTTTTGGATTTAAAATGTTCCTCCCAGTTTTGCTTCTTTGAATATTTGTTCTTGCATTGACCACAAAAGTAACCCCTTTCAACACCCTCACTTTTCTCTCCAACTTCATCAATATTAGGATCCATTATTGATTATTGACTACCTGAAAAAATACAAAATAAGTAAAAGTTAGTAAATATAGTATGGTAAAGTGAGTAAAAGTAAGTAAATATAGTACAATGAAAGTAAGTAAAAGTAAGTGCTTTAAACTTAGTAAAAGCAAGGAAGAGTAAGTAAATAGGTAAGTTAAAGTAAGTAAAAGTAAGTTTAAACTTAACTAAACTTTTCAATTCTAGAGTCATGGTGGATTACTTAAAACCGCACAAGTAATTATCTGGCCAATTTATCAAACCTGGCCGAGATCAATGGAACATAGTCCAATCCTGATAATTTTATATTAAAAAAATATACGTTTTAATAAAATTTTAATTATCAAAACATTGAAGCTTAACAAAAATAAAAATAATTGTTAAATATGGAATTACCAACTAAATTAAAATAACTAAATTTGTAATTTAAAAAAATTGGTTTGTACAAGAACATATACGCAAAAAATTGCATAACGTCTAGCGGATGAACAAAACCCAAACCCAAATTTACTTTTTCTCATGGTCAAATTTACTGGAGCAATGCTCCCAAGATCCCAGGAATCTGGAGTCATGTGTAGGGGACCTACAGCTTTATGTGGGATCCAAACCACAGGTCGCTACATAATCTGGGCATGGAGGACTCTCTCCCATCCAACTACTACCTAGACCCAATGTCCCTTAACTTTGCTGATCTCCAGGAAGCAGTGTTACGACATTGACCACGATGTGCCCATATATATGAAGGGATAAGAATATAATGATTCCTCTACTGAAAATCCTGATCATACTCAAATTGGAATACTGCTCAGTCCTAACATTTCCACATAAAAAAGACAGACAGCTGGAAGGGATCCAGAGAAGCTTCACAGCCAAGATCAACAGGTGCAAAGAACTAAATTACTGGGAAAGGTTATGCAAACTAGACCTATATTCACTGGGGAGGAGGAGAAGACACACACACCATTGTTTACACTTGGAAAATAATGGAGAAATTAGTCTCTAATCTTACTCTGAACCCTATAACTCCCCAAACAACAGTGGAAAGTAGAAACAGTAGACTGTCATATTCCCAAATTAAAGGCAAAACAGGGAATATCCTTAACCCTGAAAGAAAATAGTTTTGTTGCGAGAGGACCAAAACTGTTTAATCAACTGCCCAGAGACCTAAGAAACATGAAGGGAGTTGCAGTGGACATCTTCAAAAGAAGATTAGATGCCTGGCTCAGAACAATCCCTGATAAACTGGTCGTACCTGCTTATGTGAGGTGGAGAGCACAAGAAACCAACTCGCTACTTCACTAGGCCAACTCGAGAGGAGGGGTGACAAGCTTGACTTTTGCGAAATGAGGAATCATCACGCAGAACCTTTGTAAGGTAAGGTATATATACAAGTATACAGTGTTTCTACCTTGTGGTGTATGGATGTTCATTTCTGTTCTGTGCTAATACCAAAATAACTAGTGTTTAGAAATTCAGCAGTAAATTCTATTCTATACCAGTGTGTGTGTATTAAGTATCAGTGAATAGGGATGTACCCTACCAATATATCGGTATCAGTAATATCAGTATTGACCAATATTTCAAAAGTACAATTTTTCCAAAATTATAAATAAAAGACTATTTAGAGGATGAAATTTCCAATATTTTATTGTTTTATCACTTCACATAAGTTGTTATTTTTTTCACAAGGGTTAAGTTCTCATGTAAAAATAGCCTAGTCCTAAGAAATGTAGCACACAAGTTTTACCCAATTTTCTTTTCAAACAGCCAATCAAACAACTGTAAATCCTTTGAGAAATAGGTATAAAGACTAGAAAACCAAAAAACTATCTTGTAGTCATAGCTCACAATATTAACCCAGCTAGCTGGTTAAAAACACATTTACTAAGCCCAGCAGAGGCCTACAGTCCAATTGTATAACAAACAAAACTGACATTTAATGCATTGTTGCCATCTTTAATGAAAAGTATTATTGCTTTGTTACCAAATTTTCAACACAGAAAATAAATTATGAATATGTTACAAAAATATCGACAAACTAATAAACTCTAGCTGGATATCAGTATCGGTTATTGGCTAAAAAGCAATATCAGTACATCCCTATCAGTGAATATGCAAAAATAATTTATTAAGCGAAGGCTAGTGGCATACAGCATGCATAAAGAAAAGCATAATTGAAAACAATTCAAATTAAATAGCAGCTTTTGAGAGATTTTTCCAAGAGGCCAAAAGAAAAAGAAGAGGATCATAAAAACATTAAGATTTTACTGACAAAATTTGAGAAGCAGAAAGGAAAAGAAAATGGCAAAAAATAGAAAAAATGTGAGAGTTGCTGTATATAAATCCAGAAAGTTGAATACAGTTGGATTATGTTTAATGAAATGTGTCATGTACCAGCTCTGTGATTGCAAAAATTAAGTAGACCAGACCACAGGCTTAAAAAGCATTCTGTGCAATGCATTTAAACATTACAAATGCATAGACTTAGATAAAAAGAACAGGAAAATGATGAATAGAATAAACAACAAAATTATAAGATTTTATGGCTTTATGCGCATCAAGTGCATGGAAAACAATAAGAAAATAGTACAAAGAGGAATGGAGAATGTTTAAATAGAAGAATCAACTGCAATGGGTTACCAATAAAAAACCAGGAAATGTCAGAAAATGCCAACA
The DNA here is from genome assembly GCA_023014485.1 of Bathynomus jamesi. Classification (NCBI taxonomy): domain Eukaryota; kingdom Metazoa; phylum Arthropoda; class Malacostraca; order Isopoda; family Cirolanidae; genus Bathynomus; species Bathynomus jamesi. The sequence continues at coordinate 245,004 of JAJOZX010005411.1, forward strand.
CATGAAAATGGGCTTCAGTACACTGAGGGAAACACATTCCAGAGGGGTGCAGAAGTAGCCTTAGATGGAGAAATATCACCTCCACAAGATAGAGATCCTATGAATACAAATGAAAGCACACCAATGATTAAAAAAAAATAGTAGAAAGGTGGTGGTTAGGAAGAGAGGAAAGAAACTGAATCCCATAAAACTCGTAAGGAATCTAAACAACAAACCTTACGTGAATATTACAAAACAAGTTCATGCAAATATGGTTCAAACTGCATGTATAATCACCCCAAAATATGTTTCTACATGATGAGGAATTGAAGTTGCAGGTATGGAACAAAGTGCTACTATTTCCACCCTTCCATGTGCACACAGTCAATTAGAGAGAAAAAATGTCTAAATATCAAGTGTCCATATTTTCACATTAAGGGTGCTGTACTCAGAGAAAAGAATGACGAAGAACAGCTCACATCCTAAAGAGAAGTAATAATAATGGCAATGAAGTACATTTTTTTAGTGCAGTAGCTTAGACCCTGATTTTTGAAGTAAGTGGACATTCTGGACAAAAGCACCAAACTTGGCTCAAATGTTGTTCAGGACCTTAGCTACCAATTTTTCCCTGGAACCAAGATGCACAACCCTATCTTGGCTGCCATTTTGGAAATCCAAGATGGCTGCCAGCTAGAAATCAACAAACTATTGTGAGGAGTAATTGTAAATAAATAGTCCCTAAACCTACATATTTTGATGCCAGGATTGCTATAAAATAATCAGAATTACCCTTAAATGTTTATTTAATGTAAAATATTTAATAATATAACTATATAATATGTGCTTTTCTGTTTTGCAGGTGATTTGTGAACATGGATTGGAGCAAATGCATGGTTTGTCAAGAGAGCAAAGGTGAGACTCTTAAATGTCCACTCAATGCTGTGAGTGGTAAAAAAACTGAAGCATATGCAACATTTATGGAGAATGTCAACGCATTCAAGAATCTTGGAAGACTACCAGTTCCTCTTCTTTTCAATGAAGAGGTGACTGTTGAAGATCTGGTTCAGAATAAAGCTGTGTGGCACAAGTCATGCCATGTTAAATTTAGTAAAGAAAAGCTTGAAAGGGCTACAAAAAGAGAGAAAGGGCGGATGAAGGTGAAACCAGTTCATCTACGGGGAAGCGGGTTCAGCGGCATCCTATGGACAAAGCAACTTGTGTGTTTTGTCAACAAACACATGGGCATCTTCACGAATTCAGTACATTTGGCGCTGACGTCAATTTACGAATGATGGCTACAGAACTCAGTGACACAGAACTAATGTCTAGAATAGGAGGTGGTGATCTCATGGCCATTGAAGCCAAGTATCATCTGCAATGCTTGACATTTTATCGGAACCATTACCGCTCACTTTTGAGACAAAAACAGAGCAAGGAAGAAGGCTATGAAGAAAACTTGATGAAAGCAAAGGCAATAGTTGAGGTCGTTAATCATGTAGAAAATTGCGTGGAAGAAGGAATCTTTCAAATGAAGTTTTCTGTGCTATTTGATCTGTATCAAAAAAGACTTCGGACTTAGGTATTAATAAGGAAATGAACAGAGGACGATTCAGAGAGAAGATTCTGGAGTATTTCCCATATGCCCAGGAAGTGAGTGATGGCAAGAACAAAATCTTAGTTTTTCAGCAGGGAATTCAGGAAATGCTCAGAGAGACAAATAGACAGAATTTTGAAGGAGATACTATGATTCTTGCAAAAGCTGCTAGAATCATACGCAAGGAAATCGTCAACTTTACTGGATTCAAGTTTGCAGGTGCCTTTCCATCTGGTTGTCAACAGGAATCGGTACCTACAACCTTGAAAACCATTATATCTATGATCACAAATGGTGCTGATGTGAAGGACCAAACACCAGAAGACTCCCCTGCAACTCTCACTGTCTCGCAACTTATCCTTTTTAATTTTAGGAACAAGCATACATCATCATCTAAGGTTCGCCATTCTTTGGAAAGAGAACCACCATTGCCTCTGTATCTTGGTCTGAAAATTCATACTGAAATTCGGTCAAAATGTTATTACATCAGGACCTGAAGTCATCATCAATGGGGCCGACCGCACAATGCCAAGATGCGACCATGAGGAGGCAGACACTAGACTGTTCATTCATCTTCAAGATGCAATAAAGGAAGGGCACATTAACTGCATGATCAGAACTGTAGACACGGATGTTATTGTCATTCTAATAGGAAAATTCCATCACTTGACGTCCATAAGATCTGAAGTAAATATTTGGGTTGGTTTTGGCACTGGGAAAAACTTCACTTACCATCATATTAACACAATCTGTGCCTCTTTGGGTGAAGAGAGATGCACATCCCTACCACTGTTTCACTGCTTCACGGGATGTGATACATCATCATCCTTTTACGGAAGGGGCAAGAATACGGCATGGGCAGCATGGCACCATTACCCTGAGGTAACACAAGCATTCACATTCATGGCACGAAATCCATTTGCAGATGTTGACGCCGAAACTCCCCACTTCAAGCTTCTTGAACGGTACACAGTTGTCCTCTATGACAACACCAGTGACATTGAACGTGTAGATGAGGCAAGAAAGGTCATGTTCTGTCAGAAGGGAAAAGCTATGGAGACTATCCCACCAACTCAGGATGCTCTTCTCCAACACACCAGGAGGGTCACATACCAGGGAGGAATATGGTCGACCTGTGAGAGAAGTGAACAGAATCTTCCAACTCCTGAAGGATGGGGATGGACCTTTAGCGAAGAGTCCCAGTCATGGACACCAGTTTGGACCACAAGACCAGTAGCATCTAAAGCTTGCAGCGAATTGGTCAAATGCGGCTGCAAGAGCAAGAGTGGATGTGGCACCAGGTGTGCTTGCAAGAAGGCCAGGTGGAAGTGTACAGAACTGTGTAGGTGGAAGTGTACAGAACTGTGTAGCTGCAACTGTGCAGTTTAACATATAGCGTCGAGCGGGGTGAGTTGGGACAGTTTGGGACAGGGGGTGAGTTGGGACAGTAGGCATTGCAATGCTAAATGCCAAGATATTTCCATTTTATGGTGCCCATTTAATAGCCCTGCCCTTACTCTACAAATGTTGTTAATACAAGTTTTCTATAGAACCACGAATAATGCATGAAAATTGTGCAAATATGAAAGGGTAGCATTTTGACCTTTGTAGAATTTCATTTTTTAAAATGCACATATTTTGCCAATTTTCCTCTCCCACATTCAGTTATAGAGCTAAAGGTCTACTTTTTGGTGGGTGAAATCTTCAATTGTTATAGTTTCGTTGATTTTTCTTAAACATGGTTTTCTTGAACATGGTTTTTGTGTTAAAATATTCACGATTTTCACTGTATATGTTGTACGAAGTGTGATTTCTGCAGTAAACATACTTCTGATCAGCTTAAAAGTTGTTTTATTGATCTGATCATGCCAAAAAACATATAGTTTGATGCCAAACATGCCAAGGGAATTCTCTATTGAAACTCATATCAGCAATTCCATTTTGTCTATGGCGGCCATCTTGAAATCCAATATGGCGGCCAAGTAATGGTCTCTGAAGGTGGTTCCAGGGATATTTTTAATTGTTGGTCCAAAATATACAAGTAGGGAAAGTTTGGTGCTTTTGTCCGGATTGTCCACTTCAACTTGTTTAGCTGCCCTACTATTTAGAGGAAATGAGTGATAAAAGCACAACTCTCTCTTCTTATGAGAAAAAACAGAACTTCACAGATATATGCACTCCAGAATTTCATACATCACCCTCCAATTCAACATCCAATATAGTATCAAGGGCCACAGTCCCAGTACTCTCAAATACAACAACCCAACCAATACTGCCAAACAGGAACTGACATCAACTAGGAAACAAATATTACCTAAGAAAACTAAGCATGAAGATTAGAAGTCCTATAAATTTATTACACAAATATACAAGGCCTATACAGGGTGATGCATAAATGTGTTTTATAAATCGCAGGGTGTATTCTTGAGAAAAGTAAAAGAAAAAAGACCATATAAACATAGGTCAAGAAACCCATAGGTTTCAAGCTATAATACACAACAGAAAAATTTTATGCAAATACACAATGTGATACATTTGCTTCATTAAAGTAAATGTTCAAAATTCTTTCCTACTTCTTGAATGCATGCCTCAGCATGTCACAGCAGTGATTGTCTGACACACTAAAAAATTCCTGGAGTATTGCAGATTGTTTTGCAATTGTCTCAAACTCATTGCCACAATTCATCACATGTTTGGACTTCCGTAACATAAACTAGGCTTTGTAAATGATCCCACAAGTAATAATGAACAAAATTTAAATCTAGTGACTGAAGTGGCCAAGGAATAGGACCACCACACCCTATCCACCTGTCAGGATACGCAGCATTGAGATATTCCCTCATTAAATCAGGTTCTGTCCTGTCACCCATTCTTTTACTTTTATTTATTAATGAATTTTTAATTCACATTTCACTTCTCCACCACCCACTTCCCAAAGCATCCCTCTCAACAGTCACTCCATGAATTCATGTAGAATGGCTATGGAGCACCTGACCTCTGATCTTTCTGCTATCTAACTGGAGCAGAGAAAACTGTGGCTTTCTGCGCAACTATTCCCTCACCTTCAACAACACACAACTCGATCCTTCCTCTTCTCTTAACATTTAGGCATTTCCTTTCTAGTAAACTTGGAAACAATCTTTCTCAATCCATCTTTTTCCATCTATGACCTCCAATCTTTCAAATACAGTGTCTAAGCATCTCAAAAACTCAAAAACCATGGACCTTCATTTTGGCTTTTCTTTTAGTGTGTGTGTGTGTGTGTGTATGTGTGTGTGTGTGTGTGTGTGTGTGTGTGTGTGTAGGGGGGGGGGGTGGCTTTTGTGGGTATTTTCTCTTGGCCCCTCCTTCCTGCATAAAAAAAAAAATGAGCTCATGCACCATCATGCATGAACCACATTAGTCACTGAGTTCTGATAGGCACAGCTTCAAGTAGCACTGGCAAAGTCTGCTCAAGGAAACACCTATATGAATCTCCAGTCAGTCATTGCAGTAGCAGATATGGGCTACATAAAAAATCTTTAAGAGTCATTTCTCTGTCATGTGCTGTAGCTCAAAAACTGAGTTTCTCAACCTATGTTCATATGGTCTTTTTTCTTTACTTTTCTCTCAAGAATACACCCTGCAATTTATGCATCACCCTATATACTGACCATGCAAATTACAATACTTGCAAAATTTAGCTCTGGAAACCAGCATAGATGTTGTATGCCTAACGGAAACACACTAACACAAGTGCAAAAAACGCTATGAAAACTACATTGAGGATGCTGAAATAGCAATACTGAACTACAACATATACAGAACAGAGAGAGTTCCTAGACAAGGAGGAGGGTGTTGCATCCATGTGAAAAATATATACTGTATATATGCGAGGTGAAAGTAAGCAAATCAAATGGTACAGTCAAAATTATTATTTTATTAGTAAAAGAACTGAACCTAACCATTATGAATGTCTACAGACCACCAACCACCACAAAAGGTGAATTCCAATTCACTACAAATGAAATAGAAAACGTTCAAATTACCTGAAACTCAAACAAATATTTTAATTTGTGGGGATTCAGTTTTCCATTCATAGCATAGAAGAAAAATGAAGTCATATATATTGAGAAGTTTCATGGTAACATTATAGATGATGATGAAACCCAGGCAATAATGCTATTTGATATTATGGAACATTAGACACTTACTCAGGAAATCTGTAAAGCCACTAGAAAGACAATTTTGGGGATTTAATTCTGACAAATAACAATGAGATAGTAATAAAAAGTTAATGCACGTTAATTTCTGCAACCATAACCTAATCAATACGCAATTAAAGTTAGCAACCAGAGGTCCAAAAATGCATCCCAGAGCCAGAAGGAATATTTGAAAGTTTAAAGAAAGTAGATTGGGCAAGTAAATGAAGACAGAGAGTGAACTGGAAATTGCTACTTCATGAGAAGACTCCAGAAGAAATATTACCACGTATAATAGAAAATTAAAATTAACCTATATTGCTGAAAAAATATGCTCCAAAGAGAAAAAAAAAAAAAAAAATGTAGCAAGCTTGAGAAAAATATCAGGGTACTATTTAGACCAGTGGTAGGCAACCTTTTTCAAAACTGGGTCAATTTGATTTATTGGTAATTTGATAATGGGTCAGTGTTCAAAATTTAAATCAAAACACACTATTTTCGGGACATTTTAAAATAAAAAAACTCCATGTAATATTTATTATTTTATATATACTATATACTACAATTGACCCATGGGTCATAGGTTGCCAACCACTGATTTAGACAATGGAAACAAAAAAAATCCCCACAGGTGCAGAACTGAAGCAAGGAGACTCAAACTAGAAAAAAAAATAGACAAGAGAAGTAGACCTAAAACATTTATCCATAAGACAATGAAGAGGAAAACAAGGTAGCAGAAAACAAAAAACAACCCAAAATACTTCTACATGTTTACAAAAAAAAAATAAATAGTGTACAGAGAGTATTGGTCTATTGATAAATAGGGTGACTGAATATACAAATGACTCAGAAGGGGGGGGGGGGATTAGTGAACTGATTAAGGAACAATTTAACTGTTTAGCACCTCTAAGTCTGAAAAGAAAGTAGAAAATCCAGATTAATTTTTTGACTGATACAAATCAGCCAAGAACAAGTTTTGACACAAACCTATTAATAGACTTAGAGTTCTTGGAAAGAGATGTAATTAAAGCTCTATCACAGATGTGAGAAAATTCAGCACCAGAGATAGATACAGAGTACAATGTTTCCAAAGTAATATAGAGAGAGTATTGGCAAAGCCTCTAGACTTACTATGGAGAAAATCACTCAACAGAGAACAAATTCCATTTCCATTAAAAAAATGTGAACATTGCCCCTTTATTTAAAGGAGGTAATGGAGCAATACATAAGAATTATCAACCAGTAGCACTCACCTCCTACCTTACAAAGTACTTTGAACATATAATTAGAGGCAAAACTACTTACTACCTTGGTTTACTTTGGTTTTGCTCCACCTGAATTGTTCATTCTGATGAAAGTCAAGCTTGTCACTTCACTTTAGACCTACAGTTTAACATGGAATCCAAACCATGTCCCACCAGCAGCCCAGCATCTTAACCACTAGTCTACCCAGGGCACCCCTTTTTTTTGTTCCATGTAGGAAGGAAGGGGCAAGGGTGAGTGCTTGCAGAAATGCCCCCACCCTATAAGAAGGAGAGAGCCAAAATCAAGGTCTATGAGGCCCACAATGCCATTTTTTTTTTTTAATAAATTTTGAAAAGAATGTAGTGTGTAAAATGCATGTGTGTGTGTAGTGAAGAACAGAGGGAGAAGCGTGTGTTTGAGATCATGCTGGGTAGATGAGACACAAAAAGATCAGCTAAGGAGGACAGTGACAGGAGAAACAGGAGTTCTAACACTCCCTGTCTCCTGCCTTACATCCCCCCAGGAGTACTTCCATGGTCAATTGATTATATCTCAGCCAATTTTTTTTAATGTGTGGAAGGATGAACAGCTGGGTTTTGCTGCACACCACCTACTGTCACTGGGTCTCAATTCCAGGGCCAATGGGTTTGTAGTCAGCAATGCTAACCACTACACCACTGAGGAACACCTTCAAGAATTTATATATTCCAAACCAACAAGGGTTGGCAAAAACCCAGGTTTTTCACAACAAAACCAACCCAACTAGGTTTTTGTTTTTTGATGGGTTGAATTTTTTTTAGAAAGGTTTGATAATTATGTAGTGCCTAATATATCTATTATTTTATTAATTTATTTATCTAATCTACAATATATATTAAAGAGATCTTTATTTCACAGAAAATTCAGATATGAGAGAGAATAATGACATATTAGAATTTTCTCCATTTTAATTTTAGATCTTTCCTTTATTTCTTAACAGCAGATTTCAGCTTTATTTAGACCTAACTCAAATTTAAATTTTTAAGATGCCAAACTCAAAGAGTTATAGAGGTGGAAGATCCAAAGCTAGCAAATGGGACAAGGTGACTTTATTAAGTGATCAGCCTACTAGAGTACTATGCAATTATTGCAAAGAAAGTATCACTCAAAAAATTGAGAGAGTGAATCATCATCTAGAGAAATGCAGTCAAAGAAAAGTGGAATGTTTTGAAAATGAGGCAAGAGGTATGCCGAGACTCGAATTTGGAGCATCAGTTGAAACAGATTCACTTCCTCCAACTTTGGCTTCTGGCAAAGATGATCCAAAGATTATAAGTGAAAATGTGCCTGAAATGAGTGACACCAGTGCAGGTTCATCATCATCCACATTCTGTCATTCAACACTAATAAAGCATAAAGGACAAAGATCAATTACACCATTTGTGGTAAGAATGACTGTGGACCAAAAGGAAGACTTAGATTTACAAGTTGCAAGGTTCTTTTTTTCAGCTAACATACCCTTCAATGTTTTAGAAAATAAAGAATTTATAAAATTAATCAAAGGTCTAAGATCAGGATATGAACCACCAAACAGGAAAAGGTTGGTATCTGATCTGTTAATAAAAGTTGAAGTAATCCATGAAATGAAGAATGACCTTAATCTTGATGATTGTACCATTACCCTTATACAAGATGGCTGGAGTTCAGTAGGTAATGATCCTATTGTTGTGCACAGTATTCATAATGGAAAGAAGCCATATCTGATTTCAACAGTAGATGCTGGAAGTACAAAAAAGACAGCAGAATATTGTGCACAGTTAGCTAGAGAAGCAATAACAAAAACTAAAGAAATATATGGCATTGATGTAAGTATAACTATTTTGCAGGTACATTTTATTTTAATTATAAACTGAATGTAATTCTCCACCTTGGTATACTCAAATGCTCAGTTCCTTATGACATTTTATTTTCAGATATTTGCTATATGCACTGACAACAAAAACAAAATAAGGATGAGAGAAATTCTTAAGGAGGACAACTACAGTCTTATTACTTATGGCTGTTCAGCACACCATCTAAACTTGGTAGAAAAAGATGTCCCCCCAAAATCAGTTCTCAAGCATGTTGTAGAAATTAACAAATATTTCCGAAACCATCACCAACCTCGTGTAAGCTAAAAACAAATCCAATAAATTAGCTACTGTCAGCTTTACTTTTATGTATTAGCACTATCACCAGTGTGAATCCTAATTCACAACTCATTAATAAGTTGCATAGGCTATTTATTTATGCTGTCAAATCGAGCAATATTTGTAATAAAAATTTATATTTTAGGGTTGGTTAATGGAGAAAGGATGTATGATGCCACAACTACCAAATGAAACCAGATGGAATTCTCAGTTAGAATGCATAAAAACCTATTTGTCAAATTACTCTCTATATATAGAAATAAGAGGAGAGCATATTGAAGACATTGATCACAACATCGGAAAATTGATAGATAACTTATCTATACAGAGAAGGGCACTCAATTTACAGTCACAACTCTTACTTGTTGGAAATGCTCTAGATAAGGTGTGTTTATATTATGCAGTTAAAATTACTTAACTTTAAATACCAATATTAATTTAAAGATATTTTATAGACTTATAGTGCACATTTTATTTATAGAATCCTGTACTAAAGCAGTACTAATAAATAATTAAAATACACTTCATTTTACGTGTGTTGTAATTTGTAACACCAAAAAATAAATTCTAACAATGAATAATTCTAAATGTTTACAATGTTTTCATTCAGCCATATATAACTTTATAGTTTTTATTTTTTTTGTTACAGTTGCAGGCTGATAATACAACATTATCTGATGCTGTTGAAGTTTGGCTCAATTTAATCCAAGATGAAAAATTAGCTCCATACAAAGAAGATATTATTAAGAGATTTAAAAAAGTTATGGAGCCATGTCATCTTTTGGCAAATATAACTGACCTAAAGTATGAAGGTAAATAGGACCTAAATGCTTAACTACTATCAATATATAAAACATAGCTAACTCAACTGTATGGGCAGAAGAGTTTTCTCTAATCTGAATCAAATTATCTGGCATTGCCATATTAGATAACAATTAGCATAAATTAGATACCATAACATAAATTATATATAATCTATATTATTAGCTTTATTTTTGTTTCCACACAGTTCTATTATTTTTCAGGACAAAAACTGAATAGAATTAGAGGGGAAGAGGCTGAAGAATGGCTGATTGAAATAAATTCAGAATACATGGCAGGATATTATGCATTCCACTTAAAAAATGCACTAATTTTTCCTCCTTATTTATTCAAAGATAGTATAGTGAGCTCTCCATCAGCTAGTAATTGGTGGAAAATTGTTGGGGAAAAAAAAAAGAAAAAAAAAAGACCAGGTTACCATTAGGTTTTGCTAAATTTATGAGATCTATTCATAGTTGTCTAGCCAGTTCCGGATCATTGGAAAGATTTTTTTCAACATTTGGCTTGGTATGGAGTAAAATACAAAATAGGTTAGGGAAAGAAAAGGCAGAAATGTTGGTTCGAATCTACCGCCACATAAGGTCAAAAGATGCTGAACATACTGATCAATAATCAATATTTGGTACCACTTAAATTATAAAGCTGAAAAGAAACATGACTTATTTTTAGATATAGGTAGCCAATTAGAAGATAGATAAATTAGATACATTATTAGATATAAGATTCATAATGAAATGTGTTAAATAAATAGTTTCTGGAAATTTTAGTTTATATTGGCCTTATCACATTAATTATAGTTTATAGTTGTTAATATATAAGATTGCATAACCATATTATAAAAAATGCCAAGTTAAAAATAAGTTTATGAGAAGTAAATTGATGTGGGTTTTTAGGTACCAACCCTGAAACCAACATGTCTTCATGGCTTGAAGATCATGTCTATCAACTATTAGATCACCAGGAGAAAATATTGGAAACATCATGCTGAAGACAAAACATGGATATAATATATACTACTGACTTTGCTAAAGCCTTTGATAAATGTGATCATGGAATTATAGCGCACAAACTTAAGAATAAAAGACTTACCGGGGAGATGAATATTTTATTTTCTGACTCCAAGAAAACAAAAAGTGATAGTAAATGGAGTTAAATCCGAGGTCTCGGAAGTCATGAGCTCTGTTCCACAAGGTACAGTATTAGCTCCCTTGCTGTTCATAATAATGATCGCAAACACTGATGTATATATTAATGACAATATTGTATCATGGTGCGCGGATGAGACAAAGATATGCAAGGATATATTAAATGAAGGTGATATAAAAATATTACAAAGTGATATTAAAACCTTATTCAAGTGGGCAGAAGACATCAATATGAAGTTTGATGAAGAAAAATTCCAACTTCTAAGATATGGTAATAACGAGGTGCTAGCTACAGAATAAAGGATAAAAACTCCGCAAACTGAAAACTCAACACCAAACCCACGAGCTATCTTGGAGTAATAAATGTTATTGGATGCAAATTCTGAGAGCACTATAATATTAAAATTGTAACTCCAGAAAAATAATAGGAATTATCTGGAGGAGCTTCCACAGAAGAGTCTAGTTCTACCAATAATTGAGTATTGCTCACTCACAAGCCCATACAGAAAATGAGACATTGCAAACATGGAATCCATATAAAGAGCTTTTACATCTAAGATAGAGGAAATGAAGGTGAAGACTATTGGTCTCCACTACAATCCCTAAAATTCTACTCTAGAAAGAAGACACAAGCAGTACACAATAATATACATAGCTATGGAATATACTCAAGGGTTTTGTCCCTAACTTTAGAAATGAAATAGAAACCCATTGGAATGAAAGAAGAGGCAGAGTTTGTATGGTCCCAGCTGCAGTGGGAGAGGGGGGCTATCAATATAAGGATGGAAAATATCCTAGGAATACGAGGCCCAAAACTTTTTAATGTCCTGCCCAAAGAAGTGAGGAACCTTCAGCACACCAACCTAAATAATTTCAAGACCAAACTGGACAGGTTCCTATGAAAAGTCCCTGACCAGCCATATGTGGCTTGCTATGAAGGCAAGATGAGATCAGAAACCAATTCCCTCCTCCACCAAACCCTGCAAACCATCATTCAAACTCTCAATTATATATTACACACACACAAGGGTAATTCAATATGTATTTAGATATCCAGAATCAAGAGGTTTTTGATACTAATGAATATGTAGTATATTGTAAAGACAGATTAGAACAAAATGCACTGGGAGGTGGTGTGTGTATTATGGTTCATAATACTTTAGCCTCTTCAGATTGTGAAGTATAGTACTTAAACACACACCTGTATAGGGGGGGCAGTGTGGTGTAAGATTAATTTGGTAGCTAAAGCTAAAATTTTATTGGGTGCAGTACATAGACCTCCATCATCCAGTATGATGGGAATAAACTATTAAACGATTTAATTAGGTTGACTTATGATTATAATAAAGAAACAAGTGGTTATTGCTGGGGACTTCAATTTTAGAGGAATTGATTGGGCAAATGTTGGCTTAGCTAGTGGCATAACCAGATAGCAACACAAAATTTAATGACCATCTTCTGTATCAGCATGTTACTGAGGTGACACACAATATAGGGCATGATAATGCATCAAGGCTTGATTTGATTTTTTTCCAGAAATCCACAGGATGTAGCAAATGTCACCATGCAGTTATACTATCTGACGTAATTCTGGACATGCCCATTAAGGCTGCCACAGCTGAGAAGTGCTCTGGTTATTGTTTTCATAAAGGGGACTACAATGAAATTAGACATGAACTGACAAATAGATTGGAATGTGGTGCTTGCTGGGAAGTCCACAGCAGAAATGTATGATGTTTTTGTTCAAATATGTAGTGATTTGGGGAGAAACATATACCAATAATTGTGAGGAACAACAGGAGAACTAAACCTAAATGGATGACAGGTGAAGTTAGAAGACAAATAGATGAAAAAAGCAAAGCATGGAAGAGATTGTGAGCAAGGGAGACATCCCGCAGAAGGCATGCTTACGAGAGAGAGGAATAAAACCACAGCTATGATAAAAAGGACTAAAAGAGTTTGAAAGGAAGTTGTGTAGAGATATTGAAATTAAAGATCTGCATCTGCAGATATTGAAATACTGACATTATATATATATATAATAAATACTCGATGAGTTGGACTTCGATGATTCGGAATTCAGGATGAGTCAGACTCGTCTGAGTCTCTAACACAGAATAAATTTTTTTCAGTGTACAATACAGTGAAGTGCTTTTTTGCCTCTGTGAAGTGCCATTATTATTTTGTTTCTTTTACTAAGTAAAGTGTTTTTTTTAATACTGTATTGTACGAAAAGGTAAACAATAAAATTGTGTATTTTTGCGCTCAAAATAATTCCAGCAACAGTAAGTGAAACAAAATTTTATTGTTTTTTAATGTTTATTTTGAACATTGTATTAGACTCTCACTAATCAAACTTAAAAGGTTAGAGAGTATTTATGCCTCTTTAGGGGTAAGTAGGGGGGGGGGGGGGGGGGGGGGGGGGGTAATTTAGGTAATTTGCAATGAGTCGAACTGGCTAGAGCCCTATATAGTTTGACTTATCGAGTATTTACTGTATATATATATATATATATATATATATATATATATATATGTTTGTTTTAAAGCAATATATCACGAAAGCACTTTGATTTCGTGTTTCTTTTTCCTTTTCCCTGTGGTTGTTTGCTTATTAATAAAATCACGTGTTATTCTGTGATTTTACTACATAAATTTAAGTATATACAAAAATATGTTTTGGAAACCAGTTTTTGTGAACCAACTATTTCTCCTTTATAAGAAGTCTGCAAGCAAAATTAATATAAACCTAATCTAGGTTTACACAGAAGTTGGAAGCATAGGCTGGTTTAAAATTCTGATTATTGATAATAAACACCTATGACAGTAATTTCAAAACACTTTTTAGGTCAGATCTGTTAAAATTTCCTCCAAAAATATCTTAATATCTTACCACTTTGTGTTCTATGAACTTCTTCCACAGAAAATTCATCACAGTAATCAGAGTCATATAAGCTCGTCATTTCAGGGGTCCAGGTGGGACAACTGGGCTCTTTCTTGCTCTGAGTTTTTCCTTTTGAAAATATAGCTTGTGATTTTGTATGTTTAAGAGCTCTACGTTTAGATTCAAACTTCGTACGTGAGCATAGATTCGTAGTAAGAGGCACAGAGAAACATGCTGCTTCTAAAGAATCAATATCAGAATCATCAGAGCTGCAACTACTTCCACTCGATACCACAATAATATTTTCTGATTTCTTTCTAATGTCCTTCTTCAATTTCAACGAGTTACACTTAATTTTATTTCTAGTTTTGTTGTTCAGCAAGTTAACTATTTGAATACTTTTATCACTATCATTACTTTCACATTCCAGAGTCACTGTTTCAATTCTCTTAGGTGATGGTGGAGGGAGAACAGAAAGTTCTTCATCTGAACTTTCACTTATTGAATTCTTTAAAGACTGCTTTGGTTTTGTTTCTTGATTCTTGTTAATAACCATGTTACATCGAGATTCCTCATCACTATTGTCGCATCTCATGGCATTCATAACATTAGGCCTGTCACCAACATTTAACCAACTATCACGAGTGGAATTCTCAAAGGAAAGCTCCTGAACTGTATCTAATGTTTCTTCATAAGAGACACCATCACAATACAAACTATCCAAAGGTTCTCTTCCAGATATGCTATCTATACTGCAATGACTCAAATTTCTCCTCCTCAACTTTTTGGCAACTATTTTATTATTATTCTAATTCATTATTTCTTAATGGCTTTACAGAGTTCTCATTTGAAAAGATCTTCTCTGAACTTTCACGCCTTGGAGAATCAGGTTTTTTGTGTGAAGCATCCAATAGAATACTAGAATCTTGCGTGTTAATTAAAACACTCGGTGAACAATCTATATTTAAAATATTTTCTTCATTTTGAATTGTGGGAATACTTTTAATTAATTGTTCACATTCTTCTACAGTGTTCCTTTGGCTTTTGATTCCTTCTTTTTCAGAGGAAGTTCTCGCGTCTATGGGTGAGTTATCCCCAAAATACAGCCAAGTATAAAGACTAATTTCTTCCTCTTCCGCTTCATCATCAAATTCACTGTCATCAGATGAATACATATTTGAAATTTTCCTTTCATTACAATTATTTAACTTTATATAAAATCATTTTGGAATAGGACCAGCCTAGGATAGGTCCCCCTGAAAAGAAAAATCTTTAAGGCTCTTTCACATAAATAATACTAATGTCTGAGGTTAACCTTCTTCATAATAGCGAATGAAATGTGCTGAAGTAAACCTATACCTTTAGATGGTATCTGAACCATCTAATGGGTCATCATCATCATCATCTAAACACAGAGACAGTCACCTTATCTAACTACTAAACAAATCCAACATCGCTTAAACTTGCTTATCAAACAGGAAGTGGTGTTCAATACAACCATGTGGTAGCCCTATTCCACACTAGTCTTCCTTGAGGGTTTGATCTAAGACTATATTGTACTGTATAAAACCTTAGTCATTGAATTATCTCAAAAATGTCTATGAATGATAAACTTTAAAACCCGAGTTTGCACTAAACTCACAAAATGATATCCATAAATAACCAGAGTTCTGCGCTAAATGCTGATAATTCTTTAAATATGGGTTAAATTAAGTAGGCTACATAAATACACAAATTATATCCTACATACTGTACATGACCAATAAACTCCCAAAGAAGAAATGTGCTTCAGGAACTAAAAATACTAGAATACTGTATTTGAGATCTTGTCTGGGCATCAGTGCAAATAATTTAAGTTAAAACTCTCACCCAATACATTATTTGAGAGAGTTATGGAAAAATCCACGCAGGATACATTGGAAAATTCAGATTCTGGTCTGGCCTTTGAGTAAAAATTTTCCAGCTAATATGAAGTGTTATTGAGACTGAATTACATTAGGTTTGGTGGTCATTTTACAGTGGTTAATTATTTCCTGCATGACCAATTTCAGCTAATCAGAACCTTTGTAAGAAATTTTGACCATCAAAAAATTGGTCTCAGTGAAACTTAATATTTACCAATTTAGTTTTCCATACCACACGAGGCTTTCACTACAAAAAGATCTTGATGGATTAGTTGCCTGGGCAAGTAGCTAAATGGCAGATGGAATTCAATGCTTAAAAATGTAAAGTCATCCATTTTAACAGAAATAATGTAGACTCGAGTTATGAGATGAGATTCAGGGAAACTGGTTAGAGGATGTTAGTCAGGAAAATGATCTTGGCATTATAGTTAGTAGTAATCCAAATATTTCTAAGCAATGCTTAAAGGGTAGAAATAAGGCAAATGATATACTAGGTATTATTAAGAGGAATGTTAGTTACAAAAGTAAGGAAATCATTTGTAGATTATGTAATTCTTATGTTAGCCTCACTTAAAATATTGTATTCAAGCTTGGTCCCCTCACCATAGGCACAATATAGATACCAGTATACTTGAAGGTGTGCAATGTAGGTAGTGATGTCAGGCGAGAATATTCTGAGAATATTCTCCAAAATATTATTTGCTGAGAATATTTGAGAATTCTCTTTTTTCTTAGTTTTAAAACATTTTTAGATTGTTTTGCAGCTTTTTAGAGAATTCTAGAATATTTCAGAACCTTATGCAACTTTCTAGAATGTATGAGAATATTCTAGACGACTCCAGAACATTCTAGAATACTCCAGAATTGGGAGAAAATAGTATATAAAGGATGGCAAATCGCTTCCTTGGTTAGTTGTGGTTGTGCATAGCAAGAGCAAGTATCTACATGTGATTTCCTTGTGAATTGTGATTGTGATAATTGTCTTGAGTTTTTTATGGTAGGTAGTTCTTTTTGAAGTATCTTTTTTTTGCCATTTTGGATAATATGCATTTTATTATGTGCACACACTCTTGAGAAATTCACTGTCACTAACATTTCCATAATATTTAGTTATAACACCATACAAAATTTCATGATGGGAAATTTTGTATTAAAGTTATGCACAATTTTATTTTCAATGAGTTTGGTTCAATTTTTAATAATTTTGCATGTGACATCATAACAACTTGGTGTCTAAAACATTGTAAATCATTATCGGTAGATGGCGCTTGAATATGTGGCTGTATTTTTAAGTTGTTTTAGTTCATTTCATGCTTTTGTGATATTAAGCTACGGCATGTATAGGCTGTGAACGTTATTTTGAAGATGTAATTAATATAATGACAAATGATGATGATTACACCATTGAAATTTTTATTGATCATTGTGTTCTTATTGATAATGTTATATGTCTGCATTGTGATTTCCCATGTAAATTGTACTTTTCTGGTAATTTTTTTTTTGTTATTAATTTCTATATAATTTCGAAAAAAAATTTAAAAAAATAAAAATCATGACTTTTTCATAAAAAAATAATTGATTTAATCAGGTGATTAAATAATTTTGATTTAATCAGGTGATTAAATAATTTTGATTTAATCAGGTGATTAAATCATTTTGATTTAATCAGGTGATTAAATATTTTGATTTAATCAGGTGATTAAATCATTTTGATTTAATCAGGTGATTAAATCATTTTGATTTAATCAGGTGATTAAATCATTTTGATTTAATCACTGCCATCCCTGGTAAATACTGTACTTTGAATTGAAATACAGACTTTGAATTGAAATACAGTCTTTATACAATGATTCAATAATTTTTTTGCATTAGTTAATTTATTTATTTCTTCACTCATCCTATCAATCACTTCTGACTTAGAATTTCTCCATTTTGACAGGAACTGAAGTTAAGTTGTATCGGAATAGTTGAAAAACCCCTCAGATTTTCTAAAAAAGAAAATTCTTGAAAATTCTCAGTTCAGAGAATATTCTCCTAAAGATTATTCCCAAGAATTTTACAACATTAAGTGTAGGGCAACCACGCTTATCCCTAGCTTAAGAAGATTGGAATACAGTGAAAGATTAAAGGAATTAGTTTTATTAGTTTTGACACATTGTATGAGGGGAGGTATGATACAGGTGTTCCAAATGTTATAAATATTTTAAATTTTGTTTTAAATGTCATAAATTTTATAATGTTTTCAGGTTTGGACAATTTAGACAAGTAACTTTCTTTTTGAGTCTGATGGAAAACTTAAGGGCATAATAAGAAAATTAGAAAACACTCGTAAACTGGATCTATGAAAATCCTTTTTCAGTCATAGATTTCTGGAATATGACTTGCCATGCATGGTCAATAGTAGCTCACTTGTTAGTTAAGAAAATTTTGGATGCTTTCATGAATAAATGGGTTTGTAGATTGCAAATACAGCAATCCATCACTTAGCACTCTTAACTGGTTCCGCGAAATCAGATTGCTAACTAAAACAGCGCTAAATGCAATCAATATCCCGATAGGAATCTATGTAAATAACTTTAATTTGTTCCTCAGAAAAATAAGTAAATGTAAAACATTTTAATTTGATCCCTAATTACTAAATGGACAGAAACAGATAGTAAATAGTGACAACTTTACTACAAAGGCATACTGTATTTAGTGTAAACATGAAATAAAATGGCATACAAAATGTATAAAAGAATACAGATATATCAAAATAAGATTGGGAGTTATGCAGCTTCAGGGACATCAAATCTGTCAAATGAAGAACAGTTGTGTGGGCTTACTAGTTTTTCTTTGGCAGAGGTGGAAGGTTTTGCTTTAAAAAAAAAAAAAAGATTCAAGCATGCTTACAGGTTTTTCTGTGGCAGAGGTGGAAGGTTAACAGTGCTTTTATTATACAGTATGTTATTAATGTTTGATAGGATTTTAACTTAATTTAAGCGTGATTATAATGTGTTTTCGTTATACAGTGAGGCCTTGCATAACGAATGCCTTAAATAGCGAATTTTTGCTTAACGAATTACCTCCATAAGGCTCCATTGATTTAAATAACAATTTTACCTTGCAGAATGAATTTGGTAACGAAAAACGTAATAACACTTTTCCTGTTCAGTTGGAGGTTGGTAGCTGTCATGAGCAGTTGTGTACAATTGCTATCAATTTTTTTTTAAATTTTGCTTTACAGTGATTTATCATTATAATATTAATTAATATAGTGAATAAATAATAATTAATGCTTTTAAGCATTATTAGTGCTAAATAAAGTTAATTACAGTGCACATAATAAAAAGAAAAAGAATTACAGTGAACCAAGTGGGCTTACGATAACACGTGTTGTTACAATAATACAATATTTTTAATTTTAACCATGTTTAATTTATTTATTTAGCATGTTTATTTAAAATATATACATAGAATAACATTAATATAACAATAAGAACACATTACACTAAAAAACCTTTAAAAAATGGGTAAACAAGCACAAAGGGTCAAAATTTGGGCTCTGGAATGAATTACTGAAAATCCCATTGAACTAATGCATTGCATAACGAATTTTTCAGTTAACAAATAACCTTCTGGAATTAATTAAATTCGTTATGCAAGGCCTCACTAATTTAATTAGGTGAGCACACATTTATTTTATTTTAACAAAATGAACTTGCGCAAATAGTGCTATATCAGGGGATAGCACACTATAAGTAAGCAGTGGGCATAAAGTATTAATAGCGCAATATCAAAACTGCGCAATGTGAACCATGCTATAGTGTATATTCTTAGCTTAAGTTACGTAGGCTACTTTGGTAGTTCCGTAACTATGATAATTTTATGTTAATTAGCTAACTTGAGACTGACATTTTGCGCAATTTTATTTTAAAATTTAGCTCATGACTCGGCTAATCTTGACAGGCCCAAGTGGTTTCATGTTTTCTAAATGGAATGTAATGTAAATCCAGTTAATTCCTAGCTTGGAGGTATCCTCTTAACACGCAATGCATATGTACAAACATTAGATCACTGGGTAGATAATTTATTTAGGAACAGTGTAAGGTGGAAATTTTTAAATTTTTTATTTTATAAATAAGTTTTAGGATATATTTTTCACACCAATCTTCCGTATCAGGAGTAAATCTAAGCTTTTAAGTTTCCATTTCCAGCTTATCAATAATGTAACATTTCATTCTTCATGCTAAAATTAGTCATGGTAAAGATGCAGTTTCGCGGTTCCATCTAAATTTTTTCCCCGCAGTTGCGGAGGAACACAAAACACTTTTTTTTACACTGCGGAAGTGTGTTTTGTATTTTTCAGTGACTTTGGGAAAGAAATTTATATGGAGCCATGAAAATTAACCAAAAATTGATTGAACCTAACCTACTAAGTGCATTATTACATCATACTCTAACTAACCAACCCGCACATTGTACATACCTTAAGTATATCCTGGAATGTAAAGTTTGGCAGCAGTCAAACTGCTGCCAAACTTACAACTCAACTCAAAATTACAACTACATATTTTTTTTTAGCCAGAAACAATAATAATCTGTGTTTCTGGCTAAATTCAACACAATCTTCTCGCGTTAATAATTCACTCATGGAGCAACTGGTACACACACACACCCATCCTAGATGGTAACAACCTGGACAATGATTACCAAGTTGCCAGATTCGCTAGTATTAGTTTGTATTTAAAATATTAATAAAAAAATACTTGATGGAGTTTTACAAAAACTTTACTGATGCCCTGGTCATCAGACAGTCTCCAAATATACATATTTATGGTTTTTATGACTAAAATATCGGTATTCATGGAGCCATGAAACTGCATATTTACCTTAGTCACATTTTTTACATTATAAGGAAAAGGTGCGCGTGTCTGTTTTGGGTCATTCCATGTCAACTCGGCCACAAAATGGCACTTTTTGCACTCACCCCTTTCAATTTTGCTCATACTTGGCACAATAGCAGATATACATGCCAAACTTAAATTCCCAAATTATTAGAGCTGACTGACCTTTGGTTACTGAGATACAAGGTCACAAAGTTGTGACATTTTGACCTTTTTTGCGTTAAATGACTATTTTCAAAACGGTGTAACTAAAAGACTATTAAAGCTAGAGCATTGAGTTTGGTCTCATTTTAAAGCTCTTTAGTAGCCCCTTGTTTATTGTCTCTTTAAATATCTCTACTGTAAAAAATAAAAAAATCCCTTCAAAAGTTGACCTTTGACCTTGAATAAAAAAAAAATACCTTCTCCTAAAAAATTCAATTTTTTTACATTAATACCTTGAGTCATGTACAACAAAATCCCAAGAAGCTGTAAGTGGCTGATAACTAGTTCAATGTATAAAAAATAAATGAAGTTGGCATCATTCTTCAATTTTAGATTTTTTTGTCAGTTCATTTATTTAAAAGTTCTGTTCTGATATAGTGTCAGTGAAGACTTAGTTCAACAACCTTTTTGTGACCTGTGCCAAAAGAAGTCTTTTAAAAGACAACCAGGGTTAAACCCCTCGACAGCCCAAATCTACTGGAGTAGCGCTGATCCAAAGGCCCAACTAGTATATAAGTACTGTCAACTTTACAGAGTTGACTCCTGACTTCAAGTTAATTTATTTTTACTAAATACATGTATAAAAATTTATTTAATAATTCATTAATTGTTCATTGATTTCTTTTCAGGATTTTCTTTGTGCTTTTGTGATTTCAGAGTACAAACATGGAACATTTAAAACTGAAACAGAAGTGTGCTGATCCTTTGCTGCGTCACAAAGGTCAGTGTCGAAAGAAGAGTTTGAGAATTGTACCACAGGAACTTGTAAATAAGTTTCCCGATCTGCACTTAACACTACATCAGACTTTGTAAGCAGTGTAGAGAACATCTTGAGTCCTTGCCTGAGAAAGGAATAGGCACTTTGAATTCAGACATAAATAATGATTCTTCTTGTAGTAGTGAACCACCTGAAGATCTTGAGAAAATTGAAAATGTTGACAATAGTGATGCATCAACTTCAGAGCAAAACCATGAGATGTGTACTTTGAATGCTTCTTTTGTTTCAATTGGTGAATCACCCATAAAAAAGAGAAAGCTTGTAGAGCAAAAGTCATATGGAGCTAAAAAACTAAGCAAGGTGACAGAGACAGTTAAGAAGAGAATGGAAACAGTTGCAGGAAGAGAGATTTCTGACTCACAATTTAAGGAGCCATCTGGAGATGTAGACTGTTTAGAAATAATAAATCAACTCAAGGAAAAATTCAAAAATGAAAATACTAAAAGAAGTGATAAAATAAAAATCCTCACTGTATTGCCCAAAAGTTAGAGCATTAGGAAAATGGCTTCAGAATTTAACACAAGGCATACAGCAGCTATTGCTAAAAAAATAGTTGAAGAAAAAGGTGTCCTTTCAGACCCAAATCCAAAGGGTGGGAAAAGAATTAAACAGGATACTGTTGATGCTATTAAAGCATTTTATCTTTCAGAAGACATCAGTAGAACAATGCCAGGAAAGAAAGACTATTGTAGTATCATTGACAATGAAAGAGGAAGGATACATTTGCAAAAGCATCTTTTACTTTGCAATTTAAAAGAAGCCTATCATATTTTCAAAGAAAGAAATCCTTTGGTTAAGGTGGGATTCAGTAAATTTGCAGAATTGCGTCCAAAGCAGTGTGTTATTGCTGGAGCAACAGGAACTCACTCAGTATGTGTCTGTACAATTCATCAGAATGCCAAACTTATGTTTGTAGGAGCTGAATTAGAAAAACTAACTGCAAATGATGACACACCTATTAAGAATGTACGTCATTGTGTTGCCTTTATGGAATGCAATCCTGCCTCACAGAAATGCTGCCTCAGACAATGTGGAGATCCATCAGATTTAAAAAACAGACTACTGGACATATTTACAAACAACTTCATTGATATCATAAATTTTAAAAAGTGAACCAATACAGATCAGTCAAATCTTGAATCAGTAGAACTGAATACAGATGAATATATTGACCAATTCTGTAACCAACTGAAAGAATACCAGATACATGACTTCAAGACAAAGATGCAAGCAACTTATTACTGTGAAACAAAAATGTCTTTGAAAGATGGTGAGGTCCTTGCTGTGTGTGATTTTGCTGAAAATTATTCCTTTATTCTTCATGATGAGGTTCAGAGCTTTCACTGGAACAATGAGATGGCTACTCTACATCCATTTGTTATTTACTATAAAAAGGAAGATGAGATTGTGCTCACCTTAGCTTTGTTATTATTTCAGAGTGTAACATCCATAACACAGTTGCTGTACATTTGTTTCAAAAGCATCTGATAAAATTCCTAAAAGATAATATCTCATCCATCGGTTCCATCCACAAAATAATTTACTTTTCAGATGGGTGTGCAGGACAGTATAAGAACTGCAAAAACTTTTTGAATCTTTGCCATCACAGAGATGATTTTGGAATTGAGGCAGAATGGAATTTTTTTTGCAACAAGTCATGGAAAGGGACCCTGTGATGGTGTTGGAGGCACAGTTAAGAGATTAGCTGCAAAAGCTAGTCTACAACGACCTTATGATGAACAGATCCTTACTGCAGAACAGTTATATACATTTGCAAGTGAAAATATTGTAAATATAAAATGTCATTTTTCAACCAATAAAGAGCATGAAGAGGAAAGCCAACTTCTCCAAGAAAGACACTCAACTGCAAGGACTATTGCTGGCAGGGTTGTGGAGTCGGAGTCGGAGTCGTGGAGTCGGAGTCGTGGAGTCGCACGTTTCAGGGCGGAGTCGGAGTCGAATTTTTACAATGTGTGGAGTCGGAGTCGGAGTCGGAGAATTTTGGACCGACTCCACAACCCTGGTTATAGCCACTAGGTTAAGAAGGGTTATTCAATTTTAAGTAGGACTACTACTGGTTAGACCTTAATTATGTTTAAGAGAATCTTTTTCATTTATATATATATATATTATTGGAAAAAATAAAAATCCCTTAATATGATAATATCTACAAGTCAATATCCTTCTTAATATTTGAATGTTCCCTTATCCTAGAAAGTAACCTGATGATTCATGTGGTGGTGATGAAATGTCTTATTATTATGATAATTATAGAGTGAAACACTAGAGGAGTCGGAGTCGGATATTTAAAATGTGAGGAGTCGGAGTCGGATTTTTAGATTTTTTACAATGTGTGGAGTCGGAGTCGGAGTCGAATTTTTACAATGTGTGGAGTCGGAGTCGGAGTCGGAAAATTTTGGACCGACTCCACAACCTGATTGCTGGTACACAGAAATTACACCATTTACAGCCAGTTTCATTGACTTCTCTTAAGGTTAAACATTATTCATTATCAGATTATTCAAATATTGAGAAAGTTACTGAAAAGGAAGAAGTTGTGACTGAGGAAAAAATACATGGTTTTGTTACTGCTGCATATGATGGCCATTGGTGGGTGGCATATGTGCTGGAAAAGATACCAGAGAATAGAGAAGTAAAAGTCACATTCCTTCATCCTCATGGCCCAAACCCATCATTTGTGTATCCTGGTCAACCAGATGAATTAATCTTACCATATTCAGATATTCTAACACAAGTTGAGGCATCTACTACTAATGGATGAACATACAGGATTTGCAAAGAAGTTACTTTGAAGGCATCCAAAGCTTTGGCAGATCTACAGCACAGAAAGGTAAGAATTCAAAATTAAAATGGTCATGTAACTATATATACACTGCATACATTTTAAGTTGTGATAAATGGAAATCAATGAGCACTATACCTATACATATTGTATGTACATTTTAATGTTACTTGTATTTGTTAATTAGGTAGCTATGTAGGTATACATTAAAAATTGTTTTCTCTTCTAGAAATCACAATAAATTGTGTGTCCCACAAGAATCTTGTCAACTACTGAAAACCATCACATACATGCACAACATACAGGTGAGGTGGGTAAAGAACAAATATTTAAAAATAAGCATTTGCTTGTTTGTAGAAGGCTGCAGATAGTATGTAGATATGGGTTGTATTTGTAAGAGATTGAGCTGACCTTAGACAAAAATGGTTACTGACATACAAGGTCACAAAGTCATGACTTTTTGACAATTTTTGTATAAAATGACTTTTTTCAAAATGTTGCTTGAATTCATTATTTTTTATACATTGAACTAGTTATCAGCCACTTACAGCTTCTTGGGATTTTGTTGTACATGACTCAAGGTATTAATGTAAAAAAATTGAATTTTTTAGAAGGTATTTTTTTTTTATTCAAGGTCAAAGGTCAACTTTTGAAGGGATTTTTTATTTTTCACAGTAGAGATATTTAACAAGAGACAATAAACAAGGGGCTACTAAAGAGCTTTAAAATGAGACCAAAATCAATGCTCTAGCTTTAATAGTTTCTTAGTTACACCGTTTTGAAAATAGTCATTTAACGCAAAAAAAGGTCAAAATGTCACAACTTTGTGACCTTGTATCTCAGTAACCAAAGGTCAGTCAGCTCTAATAATTTGGGAATTTAAGTTTGGCATGTATATCTGCTATTGTGCCAAGTATGAGCAAAATTGAAAGGGGTGTGTGTTTTAGGTGGCTGACTTGACATTTACTTTTTCCCATTCATCTATCTGGTACCTCTACATTAGACTGATCCAACTTATAAGGGTGAATTTCCAAATTTATTATTTTTGATATGGTACCCCTGGATATTGTGAAGAATGGTTAAAGAATTATAAATCCCAATTTTAATGCAAATCGGATAATATTTAGAGGTGCCGCACGGAGGTCAAACATTTCCTTTTATTCTCCAATCAGATTATTTATATTAATATTTTTTACCCCTGAAGTAGCTGTTATCGGTGCATTTTTTTAATGTGGTATCCCCTGTAGGCCTAATCCACAGTCCTCTAATTTTGTTTCTATTCCATTTATTTCCTTTATCTAGGTCCCTCTTTTATTGTAGATTTTTTACGTTTGGAAAATGCTTACAGTGCTGCTCTATAATTTGTAGAAGATATTGTTCTTCTTCACTTTTCATAAGATGGCCACTAAAGTTCTTAATTAAAGCAACACCTCTCTCAGCATTGTCATTTACAACATTCATATTTTTTACATAATTGCTAGCAGCTTTGTAGTCATCATTAGCATTCCAATCAGCAGGATCTCTGTCCAAAAAGTCCATTGGCAATGCTAATTTTGTGAAGAAGTTGTGAGTTGTTGAACTGATGAAGCTAGCTAGTGTTTTGTCTTGCAGGTTAGGATCATTCACATTCAAATTTATCCGTTTAAGAGGATTTTGAGAACCATTCACATCCAGCACCTTCACCATTTCTTGCTTGACTTCCAGTGACGTTTCTTCATCAAAAAAAGAAAGTCTGATGAGCTCTTCATTCAAATACCAGAGATGGCGAGAGAGCGCTTTAGATGCAGCTACAGATATTTCTTTATCATCGTAGGATTGAAGTTTCTTGAGAAGAGATAGGTCATTAGCTGGTGCAGAGGAAGCAATGGGTGCTAAAAAACATTTATGTAGCATCGAACAGCATATAATGCAAAACATTGCATCCCTTCTAGTTCACATCTAGTGACTTCCATTTGTTTGTGGAAAAGACAAATTTTTATTGCATATATCACTCGCGCCATCCATCACACACGGTGTAACGCTCCAGGGTGATGGAATTTACTGACATCAAAAGGAACATCTCCAAGGTATATGATTGTCAAATCTAAGAGTTCTTGGTAATCTGCTCAAGGTTGTAATTTAGTCAAATGTTGCTTGCAATTTTCAATTATACTGGGCTTTTCCAGTGCATCAATTTGAACAATTTCTAACTTGTTTGTGTCAAGTCTTCCATTTATTTTTAAGATGCTTAAATAACAAGATATCCAGACCACCAGTGGCAGCGCCGTGACATTTGTCAGAGACAGATGCTATTGCTATTACTATTTCAAGAATGTGATGTCAACAAGCTAGTCTGAGGAGTGGCCGTTCAACTATGCTTTCAACAAGAGTACATGCTCCTTTATCACCAGTGTTGCTTGCAGTTGTGTCAAAGCACATTGCCTGCACACAATCTCGTAGCCCCCAGTCATCCAAAGCTTCAACCACAGCACTTGCAATATTTTTTCCTGTGCCAGATTTAAGTTTAGGTACTGAGAGAAGCTTAGATTTTCCTCTGCCTGATACAATAATTGGCAGTCTATCCACACTATCATCACCAGTAAGATCTTGGATAAGCTTTTCATCACAATGAACTGTTAGAGGAATATCAGTTTCAAATGATTGCTTGATGTCATCCACAATTTGCTGATGAACTGATATTCATTTTCTCTATATTGAACTTCTACTCAGAACAATATCAACAACTTCATATCCAAGAGAAGATGCAGTAAGCTGCTACTGCTGATACTGCTTGGCAATCACTTAATTTGTTTCTGTCCAGTGTTCGACAGTGCATGATGTCTTGCGTAAGCGTTTGAAGTTGCATCCTTACAAGTTGCAAATCTTGCAACAGATTACGCAAGAAGATAAGGTCTCCCATAAGATATTTGCAATGACTCTGCTTGACAGAGTTGACCAGGACAACGCGTTCTTGGCAGGAATCATGTTTTCGGACGAGGCAACTTTTCATGTTTCAGGCAAGGTAAACAAACAAAATGTGCGCATATGGGGGTCACAAAATCCACATTGCATAGAAGAGCACATCAGAGACAGTCCTAAAGTTAATGTGTGGTGTGGCCTGTTACATGATCGCGTGATTGGACCATTTTTCTTCGGTGAATCAACAGTGACCTCCAATACCTACCTGGACATGTTGCAACACTTTGTCTATCTGCAATTGGAAGCACTGCATCCACGCATCATTTTTCAGCAAGATGGCACACCGCCACATTGGGCCTTGATCGTCCGTAAGTCCCCGAATGAGACATTCCCAAACAGGTGGATTGGCCGTGGAGGTGCAATTCATTGGCTGGCTAGATCTCCCAACATCACACCCTGTGATTTCTTTCTTTGGGGATTCGTTCGTCAAAGATCTTGTGTACAATACGCGGGTGACAGACATTGATGATTTAAAAGCAAGAATCACAGCTGCTATTGAGCGAATTGATGTGGATATGCTGCAGCGTACATGGCAACGTTTGGAGTATCAATTAGATGTTTTGCGAATCACTGATGGTGCACATATCGAATGTTTGTAACAACCAGGGATGGGGAGTTGGCCAAAAACAACCAATTCCTGAGTCGGTATTTTTAAAAACTGACTCCGACTCCTGACTCTTTCCTTATCATGCTGATCTACAACCTTATAAATATTGGGATGTTTGTTTCGTAGATGGCGTTTCAAGTTTGAGGCTCTAGTTGGAGCATTAGCATGTTTCCCAATGTAAGCACTAATTTTTGCATTACACTCTTTACCATCCTTTTCTACTTGACAAATAAAAATACTTTCATCCTCATTTAGCTTAAAATATTGAAAGACTGCTGATTTTCTACTAGGCCCACGACTCATTACTAATACGGGCTAATTAAATTAATAATTAATATATTGCTAATTTTTATATGGTACCTAGTATCCTAAAATAGAAATATGAAATTCATTTGCTAAGATTTACCAGAACAATAAATCAAATGTGGAAATGTAAATCTAGAATTAGTTCAGGAAGATATTTATTTAGGGCAGAGTAGTATTCTGGTAAATTGTTGGCATATAGAAATTGAATCAAAGAGTCGGGAGTCAGTCGTTTTTACCAACTCCCGACTCCTACTCCCCACCTCTGGTAACAACGTTACTTTAATAAAAGAAACTTGAAAATACAGATTCTACATAATCTTGTTTAAGAATTTTACGTGTGTTATCAAGAATTTTATTAAAAGATGAAATTGTACAGATAATTTTCGGACACACTGGAATTTCTAAAAAACTTGTCAAAACTTGGTATCAGAAAAAACTTAATGAGATTCTCTGTAAAATGGGACAACACTGGAATTTCTACACTTCATGGTTAACTTTTAATAACAGCCAAAAATTGTACAGATAATTCTTGGACACCCTGTACTTCAAATGAGCTGATATTTTTGTCAGAAGTTATTCTTATAAAGGTTCACAATAATTTGAGGTACCATGTTATGATTTCAAAAATTTTGTTTTTTGGACCAGTCTACTCTACATATTACTAAGCTGTTATGGACTCTGAACAATGTCTACAATATAAATTTTTGCTGCTTACAAGATTTATGAGTTATTGTTATACTCAATTCACACTAGGCAATTTTAGGGAAACAAAAATGGAGGCTATTCGGTAATTTGCGAAACTGCTTCTGGTGTGGACAGTTTGGTAACAGAATCATTAACAAACCATTTCCTAAACTATCTCTCCAAGGAAATACTCACAACCATTACCGTAACTGTTTTGAACAAAGGGTATCCTTGCTTTTACAGCCCTAAATTCTAACTAATAATGTGACAGTCCTAAATTATGTAGAACCAAATTTTATATAGGAATACCTCAAAATTAATCGTTTCAAATTTTGTTATTTTGCAGATTCATCATCAATCTTTTACTACCTATAGTTTCACAATCCATCATCCCTATTCACAGATTTTTTTTTTTTTTTTTTTTTTTTTAAACGACAAATCAAAATTGACAAAATTCAACCATTTACCAACACAATATACAGTTAGCCTTGCATAACAAACGCCTTAAATAGCGAATTTTTGCTTAACAAATTACCTCCATAAGGCTCCATTGATTTAAATAATGATTTTACCTTGCAGAACAAATTTGGTAACGAAAAATGTAATAACACGTTTTCTGTTCAGTTGGAGGTTGGTAGCTGTCGTGAGCAGTTGTGTACAATTGCTATCAATTTTTGGTACTTTTGCATTATCCTCCCAACACTAATTTTTTTTTATAACAGCTAACGCCTGCGGTGGGCTGTTTTGACCATAACCTAACCTAATACCAACACTAATTTTTTTTATAATGGAAGGAAAATAAAGTACCATAACCAAAACAACATTATATAAAAAAATTAGTGTTGGGAGGATAATGCAAAAGAACCCAATTTTTTTTTTTAAATTTTGCTTTACAGTGATTTATCATTATATCATTAATTAATATAGTGAATAAATAATAATTAATGCTTTTAAGCATTATTAGTACTAAATAAAGTTAATTACAGTGCACAAAGATAAAAAGTTAATTACAGTGAACCAAGTGGGCTTACAATAACATGTTGTTACAATAATACAACACAATTACTCACTATTAAATTTTAATTTATTTACTTTATAAGTGTATAAAACGTGTAGTCATGGCCCCTAAAAGACCATCATCTGCTAATGCTCCAAAGAAATCCAGGAAAATGATCAGTCTCCAGATGAAGCAGGACATTATTAAAAAAAGTGAATCTGGAACGAGCACCAAAGATCTTGCTGCTGAATATGGATTGTCTGCCAGTACAGTTTCGACAATTTTTAATAAAAATATTTTTATTTTTAACTGTTTAATTTATTTATTTAGCATGTTTATTTAACACATTGGCTGCTGTGTGCCCCGCCAGCATCTCATGTTATCTGTCTTTGAGTACCGCGTGAGATGCGGCGGGTCACAATGCATGTTTTACTTATGGATTTATTTCTCCTCGGCAACATGAGATATAATGCTTTAAAAGCCATTTGGCACCTCAGGAATAGCTATTTTTTACTGGGTAAAATATTCATTGGCATATCTGTAGACCCAGGGAAATAATAGACTTAGTAAAGATGAATATTTATTCTGAAGTACATTGAAAAAGTACAAACAAACAAAGGTTTGAAGTATATGTTATACAACTTGCAATCAAATAAAATTTGCCTTTGAATATTACAAATATAATCTAGAATATACTTTTCAAAAAAAAACCTTTTTTAGAAAAAATATACCGGCATATTCCTTTATTTATTCAAATACTGTTTTCCTTTGAATAATATAACTAAAATATATTTGAAAATTAACATAATTTGGAACAAAAAATTTAAAAAATATATATATTCCTTTACTAGCAAAGCATTTTATCTATAATAAAGTATGTGGAATTTACTTTTTAGTGGCTTTTCCTAAAGCAATCTATGCACATAGCTGGCTTATCTACACATTTGTTACAATAGGTACATACCTTTTTGCATTTTTTCAATGCCTCATTTCTACCTACGCTCTTTGCTAATTCCGAATAGCATCTTGTGCATCTTTTGCGAGTTTTTCTGTTTCTGGAGTCTCTTGTGTCATATTCTTCTAATGCGTGTTTGCCCGCATTTGAAGACTGTTGAGGTTGAGGTGCATTCTGTACATGGCATAGTGACTCAATAATAGCTAGTCGAAAGTCAGCAATTTGCATGCCCTTGTTTGTCAGCTCCTTGTACATGATAAGTGCATTGACAACAGCTGTATTTAGAAGAAATTTGAAGGCAATTTTGTGGTACCATCTGACTGTTTTTCTGAGAGGTGAGAAGTAACTAGCCATTTGGTCAGAAATGTCAATTCCTTGTTTGGCAACATTATATGATATAATCATTTCTGGTTTAGTTATATCCTCACCGTTGCGATTTCTCTTTCCTGTAGTCGCCATCCTCAAGTCATGTTTGGTTGACAGCATAAGAACTTCCCGTTTGTCCTTCCATTTTGCTACAACGATTCCATCATCGCTCTCACACCCTACAATTTCCCCTTTCTTTACTTTTGCTTCAGTTACGGCTTTTGGATTGTACTTACGATTTTTTCTAAGAGTTCCCATTAGATGCGTTTCCTGCTCAAGTAGGGCTCTGGCCAGAGAGACAGACGTGTAAAAATTGTCTGTAGCAAGAGTTCTTCCCTTTTGCAAACATTTGCCAAACATTTGACAGCAATGAAATATCCTCAGGGTTTTCAGAATCGACTCTTTGGCTGGGAAGAGGCATTTGACTTTCTTCATCTGACATAGATGAGTCTGTAGATTCAGACTCCGTTGGGTTATACTCATCTGAACTAGAACCACCACTAAACATGGGATCATCATCATGATCACTTTGAGAACTTCCTTTAGATCAGTGGTTCTTAACCTTTTTACTACCATGCCCCCTCTAGGAATTGGTCCTTCCCTCCACGCCCCCCTTCAATCAAAATAACATTCTCAATAACTTCTCAATATTAGCCCATGCTCTCGTTAAGAGAACAACAAATACAATTAGAGAAATTCCTGTTTCTAGGGGGGTGCGCCCCCCCGGTTAAGAACCACTGCTTTAGATGATGATCCATAAAAAGATTTAGTTGATAACATTTTTATATGGGTATTAGCTATGTTCATTTATAGATTATTGGCTTATATTGGCTTATAGTTTTATAGATTATATTGGTTTATAGTTTATAGTTTTATAGATTATATTGGTTTATAGTTTATAGTTTTATAGATTATATTGGTTTATAGTTTATACAGGGTGGGGCACGGGAATCAAGTGTTTTTTGAATAGCTAGTAATCGGCCATTAGGAATGGGAGGGGCGTGCGGTAGGTAGCATTCCATTCCTGGGTTCATAGCATTTAACTTTAACTAACACTCACCTTTATCTTTCAGGTGCCATCATGGAGCAGTGGACGTTAGAACACCGCATGTTCGCGTATGATCATTTTGTTAGGAGTGGCGAGTCAGTGACAGCAGTTCAGCGTGCGTTTCGCCGCAGATTCAACATTCATCGAAATGACTCTGTTCCCGCTCGTGACACAATCTTACGTTGGGTTAACAATCTTCGAACAGGAGGCTCAATAATGAAAACAAAACCGAAGGGGCCGCAACGCACTGTGTGTACTCCAGAGAACGTTGAAAGGGTCAGACAAGCGATGTTGCAAAGCCCAGGCCGCTCTGCTCGGAGACATTCAGCTGCACTCGGAATCAGCAATCGTACTGTTAGACGGATTTTGCATGAAGAATTACATTTTCACCCATACAAGTTAGCGATGGTGCAGGAATTGAATGTAAACGATTGCCCCCAACGACTGAAATTTGCACAGGAAATGCTTGCACTTTATGAGCAGAATGAAAACATGATGGTGGTAATGAGTGTGAAGCCCATTTCCACCTTAATGGGGCCGTCAACAATCAAAACTGTCGGTATTGGGCTGCTGAAAATCCGCGACAACTCCATGAAAAACCGCTGCATAGCCCTAAGGTTACAGTTTGGTGCGCGGTGGGAAAGTTTGGCGTCATCAGTCCCTATTTCTTCGAACAAAATGGGGTTACCGTTACCATAACATCTGGGCATTACATTGAGATGGTGAACACCTTTTTCATCCCTGAGTTACGAAGAAGGCGTATTGCTCGTCAACATTTGTGGTTTCAGCAAGATGGGGCCACGCCACACACCGCCAGAGCGTCAATGGCTGTTCTTCGCCCCCTGTTTCCCAACCATCTCATTTCGAGATTTGGTGACATTGCATGGCCCCCTCGGTCCCCTGACTTGTCCACATGTGACTTCTTTCTATGGGGGTACCTCAAGTCACGTGTCTACGAGGACAAGCCCCGTACATTAGATGCATTGAAGGAAGCGATCCGTCAACAAATCATCCAAATCAACAGAGACCTGCTGGGAAGAGTGGAGGCCAATTTTCGTAAACGCCTTCAACAATGCGTCGACGGCCAAGGACATCATATGCCAGATATAATTTTCGGTACATGATTATTATGACATGAAATGCTATGTTCTTACGAATGTTGTTCTACCAATATATTTTCTTTACAAAAATAAATATCATTTTCCTGATTATTCCAAAAACACTTTGTTCCCGTGCCCCACCCTGTAGTTTTATAGATTATATTGGTTTATAGTTTATAGATTATATTGGTTTATAGTTTATAGTTTTATAGATTATATTGGTTTATAGTTTATAGTTTTATAGATTATATTGGTTTATAGTTTATAGTTTTATAGATTATATTGGTTTATAGTTTATAGTTTTATAGATTATATTGGTTTATAGTTTATAGAGTTATCATCTGGAAAGAAGAGAAATATCAATTACTGTAAATTCTAATATATATATATATATTTTTTTGAAAAATAAAATGTGGACGCTGGTGGGTCTCGCGGCACATGGAAAATATCATATTACTTAAGTGCCATGTGACCCGCCGGTATCCTCAGTACCTACGCTTACTCAAACACAGTAATATATCCTAATACCATCAAATATGTAAGAAAATAAACTTTCACAAAGAAAAAATTAGCATATGTCCATTGGCACTTGAGTACAAAAGAGCGAAAACTCACTCCGGCAGCCGTGTTAAAATATATATATAGAATAACATTAATATAACAATAAGAACACATTACACTAAAAAACCTTTAAAAAATGGGTAAACAAGCGCAAAAAGGGTCAAAATTTGGGCTCTGGAATGAATTACTGAAAATCCCATTGAACTAATGCATTGCAAAATGAATTTTTCAGTTAACGAATGACCTTCTGGAACGAATTAAATTAGTTAGGCAAGGCCTCACTGTATTATTATATTTTGCCAAAAAATGAGTAGAATTTGATTAATTAATCTATTTAATAACATAAAATATTTTCTCACTGAAACAGGTTATAATCTACCTCAAATTTCGTCATTTTGTATTTCATCATGTTATTCCAGAATGAATTAACAACGAATTTCGAGGTATTCCTGTACACACACACACACACAAAATTCAGCCAAAAAAAGGTGAATTTGAACATGACCATCTCAGATTTTCATGATATTTGGTACATTAGTAGGTATGTGTGAGAAACTGAAATTCCCCAAATTTTAGAGATGGCTGACCTTTGGTTGCTGAGATATGGGGTCACAAAATTTGGACCTTTGACCTGATTTTTACTTACTGTCAAATTTCAAGTTGCTGTAGCCACATAACTAATAAAGCTAGAGTTCTGATTCTAGTGTCATTTTGAAGCTCTTAAACAGCTTGTCATATTAGCTCTCTTATCATAAGCCTCTAAAATGAAAATTCAAAAAAATATCCTTGACCTTGACCTTAAATAAAAAAAATATACCATCTCTAATTTTTTCAATTTTTTTTACAAATGTTCACTTACCAATGTTGAACATGTTCCTAAAAGGTTATAAGTGGCCAGTGATAAGTATGATCAGGAAGTATTTTTAATTAAAATTAACCTTTAAACAATTCAGGTTTTTGTTTCATCTCTTCAGAAAATATTTATTTAATATTTGAAGTGAATTTCTAAATTATGGAATGCCATTTAAATATAACTTACTAGTTTTAATATTCTAAATTAATTTCTATTAAGGAATGCCATTTAAATATAACTTACTAGTTTTAATATTCTAAATTAATTTCTATTAAGGAATGCCATTTAAATATAACTTACTAGTTTTAATACACTAATTTTTAAAAAGTGGATAAACTTAAACAGAAAGGACAGCGTCGAACCAAAAGTCTACGAATTGTACCTCAATATTTTATTGATAAAAGGCCTGAAATCAAATTAACAGTTGATCACAGGCTTTGTAAGCAGTGTAAGGAAATGCTGGAATCATTGCCTGAAAAAAAAAAACTTTAGATGAAGATTAAAAAAGCTCTTGCTGTGAAGAAACTAGTAATATTCCTGAAATATCTTCATCTGAAAATGAACTTTAAATCAATGAGGCATCAACAAGCACAGCACTTGAATTTCAATTATCAACTTTAAATACTTCATTAAAATCATTAGGAGAAACTCCCATAAAGACAAGAAAGCTGAGAGAGACAGAGGCTTATGCATCTCACAAAATAAAAGTTACAGGAACAGTCAAGAGAAAATTAGAAGAAATTGCTGGAAGAGAGATTAATACAGGAAAAAGAAAAAGATTATGATGAAATATTAAATCAACTGAAGGAGAAATTCAGCAACTTGCAAACCAAGAGGAGTGAAATAATACAAATCCTGACTATTACCAAAATGTTGGAGTGAGAGAAAAATAGCTATAGAATTCAACACAAGGCACAAAGCATCAGTTGGCAAAAAGCTTACTAATGAAATGAGTATCCTTTCAATTCCAAATCCTCAGCCTAGAAAGAAAATTGAACAAAACATTATAGAAAAAATCAAAGCATTTTATCTTTCAGAAGATATCAGTAGAATAATGCCTGGTAAAAAGGCTTATGTCAGCATTATGGACAGCTCAGGGGAGAGGAGACATTTTCAGAAACATCTACTGCTTTGCAATTTAAAAGCAGCTTATCAGCTTTTTAAAGAAAGAAATCCTTTGGTAAAAGTGGGCTTCAGCAAATTTGCAGAGGTGCGTCCAAAGCAATGTATTATTGCCAGAGCATCAGGAACTCACTCAGTACAGGTATGCCTCGATTTATGCCTGGGTTAGGTTCCAGCAGATTGCCATTGAAAAGTGAAGCAGCATAAATTGAAGCTAAAAAATAATGGGCTTCTACCTAAATAAATAGAATAGGTTCCAGGATTCTCCAAAAGTGACCCCATATTTTCCATAAAATGAAAATTATTAATGGGTTATATGCTTAAAACTAGTAAAAGAATGCTTAATATTAATAAAATAATTGAATTAAAGATAAATTACTACTTACTTTGGTAATTAAAGCAATTAAAAACAAAATTATTTGATCTTGTTTGACAGTGGCAAGATGGAGATGATTTATTGAGGAAGAAGAAGATCCCAGAGGGAGATCCTCTTTTATTTGCTGAGGAACTGCAGAACTGAGCAGTTCATCAACATCATCATCATCTTCCACATCATCTAGACCTACTTCATTCGCTATCTTAGTGACATCTTTTGTCACAGTTTCAACAGTGTCAAATCCACCAAAATCAGCAATGCAATCAGGCTACAGCTTACACCAGACACCATTTAGACATGATTTCGAAACTTCATTCCAAGCTGCAGCTATATTGGAAATGCCTTTTAAAATGTCCTATGACTTCCAGTAGTCCCACACAGTTACATCATCATATTTTGTGTAGTTTACAGCTTTTTACCATTTTTAATTTTACATTTAAGCTTTTACTTGAAGTGGCGTAAAACGAGGTTTACCTGTATGTGTATGTACCATTCATCAGAATGTTAAACTTATGTTTGTAGGAACTAAATTTGATAAGTTAACTGAAGATAATGAAAATCCTATGAACCATATACGACATTGTCTTACTTTGATTGAGTGCAATCCACCCTCATTGCAATGCTGCCTTAGGGAATGTAAACAATGTGGACACACAAAAGCACTGAAAGAGAAACTCCAAAATATTTTTGATAACTGCATTGATTCAGTACAGTTTAAGAAGTGGACCAATACAGACAGGTCCAATCTTGAATCAATTCACATGAGTTCAGATGAATAAAATTGAATATATTGAACATTTCTGTAACAAACTTCAAGAATACCAAATTCATGATTTCCTGACCAAGATGCAAGCTAATTATTACAACGAAACTAAAATGTTGCTGAAACCAAGTGAAGTCCTAATAGTGTGTGATTTTGCCAAAAATTACTCTTTTGTTCTCCAAGATGAGGTGCAGAGTTTTCACTGGAACAATCAGATGGCAACTCTACATCCATTTGTTTTGTATTATAACAAGCAAAATGAGATTGCTCACCTAAGCTTTGTTGTCATATCTGAATGCAATATTCATAACACAGTTGCAGTACATTTGTTTCAAAAGCATCTCAAACTTCATAAAAGAGAACATCCCATCCATCAACAAAATCATATACTTTTCAGATGGCTATGCTGGACAATATAAAAATTACAAAAACTTTCTGAATCTTTGCCACCACAAAGATGACTTTGGAATTGATGCAGAGTAGGGGTGTGCCGGATAGTATTTTTTACTATCCGGCCGGATACCGGATAGCCGGATAATAAAAAAAAATATCCGGCCGGATACCGGATAATATCATTCAAATAATTCATAATTTTTTATATATTATTATTTAGCTATTACTTGACTAATTGACTATACTATCAAATTTTAATCACTATTTGATGTAAATTATAGCTATCTTTCAATAACTTTACTAATTACCTATATTTTATCCTTTTCAGGATTGTTTCATTGCCTAAATCATATAGCTATATAGCTAGTTAGTATTAGTTATAGGCTTACAGCAATATTTTAACATTATTTACCCCCTAAAATGGCTAGTTTTATTTGGAAAATATTTACAATACATGAGACTAATCCAACGATAGCTATTTGCTCCCTATGTTCCAAACAGATTAAA
Organism: Bathynomus jamesi; assembly: GCA_023014485.1. Taxonomy (NCBI): domain Eukaryota; kingdom Metazoa; phylum Arthropoda; class Malacostraca; order Isopoda; family Cirolanidae; genus Bathynomus; species Bathynomus jamesi. The sequence goes on from JAJOZX010005411.1 coordinate 283,193, forward strand.
AGGGGATCAGAGAAATTGGGTGCTAGGTGCTATAGCACAAAACCTTTGCACAATCATGCAAAGATGCTGCATTCAAAAGAATATAAAGAAGTGTCTCAACTTAACAAATCATCTGAAAATCAAAATCAACCTATAGCGACCACCTCAATGGCTCCGAAGGAGAAAAAATTAGTTGCCATGGAAAAGCAACTCACGTTAGAAGAAAGTTTTTCCTTTAAGAAATTATGGGATATAAATGACTCAAAAGCTCAAGCTTTACATAAAAAGATAGGATTAATGATGGCACTGGACAACCATCCTTTTAGTTTAGTTGAACAAGATGGCTTTATAGGACTGATGGCCCACGTACAGTAGGGTGCATCAAACGCCCTTAGGTTCTTGGATTTTAATGTCTATTCTCTCAAATGTTACACTTGTTGCTAGAAGTGTGTATGCCAAAATTAATTAAATCGGAGGTGGTCCTGGGTGGCCACCGGTCACTTTTATATTTTCGCGGCAATTTTCGGGGGCCGCGCTATGTAAAAATATCTATTTTTTTTATTTACCAACCAGTTGACTACTTACATTGTTTCTTTTAATATAGAGTTGCTAAGGGGTGATTTCCATAACATTTGAGAGAATAGACATTAAAATCCAAGAACCTAAGGGCGTTTGATGCACCCTAAAGGGGTGATTTACATAAAACATGTACCATAAACGAAATTTCACTTATAGTCTAACAATATCCTTTATTGTCTTTCAGAAACAATGGAAGCTAAGAAGACCAGATTAGCAAGTGCCATTTTTGGTCTTGGCAATGCTCTTACAGAAGGAGATGGTACATTGACAGGAGTCCGCCTCCCAACTTGCCGGCAGGTTCTTCGATGCGTGATGTGGCACATCCAGAAAGAAATATGTGAAGGCAAACAAACACAGCCACTCAAATGGAAATCTGCCAGCATAGTCCTTATCCAGCTGAAAACATTCTACACTAAAGCAAATATTCCTATGCTTTCAGACCATCAATGCTGCAAACTAATACTTGACCTTCTTAATGACAATAACAAATTGCGTCAAATACCTGTTTCTCGCAGAGAATCTCCAAACACTTTGGCTAAGTTGCAATCCATGAATGAACGTCTTGATAAGACCTTTGGTGTATGGACAAAAGATGCAATGACAAACATTAAGAATGAGGAAGATAGAGCATTTTTAGAGTCAATGAAATCTGACAGAGTAGCCTCATTTGGTAGTGTTGACAAGAAGAAAGCTGATAAAGATCGTAGAAAAGAAAAACGCATCTTAGCGGAAGCTTCAAGACGAGAACATCATGAATCATCCAGTGTACAAGAGATGAAAAGTTCTGTATGCTCTGATGATAGTGCCTCTGCAGATAGCTTGGAAGAAACTGAAGAAGAGGCGATTCCAGAGCTTCAAAGGAAGCGTAGTCACCACAGATCAACATATGCAGGTACGTCTGCCTTTATTCCTCATGATATTCTGAAAAGGCCTTCAGTCGTGTCTGTTGCTACTCGACTAAACATAACTCCTGTTCAACAGGCTGTGCTCACCGAAGCTGTAATTCAAGAGGCAGGAGGTGATCCACGTCGTGTGGCCAAGTCGTATTCAACTGCTGATAAGGCTCGACGATCAATAACAAGTGCTATCGCCAAAGATATTCGAGAAAATTGGATCGCCCCAACAGCTGCAACACTTCACTGGGATGGCAAGCAGATGCATACGCTCACAAACAAGAATGGCAAGGAAGAAAGATTGCCAGTGTTGGTTGGGAATGCCACTGATGTAAAGCTACTGGGAGTGGCTAGATATCCTCGTGGAAGTGATATGTCATCAGGTGACATCATTGCCGAGCACACTTACACGTTTCTACATTCATGGAAGTGCAAACAGTCAGTTGTCAACTTATGTTTTGACACAACAGCATCAAACACTGGACACGTTACAGCTACCTGTGTTACCATCCAATCAAAACTGGACCGTGCTCTTCTGTGGTGTGCATGTCGCCATCATGTTGGAGAGGTAATCCTGGATCATGTGTTTGACGCTCTCAAAATTGAGACATCAAAGTCTCTAGAAGCATCTTTGTTCCAAAGATTCCAGAAGAATTGGGAACGCATATCGCATGCAAATGATGAAAGTTTAACCAAAATTGACATTTCAATGTACAATGACGATGCACAACAACTGCTTTTATCCTGCAAAAACAAGGTTTTAAGCACAATCCGCACAAGCGCTTCATACTGTAGGGAAGACTACAAGGAAATGGCACAACTCTGCCAGGTAGTCCTCGATGATGATGTCACAAAACAAGGAACACTCCACAGACCTGGGGCCATGCATAAAGCAAGGTGGATGTCAAAGATTCTTTATTCCATCAAAATATGCCTACTTGAAGAGCAAATTTCTGTACTACCTCGAGGAACTGTAACAACACAACATCAACAGGAAAAACTGAAGGAGTTTGTTGTTTTTGTTGTTTATATTTATTGTGATTGGTGGCTCATATGTCAGTCTGCTTCAAATGCCCCATGGTTTGATTTGTGCTTATACAAGACTCTGCTCAACTATAAAGCTGTCAACTCAATCATTTCAGTCAGCGCTGTGAAAGCCTTTGATAGACATTTGTGGTATTTAACCCCAGAACTGGTTGTTTTGGCACTGTTCAGCAATGCAGTACCTCAAAAGGAGTGTCGTGCCCTTGCAGATGTGTTACTGGCCATACAACCAGATGAAATGCCAAGCACTCCAAAACACCGCTACGGTTCTGGATATGGCAAACTGTCATTTCCAAAAATTACAGAAGCGACAACCCTGGCTGATCTTGTGAACGAGGACTCGTGGTTTACAGTGAACCTTCTTCACCTGGATATGACCTTCCTAACAGAGGATGTTGACAATTGGCAGAACAATGACCACTTCAAGGCAGCCAAGTCCATTGTGGATGGGTTAAATGTTGTGAATGACCCTGCGGAGAGAGCAGTAAAGCTCACAACTGATTTTGTCTCAGCTGCAAGAGGAGAAGACCACTTCCAAAATCTTCTTCAAGTGGTCGAATGTGACCGCAAAGCGAGGCCAAATTTGCAGAAATGAGCAAAGTTGGAGTAGTGACATTGGCGTTGTGTTTTATACATTTTCAACTTTCAATCAATGTAAGTATAGTAATACCGAATATTTGTATATTAGTATTATAAGTAATACCGAATATTTGCCGAATATTCGGTGCATCACTACTAAATATATAAAAGTGGCCGGTGGCCACCCAGGACCACCTCCGATTTGATTTATTTTTTGCATCCATACTTCTACCAACAAGTGTAACATTTGAGGGAATAGACATTAAAATCCAACAACCTTTTGAAAATCATGGGGCATTTAATGCACCCTAACGTACAGCCAAGGTATTTGCTACCAAATCGAACATATTTTTCAGAAAAAGTCATACCCAAAATCTATGAAGAACTCAAAGAAATTGTTATGAATAAATTGAAAGAAGGGAAATACATTAGCTTCACTTCCGATATTTGGACCTGCTCTTCTTCAAATGAATCATTCATTTCCTTGTCAGGTCATTGGATCATGAATGACTACACTCATTGTAATGCAGTATTGCATTCAGCTCATTTTTCAGGATCGCATACAGGAATTAATATAGCGGACAAATTGCAATCTATGTGGCAATCATGGAATATTGACAGATCAAGGCGTAATATATTGGTCAGAAATGGAGCTTCTAACATAGCTTTGGGATGTGACCTTGCGGAAATACCTTCTGTTCACTGTTCAATTCATTTGCTACAGCTAGTGGTGAATGATGCATTAATGGCTCAATGATCTATAAAAGATCTTTTGGCAAAGTGTCGACGTTTAGTGACACATTTTAACCACTCCCCACTGGCTACTTCTGAATTTAAAGCTCTCCAAACACAACAGGGTCATGTTCCTCTTCTATTGGTACAAGATGTTTTAACGTGCTGGAACTCATCTTATTTGATGCTAGAACGTATGGTTAAGTTGAAAAAATCAGTTCAAATATACCTTGCTGATCATAGTGAATTACTTATTTCATCTAATGAGTGGTACTTGATTGAAAATCTTTTAAAGCTTTTACAGCCATTTTTTAAACTCACCCAAGAAATGAGTACAGAATATAGTTTACTCTCTACTGTTATCCCAAACATGTGCGCGCTTGAAAGGTTTCTTTCAAAAATTGGCCAGGATGATCAAGGAGTCCAAACTACAAAAGATGAACTGTTGAAGTCATTGCGGTCACGATTTTTTGCCAATGAAAGCAATGAAAAAAGAAAGTGTCTAAATGTCTTAACAAATCGGAAGTATGCTCTAGCAACTGTCATTGATCCACGACTTAAATTTTTGTTTTTCAAAGATCAACAAAAGGAAAATATTAAGACATGGTTAATTGAAGAAATAAATGAAATAAACAACCTAGAGAAAATTAGAGATAAATATTTTGAAGAACAGGCTCACAGCAGCGACGATTCTAATTCTTCTTCCTCCTCAACAGGAAGAAAAAAGGCAAAGTTTGATGATGATCCACTCTCTGCTTGTTTCAGGGAACTAACACAAGAAAATTCAGAAAAGATACCTGGTGAGAAAAAGTTTAAAAAAAGCCGTAAGATGGCTTCATTCGCAGAAATAGCAGAGGAAATTGAGCAATATGCAAAAAAAACCATATCAGACAGACGACTATCTCCACTTGAAATTTGGAAAAATGAAGAATCCTTTCCATCTCTCAAGAAAATTGCTCTAAAATGGCTAGTGACACAAGCATCTTCAGTTTTCTCAGAAAGAATGTTTTCCGAATACGGAAATATTTTTGAAGAAAAAAGAAGTACTTTGCTACCAAAGCGAGGGGAGATGCTTCTTTTTATCCATCACAATGGACGAAAATTTGATTTAAACTTGTGAATCTAGTGTCTTGAACATAGTATTAATTTTTATTGTTTAATGTGAGTTTTTACTTTTTAAGGTTTTGCTATTTTAATAATTTCACTTACCTTACTGGTATATTTGATTAGGCTATATGTTTTATTTTTATATCTCAAATCTTAATAAAAGGTTTCGCTAATTCATATTTTTTCATATTGTAATTTGCAATATATATAAAAATAAAAAATAAAAATAAAAATTAAAAAGTAAGGGAAGCTGGGATCTTAGCTATGCGTCACACTTTTAGCTGGACCAAACATTTTGCCTTTTTAGCAGTGTTAATATAGTTACATACTAGTAGTGGTACATGCTTATTTATCAATTATTTTAATTTTAGATTTTTGTACAACTATATTCAACTTTTGCTAGCTAAAGGCTATGCAAGCTAAGATTGGAAAGGGGCGGGCCCAGATGGTATTCCCATTACAAAAAAGACTATCATAAATATCCGGCTATCCGGCCGGATACTGACATCTATCCGGCCGGATACAGGATACCGGATAATAGCTGTTATCCGGCCGGATATCCTGCCGGATAGTGGTATCCGGCACAGCCCTAATGCAGAGTGGAATTTTTTTGCAACAAGCCATGGGAAGGGACCATGTGATGGTGTAGGAGGCAGTGTTAAGAGGTTAGCTGCTAAAGCTAGTCTGCAATGGCCTTATGATAAACAAATCCTTACTGCACAACAGCTGTATATATTTACCAAAGATAATAATAATAATATTACACCACATTTTTTAACCAATGAAGATTATGAAAATGAAGAATTTCTCCCCCAAACTAGACATTCAAAAGCAAGAACAATTGCTGGTACTCAGAAAATACACCATTTAAAACCAGTTTCATTAACTTCACTAGGGGGTCAAGCATTTCTCAACATCAGGATATTCACGTATTGAGAAAGTCAATGAAGAACAACAACTTATACCTGAAGAGAAACTACATAGTTTTGTCACTGCTGTATATGATAACCTTTGGTGGTTAGCATGCATTTTGGACAAAACAACTGAGAAGAGGGAAGTAAAAATATCATTTCTTCATCCTCATGGTCCCAACCCATCATTCTTTTTTCCTCATCGACCAGATATTCTTACAATTACAAACTCTGATGTTTTGACAAAGATAGAGGCATCTACTGCAACTGGAAGACTACACTACCTCACCAAGAAGGAAACTGCTAAGGCCTTCAAGGCCCTCATAGAATTACAACAGAGCAAAGTAAGTTACACATTCAAGTTATATGTGGTAGATATATACAGTAGGCATATATATAATATATATATATATATATATATATATATATATATATATATATATATACAGGGTGGGCCGTAAGTTTCCATACATAGGAAAAATTAAACGTTTGTTTTTATGTTACTGATGAAGCAAATTTTTACGTCAATGGAGAGGTTAATCGGCAAAACATACGTTATTGGAGTAATGCTAACCCTAACTGGCTGAGTCCGACGAAGATGCAAGGTGCCGGTAAAGTGATGGTGTGGGGGATATGGGGTGACAGAATTATTGGACCAATTTTTGTCAGTGGAAATCTTAATGCCGAAAGGTATCTTAACATGTTGCAAGAAGAGATTTTCCCATCCCTGCTAAACGAGGAAGGTAACTTCCCAGTTTACTTCCAGCAAGATGGAGCTCCACCTCATTATGGTCTTCACGTGCGTCGGTATTTGGATCAGCAGTTTCCGGATGCTTGGATTGGTCGGCGTGGTCCTGTGGAGTGGCCTCCCAGATCCCCAGATCTCACCCCCCTTGATTTCTATCTTTGGGGGCACTTGAAGGCCATGGTGTATCAGGAAAAGATACGAGACATAAATCATCTAAAGGAACGTATCACTAACGCCACTACAAGCATAACGTCAACTGTGCTAATGCGTGTTCATCAACAGTGGGGAACACGTATTGAAATGTGTTTTCAAAACAATGGCAACCATGTAGAGCATATTATATAAATAAAAATGGTTGTCCATAAAAAAATGTTTATTTTTCCTATGTATGGAAACTTACGGCCCACCCTGTATATATATATATATACAGGGTGTCCCATAAGTTCGGCATCATAGGAGAAATTCATATTTTTCTATTTCTACAAACCATAATTCATATGCTTGGGATGCCAATTTCCCGTCCACCATTCTGTAAGGTGAGGTAAATCGACAGAATACCCACTACTGGTCTCAAAACAACCCTCACTGGTATACCTCTTCAAAGGAACAAGGTGCATCTCGGGTGATGGTATGGTGTGGCATTTGGAAAGATTGCATCATAGGCCCCCTCTTTTTCGATGAACATGTCACTGGAGGCACCTACCTACGTATGCTCAAGGAAGAAGCATTTCCCAGTGTCTTGAACAAAGAAGGAAATTTCCCAACATGGTTCCAGCAAGATGGAGCTCCTGCACATTACAGCACCCAAGTAAGGGAATACCTGTACCAACAATTCCCTGGTCATTGGATAGGACATCAAGGGCCTGTGGAATGGCCAGCTAGAAGCCCAGATCTCACACCACTAGATTTTTATCTCTGGGGCCACTTGAAAGTGCTGGTATATGCAGAGAAAATTAGGAGTGTTGAACATTTGTGGCAGCACATTATTGGGGCACAAAACACCATTACTCCTGACATCATTCACCGTGTGCTTGCTGACTTGGTATCATGTCTGAATTTGTGTATTGAAAACAATGGTGGACATATTGAGCACATTCTGTAAATAAAAGCTTTCATTTTACCTTTTTTTATTATTTTTCCTATGATGCCAGACTTATAGGACACCCTGTACATTTTTTTTTTTTTCCACTGGGCATGCCTGTATCAACCCAAGGAAAGATGAGTCATATTGTTGTTGTTAGTAACCTCCAAGGTTGAAACCCTCAGCACCGAAAAACTGACAGCCGCTCTAGCCTCACCCAGAGGTTCCCTAATCCCAGTGTAAAGTGTTTGTCTATGTATGTGGAAGTGATGTGCTTATCCCAAAGGCAGTGTTGAATGAAGTGTGTGCAGGTGCATATATATATATATATATATAAAATAATGGAACCATATATTTTCAGGCACAAAACTAATGGATAATCTGCTTGAGAGAAGATGTGAATCCAATGAAAAAACTCAAAGATCTGGATTTATTTAAAAGTTAGTTTTAATTAAAAGTACTTCCTGCTCATACTTTTCACTGGCCACTTCTAACCATTTAGGAACATATTTCACACTGGTAAGTGAACATTTATAAAAAAAATTGAAAAAAATTGGGGATGGTATATTTTTTTATTTAAGTTCAAAGGTCAAGGATATTTTTTTAAAATTTTCATTTTAGAGGCTTATGACGAGAGAGATAATATGACAAACTGTTTAAGAGCTTCAAAATGACACTAGAATCAGAACTGTAGCTTTATTAGTTATGTGGCCACAGCAATTTGAAATTTGACAGAAGTAAAAAATCGTGTCAAAGGTCCAAATTTTGTGACCCCATACCCCAGCTCTAAAATTTGGGGAATTTCAGTTTCTCACACATACCTACTAATGTACCAAATATCATGAAAATCTGAGATGGTCATGTTTTCAGGTGTCTGAATTAACCCTTTCACTCACTGGGTAGACAATTGTATAGCTGAAAAATAAACCATATTGATTCTTATATAACCACACATAAAGGCAAATTTCTTTTTTGCCCTATGTCATAATTCGTGAGCCAAAGGGTTAACATGGAATGACCCACAGGGTGATGCAAAAGTCATGCATCATAGGAATTTTCAGTAAACTATTTTTTCTTTTAGGTAGGGGATTTTTTATTTTTTTTGTATTGGGGCATTTACCACCATTTCCCGCTATACGTTAGCGGATATCATGGTGAGGCGGAATATAAGAAAGAGAAACGGAGACGGGGGAAAGGCACTAGAAGTGGGAGGACAGCGGATGATGGGTGAGAAGTCACCTAAAGCTCAGATAGGATGCGAGATTGGGAGAGGGAGAGGAAGAGAAAAAGACGGTCAAGCGAGAAGAGAGGGCTCTCAGCGAGCATAAGACGTAAATGATCGGGGAGGGGGAAATCAGAAAGGAACGGGAAGGCGCGACGACGTACTGCCGACAGGGTGGGGCATTCCACAAGGATGTGAGAGATGGTGAGGGGCGACTGGCAGGAGGCACAATGAGGAGCCTCCTGCCGGAACATAAGGTAGCCGTGTGTGAGGCACGTATGGCCGATGCAAAGCCGCGCAAGGACGACCTCTTTGTGTCGGGAGCGGTGGAAAGAGGATGCCCAATATGACAGGCGGGGGTGTATGGACCAGAGTTTATTTCCGGTGGCATCATCCCAGGACTGTTGCCATACGCAGTCGTAGAATGAACGAAAGACCTGCACATAGTCAGAGAAGGGGAGCGGGTGGGGGAGGGGAGGCATCGAGGCGGCGGACCGGGCTGTGCGGTCAGCCGCCTCATTACTGGAAACACCAACATGGGCAGGAACCCAGCAGAAGGTGACCCGGATCTGGTGAACGGTGTGCAGGACATGGTACTCCTGTTGAATAAGGCGTACGAGGGGGTCTGGGGAATCATAGCGCTCGAGCGCTTGAAGGGCGCTCAGCGAGTCCGAGAAAATGGTACAGAAAGACCGCGAGAAACCCGATACCAGACGGAGGGCTTCCAGAAGGGCAAAGAGCTCCGCGGAAAAGATGGAGGCCTGAACCGGCAGGGGGATACCCCGGGAGGTAGGTGACAGCGACGGAGAGAAGACAGCGGCCGCGACACCTGCAGGGGAGCGCGAGCCGTCGGTGTAGACGGGAAGATGGGCCAGAAAAGAAGACCGGAGGATGGTAGGAGGAGACTCCTTACGCAGGCCACGAAGCGCCTGGCAGCGGCAGATAGGGGTGGTCAGCCAGGGGGGCGACAGGTCAAAGGAGAACGGCAGGATAGAGGGTGGGGTGATCCCCATGGATGAAAAGATCTCGGCCAGAGAGGCAGCGAAATGCCACGTGTCAGGCCGGGGTAGCGCCTGGGAGATCGCGGAGAAGAGTAGGGACATCGGGAGGCGGCAGATGCGAAGGTAACACTTTGCCATGAGAAGGCCCCGGCGAAGGGGCAGGGGGGGGTGCCCGCAGTCCACCTGAAGACTAGCGACAGGGGACGAGCGGAAGGCACCCGACGCCAGGCGAAGGCCATGGTGGAGAAGAGGATCCAGCATACGGAGTGCCGGAGAGGAGGCGGAGCTGTAGACCACACAGCCGTAGTCGATGCGGGATTGCACCAGGGAGATGTACAGGCGCAGCAGAGTACGCCTGTCCGCCCCCCAGGTCATGTGGGACAGGTGACTCAAAAGGGAGAGGGTGCGGCGAGATGATTGCCGCAACCGCCTAAGGTGTGGAACCCAACCGAAAAATTCGTCGAGGGTCATACCCAGGAATCGAACGGATGGGACGAGGGGAAGAGGAGTGCCGGCAAGGGTAAGGGCGAAGGTATGCGACAGACAAGAGGCGCCGAGGACGGAAAAGCATACTGGAAGACTTAGAGGGTGAGAAAGCATAGCCAACCAAGGATGCCCAGCGAACCACCGCGTTGATGGCTAGCTGGAGTCGACGTTCAGCCAAAGACGGGAGGCGGCCAGAGCAATAGATAGCCAGGTCATCGGCATAGAGGGAGCTACGAACGGAAATAGGCAGGACCGTAGCGACTGTGTTCATCACTAGTGAGAAACACAGGACGCTAAGGACACTACCCTGAGGGACACCCTCCTCCAACGGAAAGCGGTCAGAGAGGGTAGAACCGATGCGGACACGGAAAGAACCGGCGGACAAGAAGTTATAAATAAAGGAGGGGAGAAAGCCTACGAAACCCAGGGAGTGTAAGCAGTCAAAGACCGCGCTCCGCCGAGTAGTATCGTAGGCCTTCTGGAGGTCGAAAAAGACGGCGAGTACAAAGTGACGCCGGGAGAAAGCCTCCTGCACGTCATGGCTAAGGAGGAGGAGGGGGTCGGTGGTAGACCGGAAGCGCCGGAAACCAGCTTGGGTAGCAGGGTATTGGTCACTCGCCTCCAGAGTAAGGGACAGCCGCGAGGCGACCATCGCCTCCATAACCTTGCAGGCGCAGCATGTCAGGGAAATGGGGCGATAGTTCGACGGGAGTGAGGGGTCTTTATCAGGCTTCGGGATGGGGATGACGATGGACTCACGCCACCGGTCCGGGAACGAACCCTCCAACCAAATCCGGTTATAGAGGTCCAGTAAAAAGCTGAGAGCAGAGGGGTGGAGGTGCCATAACAAGTCATAGGGGATATTATCGGGGCCGGGTGCGGAGGGCCTCCCGAAGCTCCGTCATGCGGAAGAGGTTATTATACGGGTCATCCCTATGAGGTGGAAAATCCGGTGGGTCGCGGCGGGAATGGGGGGAATCGGAACTGGAGATGGCTGCGAAGTGCGCCGCGAGTGCGTTCGCGACGGCCTCCGGATCGGAGACGAACTCGTCGTCCCCGACCCGAAGCACCGGGGGTCGAGGGGGGACACGGGTCCCCTCAAAACTACGCACCTTGCGCCAAACAGTCGAGGGGGCAGTCGAGGAGGAGATCCCGGACACGTAACTCCGCCAGGAGGTACGCCGGGCCAGTTTCAGGACCCAACGGGCCACTGCCTTCAGGCGCTGAAACTATCTTATGCTCCAGCTGGCGGGTCCGGTAGAAGCGGCGGCCGGCACGGCGCCACTCCTGAACGGCATGGGAGCACTCTGGGGTCCACCATGGGACGCTTCGCGGCCTGGGGAAGCCAGAGGTACCGGGGATGCAAGTGGCGGCAGCCGAGAGGATCTTACTCTCGAGGAAGGCGAGGGCCTCACTGATGGAGGGAAAGGCAGGAATTGATGGCGAGATCGCCGTGCCCCTCGCGTATGAGGCCCAGTCTGCTCGGGCGAACAGCCAGCGCGGGCGAACAGCCAGCGCGGGCGGACAGAGGTAGGGGGGAGGAGACGGGTCGGGGTAAGACACACTGGGAAATGGTCACTGCCAGAAGAATCCGGCAGGACCTCCCAGGTGAACTCCGTCACGATTTCGAGGGAAACCAGGGAAAGGTCAATACAGGTGAAACTGTCATGGGCCGAGTGAAGGCAGGTTGGGGAGCCATCGTTCAGAAAGGTGAACTCGAGCTCGTCCATAAGGGAGAGAAGGGTCCCGGAGAGAAAGGTGGAGCAAACATCCCCCCAGGCCGGGTCCCGACTGTTGAAGTCCCCGAGAATCAGGAAAGGGCGGGGAAGCTGAAGAATTAGGTCATGGAGAGAATCGGGTGGAGGGCGTACGTTAGGGGAGAGGTAAAGAGAGCAGACCATGAGCTGGCGCCCCAAAGGCGCACGGCCACAGCTTGCAGGACTGTACGGAGCGGGAGGGGGCGGAAAGGGACGGAGCGGTGCATGAAGACCGCGGAGCCCCCCCTCCCTGCCCCATCGAGGGGCAGGGAAGGGAGCCCGCAGTAGCCGGACACTCGAGGGAGGGAACAGGATCCCAGAATCGTCTCCTGAAGGCAGAAACACACCAAACACCTGGAGGCCAGGAGAGGAGAGACTCTCGAGGCTTACCAGGAGCCCGCGGATGTTCCACTGCAGGAGCGAGGTATAGGGAGGGGTAGGAAAGTCAGCGGAAAGGGATGGTTATGGGGTGGGTGGGCCGATCGGGCGGCCCGAGATTAAAGAGGGAATCGGAAAGCCCCGGGGTCCACCGAGGGACGCCGAACGAGGGCGAAGGCGAGGGTCACCCCGACGAGGGGGCGATGTGGAACCAGACGCCGGCAAGTCCTCCAGAAGAGGAGTCTCCCGGACGTCCGGGGGAGAGCGATGCAGAGAAGGGGATGTGAGGGGTATCCAGAATGCCCCTCCCTTCACCAGAGGTGCAGGGGAGGCAGGACTACGAGGGGGAGTGGAAAATAATACCTCACCCAGAGGCATTGGCAGGTCGAGGAGAGAGATGGGGCGGGTCAAGCGCGGGGTCATGCACGTCCCACCCACGCCGACCAGGCGGGCGAGTTCCCCCTCCAGTAGGTCCATCGACCGGGCCGGAGAGGGGTGTATCTCAGCCCCCACCACGAGGGCCGTCGGGGACCCCAGGGGGGAGCGTGCATAACGGTTGCGCAGTGGGGACGGTGAGGACACCGGGGCGGTAGGGCGAAGGCGGCGTTTGTGTTTGGGAGAGGAAGGTGATGCGAGGCCTATGGCTTCGAACCTTTCGGGGTCACTACTGGCGCGTCGCTTGCGGCCCCTACCCCTCCATCGTGCGGCCCGCATAGGTGACGGCGGGTCACGATCCGGAATGGGGGTGGCCGAAGGCGCCGGTGGAGAGGGCGTAGAAGGGGCAGGGGGGGTTGCCGATGAAGCACGTGGGGATGCGCTGGTAGTACGGGGAGCCGCGGTAGGAGTCCGCTGGGCGGCAGAGGATGGACCGGGAGTAGCGGACACGGTGGGTGGAGGCGCATTGGGAACCGCTGGTGAGGACGGGGTCCGGGCCGGCGGCGGCCGGGAACGGAGAGCCTCGGCGTACGAGGCACCACGCCGGGCCTCGCAGCCACGCAACCGGTCCCGCGCCTCCCAGGCGCTGAGAAACTCTGATGAACAGAGGGCCCGAACCTCCCTCTCAAAGAGGAAGGATGGGCAAGAGCGGGATGAAGCAGGGTGTGGTCCATGGCAGTTGGTGCAGGAAGGCGGAGCAGTACAGGGCAAGGGGTGGGGAGGGCCGCCGCAGCGGACACACAACGGGGCCGGCTGACGGCAGGAGCTGCTCACGTGGCCAAACCTATTGCACTGAAAACAGCGCGTAGGATCTGGCACGTATGGTCGTACTGAGAATTCGCACGCTCGTCTCTCACCAAAGCCCCAGAATACCGAAACGGGGGGCACCAGTGAGTCGAAAGTGAGGAGCAGGCGAGGAGAAGGGGCGGTTGGGGATCGCGATCTGTCGGGAAAGCGGTACCCTCACAACACCCTGGGAGGCGAGGTCAATCTGGAGGTCTTCCACCGGGATAGGTAGAAGACGAGCAGCGTAGATTGTGCCCTGGCACTGATTGAGGCGGGGGGACACCGTGATCCCGCAGCCCAGGACATTGGGGATAGCGAGCAGAGAGGAGGTTTCGACAGAGGAACGCGACCTTATCAGAATGGAGCCATCCCTCTGAGGCCGAAGGTCAAAACGAGCCGTCCCCGTCACCCCATGGATCGCTCGAAAGAGGCGTTCATGGTTAGTGGGGAGGGGCTTGGAGGAGGAGGGGCGGAGGACGAGGAACTTGTCCACCGTCCTAAGGCCGAGCGAAGCCGTCGGGCCAAACACCACCGGTACTTCGAGGGGACGGGGAGACGAGAAAGGCGGACGGCGACGTCGGGTCCCACGTCCCCCAGGGGCCGAGGGGGCCGGGGGCGATGAGGCCCGACCGGAGTGGGAGGCGACCGGGGCCGCGGGCTTCCCACCTGAGGGCGAAAAAGCAGGTGGGTCCCTATCGGGACGTGGAATATGGGGGGATCCAGGGGTCGGGGGGTCCACTGCAGGTCCATCCGCCACTGGCGGGGGTCGGGCAGCGGCGCCACGAGCCTGGGGAAGAGAGGGGAGGAGGTGTCGGCAAGAAGAGCAGACGGGGTGGGCGAGGGCTGCCGACTGCCCTTACCAGACCCAGGTCCAAAGAGGTAGTCAGAGGGAGGTCAGATGCACAAGCCGGGTCGTCAACGAGGTCCATTAGATTTGTAAATGTTTCCATAAAGAAAATTTTTATTGTTGTTTCGCGCCCGGGGCCGCGGGGAACCGATTACCCGGGGCCCAAGGGGACCAAGCGCATGCCGGCGGGGGATGGGTGCCTCGTCCCATGTAGGTACCCCCGTTTCAAAAGGGGCCCTTGCAGCGTCGAAAGTTCTCCCCGCCGGCAGCAAAGACCAAGGCCCCCCAGGGTCCCAGGCCGGGCACCCTACCAGCCAACTTAGTCCGGCCCCGGCCATGGGAGCGAGACCCCCAGCGACCAGCCCTGGCAGCCCACAGGGCGCGCGAAGTGAACAGAGAAAGCAGAAAAAACAGAGGGGGCAAGGAAGAGGAGAAAGAGGGGAAGACAGGAAAGAGGGGGCTGTAGGTAGGATAGCAGGGTATGCTAAAAGTCCACTTCGCAACCGGGTGGGGGACCCGGCAGGGCCCCCAGCCGCGGCTGACCCCCCTCACCACATGGAGGCAGGAGCCCGCGGGCGATCCACCCCAGAAAGACCACCCGCGGGGAGGGGGTTAGGTAGGGATAGCTGCAAAATTAATAATAGGCAAGAGGGTAAAGCTTGGTTTTAATATATAGGTAATAATCTACTTAAGCTCCCATTTCTGTAATTTTCATAAATTATACATTGGTAGCTTTTTCTTTCTTTATTAGGAATGCACTTTAGACAGTCCCTAGTAAGGGAAATGCTTCAGAACCTAACCTAACCTAACCTAGCAGTTTGAAGCACAGCTAGCCTTACTAATGCCAACTGGGATAATATTTGGCTGGACACAGGGGCTAACAAGAAATGAGAAGTTGTGTTTCACTAGCACTATTTTTCATGCTCTTTACAATGGTACTAATCATTTTTTGTAGAAATGCAAGCTTATAGAAAAAAATTACGTTACATTTTTATAGTGAATATATTTCCTGTTTTGGCTATAATATACTTTTTTCATAAAATATTTTTCTTGATTAGCCTATTTTTTCACTACTCTGCGACTTAATTAGTTGATTCGTTTCTGTTCTGTCTTTTTTTTTCTAATTGGATTCAGTTTGGTCGTGTTTGTGATTCCATTATGACACGCTGTTCGTGTGGTTTCTGACTTTGAGAACTTGATTCGTCATGTGCCTAGTGATGTAAAAAAAACGTTTTTTTTTGTTTTTTGTTTTTTTTGTCATTTTTTTTGTTTTTTTTAATAATTAATATAGATATTGCCAATTTAATTATAAGGTATACTTTTGCAATGATATATATTATAAAAATAAATAAATAAATAATAAAATAGGCCATATGGTACCAGTATAGAATGTCCTTTTCAGCCTATTTACAGAAAAAACTGGCCTCTTTCTTGCACTGAAAGTCTTGTATCTTGAGATCCATTAAACTTGCGAGAACACTGGCTGGGAGCTGACTGCCCATTGTCCAACCTTCCCAGGACTCTCCCATCCATGCCTCGGATTTTGAATCTCCCACTTAACTATCCTTTAGACCTGCGATGACATATTCCCCCCCCCCCCACGAGACCATCCATATATATATATACATACACATACACCCATATACATATATACCAATATATACATAAATACTTATATACACATTTATATCTATTGTATACCCCATACACATGCATACATCCAGAATTCCAGATACATACGCATGCATACTCACATATATACCTACACAAACTCATACACCTCTATTTCGCCCTTTCATTACCTCCGAGATCATTTAGCACATACAGTAATATCCATACAGCCAAAAGAAACCAATTAAGCACAGACAGAGCAGCAAAGCTAGTATTTATATCCCAAAATGCAAAATTCCAAGAAAGTGAAGTAAAACATGGTGCTACATTGGCTTCGTCAACATCCAAATCTGCAATAAATACCAGTACCTGTGATATTGAAACTATTTGCTTTAATCATCTAGTGATAATGATTCTTCAATGGAAATAGAATCAGATAATGAAAGTTAAACAGCATTAGGTTAACACAAAGGTTAAAGAAAGAGATGAATATTTATATTTTTTTTATTTTTCTATTTGGAATATATATATATATATATATATATATATACACACTGGTATTCTTGCCAATCACAATTATATCTATTGTTTTATACCAGTATTATGGATATTATACCAGTACCTGTGATATTGAAACTAGCATATATGCTCTACCCAATCTAGTGATGATTCTTCCATGGAAATGAAGGTTAACCAACATTAGGTTAACAAAAAGGTTCAAAAAAAGGTGAATATTTTTTTTTCGATCTGGAATATATATACTGGTACTCTTGCCAATCACAATTATGTATATTGTTTGAAATGAGGAAGAATGTTTTATGTTCTAGTTAAAAAATATAGGTATATACATATAAAAAATGAGGGTTTGTTTTTCCTTTCTATTATATACTTTTTGTGTGATTCAGTTTTTCTAAAAGATGACTATATACATATACTAGGTATAACCGTATAAGCATGGTAGTATAGTAAATTATAGGTAATACTAATATACTTATTAGATTAAAGGAAGAAAAATCTGGAATAAGTTTAAAACAATAAAAAACAAAAAAAAAAAAAAAACAGACTATCTTCGTTTTAAAACAAAAAACCAACAATAAAAAATGACTCGCATCACTACATGTGCCCTAGATGAAGAGAAAGCATTGGATGTTTTTGGGTAATTCTACGAGAAATAGACAAATGAAGTACACGGTAGCCTCTTCAAAATTCATAAAACTTGGTGTGAGGGTTGGTTTAGGTCCAAATTACAAATTTCTGAATTTTTTTGAAAATTGGTCAAGTTGGTCAAATGGTCAAATGAAAAAAACAATAATTTTCAAACGTAAATATCTCAGCTCCTAATTGTGGTAGTGTAGTAAGTCTTAAATGATAAAATATGTAAAATTAATTGTAGTTTCTAAATATGTATCATTTTTTTAGGGTAACAAAAATAAAATTATGATTTTTTAGAAAAGGTTTTTTTTTTTTTTGCGATTTGGCAGCGAAGATATCATTTTTCGAAAAAAAGACCAGGAATAAAAAATGTTTATTTGATGTATGTACACCATAATAAGTAATAAAAAGTCAGCTTATTGATGATTATTATGAAAAAAAATTGACAAAAAAAAAAAATCCTCCAAATTTTAGTAATTTTTTGCTTTCTTTCCAGATTTTCAGTATATACCTAATTTTCTAGTATACGTAAATTTACCTAACCCTTAAAATGCCTCAAAACACAAAATTTTGTTGCGATCCTATGAAAAAACAAGAATTTTCTGTAACATCAAAAAAGTAAACTCTGCCATGGCAGCTGCAAGCTATGGAATTTTGGAAGAAAATCAATTACTATGCAGCAATTGCTATGTCACAATTAAAAAGAAGCCAATTGTATTAGAACATGTTCAACATTCACCCAGAGAGCCGGAACCTGCGCCAATACCTGAGCCAGACATACTTAACGAATGTATGGAGCGAAGCAGTAACGATTCCACGAATCCACCACCATTGGAAGAATTTGCCGTTCAAGACAGGCAATTCAATAAAGATTTGCTCAGCGACAATATTTTACCTTTATTTGATGAAAGCCCTATTAAAACAGGTAATAAAACAAGAGGCTCCATTCAGGACATTTGTTTCTTAATGCCAAATTCATAGTTTTCTGTTTTTAAATATTAGCATCAGCACTCAAATACATATATACAAAATATTTGATATTTGATTATTTCACGCAACCTAAATTTATGAATTTGTTTTACAGCTGGATTGAAGCCAGGACAAAAACAGATAAAGGCTTCTACGAAATTCAGATTGACAATGGAAAAGGTTAAATGAAGTTTTGAAGCTGCTTATGGGGGCTCCTATTGACTATTCTGAAGCTGGTCCATCCAAAAAAAGTTGTTTGGAAGATGATTTAGAGAGGCAAGACTACTTTTCAGACTAGTTATTGAAATTTGACATTTTAAATTAAATTTAATACAGTCATCGAAGTATATACTAAATTAGGTTTTATCCATTTACATTTTTATAATCGGACAATATAATACATATACATATATTTTATGAAAAGTTTAATTAAAAATATACTAATTAAACTTAATGTCAAATACACTTATTTCAGGTATCAAAAGGTTATGGAAGAATTAAAGGAGAAATTTCAAGCAAGTAACGATCGCAATCTTAGGTTACAAATACTATCATTGTATCCCTATCCCATTGAAAAAACTGCTGACTTCTTTGGAGCAACAAAGTATATGGTGCGTAAGAGCCGCAATCTTCAAAAACAGTTTGGGATTCTTCCTAACATTCCAAACATGACGAAAGGGAAGGTCGTCACAGCTGAAATGAAAAAAAATCATTCAGGAGTTTTATGAAAATGACGAATATAGTAGGATGTGCCCGGGAATCAAAGATTATAAGTTTGCAATAAATGAAGAGTGAAAAAATTAAAAAAAACAAAAAAAACTGGTATTGTGTAACTTGAAAGTTATATGCTGAATATGCAAAAAATGATGAAAATCCCAAAATAGGCTTTAGTACCTTTGCTCATCTTCGACCGCCGTGGTGTGTGCTTGCGGGACAAAGCGGAACTCACAGTGTCTGCGTATGTACGCATCACCAAAATCCAAAACTACAAATATCAGCATTAGGCATTAAAGATTTAGACTACAAAAAATTAATGTCTATCCATCTGCAGCATGGACAATGAAGATTGTATGATGCACCGATGCAAAAGATGTCCATGAGAGGTCGGAATAAAAAATTATTTGGAAAGTTTGGACTTCATGGCGATGGAAGAGATAAAATATAAACAATGGGTGTCCATCGATCACTGTATGTTAAAAGATATCACCAAAACTCCAGAGGAATACGTGGAATCACTCACCAAAAAAATTGCACAACTGACAAGACACCACCTCACGAATAAATGTCAGTCGAGTTACTTCAAAAATCTAAAAGAAACTCTGCCCGAAAATGAAGGTGTTTTGGTGAGCAATTTCGCGGGAAACTTCTCATTCATCGTACAAGATTGTGCCCAGGGGTTTCATTGGGAGAACTCGCAATGTACAGTGCACCCATTCGTTTATTATTCCAAAAACAATGCAGGAAAACTAATTTGCAAAAGTTACTGCTTCGTTTCAAACCGTCGCAGGCATGATACAATTCTGGTTCATAGTTTTCTCAAAAAATTGATCCTGTGCATCCAACAACAAAATTCAAACCTAACTAAAATTCATTATTTCACAGATGGATGCGCGGCTCAGTATAAGAATAAAACAAATTTTCTAAATTTATGCCATCATTTCAAAGACTTCAAAATTCATGCTGAGTGGAATTTTTTCGCGACATCCCACGGGAAGAATGCCTGCAACAGTATTGGCGGAATGGGAAAAAGAGCAGTTGCCAGAGAAAGCTTACGACGGCCTCTCAACCATCAAATCCTAACAGCTGAGGACTTCTACAATTTCTGCTCTCAAGAATTCCTAACCGCTATTGACTTTTTTTACGTCTCTGAGGCAGAAGTTGTAGATGTAGAGCTTTCTTTGCAAAAACATCTGAGTGAACCTATTACTTCTATCAAAGGTACTGAACAATTACATCGCTTCGTCCCAATTTCCAAGAATTCGTTGAAGGTTTATCCACTCTCTCAGAGTGCACAGTCAGTCGAAATAAGAGAGCTCATTAGAGTTTCTGCTTCGGTTCAAGAACATAATACTCTCTCTCAATGCGAAATTGAAACAGGCTCTTTTGTGGGTTGTATGTATGAAAATAAACTATGGCTCAGATTAGTCCAGTCCTTTGACTGTGAATATGATGATTTTCTGATAAAATTTCTCCATCCTTCGGGCGTATGTCCCTCATACATTTTTCCTGCGCATGATGATGTTTGTCACGTTCCAACAGAAAATATATTTGGGAGTACAGTATTGAAGCAAGTTTACGAGGAGGAACAAGAAAACAATACATTTTTCCACTTCAAGAATTAAATAACTTTTCAAAGAAGATAAAATAAATTCTATCGAATGTATACTATTTAAGATTGTCTATATAATATTTCTAAAATTTTTATCTAAGATTTGTGTATCTACTTAATAGTTATAAAAATCTTTTCAAATTCTTTTTTCTTATTATTATATTATTAGTGTCTAAAATTTGGATTCACTGGATGAGAATACTCTCTCTTAATTCATTCTCAAAGACTTGTGTACGTGTAGTATTAGGAAGAGTATTTTATACTCTGATAAGCGCTTTATAAATTAAGCATTATTATTGTCAATATATTCTGTCCCTAAATATAAGAGATGTTATGTATGTACAATATTGTACATTGTACTATATAGGGTGCATCAAAAATGGCAACTTTCAAAAATTGATTTGGCCCTACGTTATTATGGTTACATTCCCTAAAAAAAATTCACATGCAAAATTTCAAGTCAATTGATTAATATCTACTGGGTCCACCTAGCTCCTAAACTTTTACAAAAATGACAATTTTTGGGATAAATTGCCTTAAATTATTTTTTTCACATATACCTTTATTTTATTGAATTGAATGATCCTTAAGGTACTATAGGCTTAGTATGTTTAGTTTGCTTGTGTTTAAGCCATAGCTACTATTAATAAGCATCATTTGCCATCATGAAATACCTATAGCTATTTTTTCTTATTTTCAGGCATGTAGACTACTTTAATATTAATCTATGTTTCTATTACATGTCAATTTTTTATATATGTTGGTGATAATAGTTGATATATGATATAATGGATAATAGTGGTAAAGCCACTTCTAGTGGTAAAACTTGTTCAAGTAGTGCAGATAAAGTTGATGTAAAAACACGAAAAAAAAACTATATATTTGGATTAGGTCCTGGCATCACAAATAATGATGCAAAGATTGTAGGATGTCGCTTGCCAACAAGTGAACAAGTTCTTAGATGTTTCCTATTTCACCAGCAACAGGGTCTAAAAGAGAGAAGAACTAAGCGAGATATAGCTAAAATTATTTTAACAGAAATTCAACCAATCTACAATAAAGCCAACATACCAATGATTACTGAGAAAAAAAGCATGAGAGAAAATAATTTTGTTGTCAGAAAAGAATGCGAAACAGAGAAATTCCATTGAAAAGAAGAGCTACAAAGACAAGACTAGAAGATATGGAAATGCAACTTAAAATGACTTTTCCACTGTGGATTAAAAATGCCGAAAAAATTATGAGTAATCCAGAAGATATACAATTTCTTCAATCTATGCAAGGGGATAGAATTGCTTCTTTTGGAGCTCATGATCAAACTTTAGCATCCAAAATGAAGCACATTAATTTTTGAAAATGTGAAGAAAATGTGAGAAAAGAAAAGGAATTGAGACACACTGAAGCTTCTTGTAGTTATGTTGAATTAGAAAGCAGTAGCACAAGCGATACAACTACCATTGAGAGTGAGTCAGAAGCTAATGATGGAGCTGAAAAAGATGGAAAAGCCACAGTCAACAGTCTGTTTAGGTACTCAAGCTATCATTCCTCATGACATTCTGAAAAGACCAAAACTTGTTTCTTTGGCATCAAGAATGAAAATGACTCCGGCACAACAGGCTGCATTCACAAAAGCTTTTGTTGAAGAATGTGGTGGTAACACTAAGGCAGTGGCAACTTCATATGCTACAGCTGATAGAGCAAGACGCGAAGTAGCCCAAAATATTTCAAGTTCCATTAAAAAATCCTGGAATCCTCCTAAATTGGCCTCTCTTCATTGGGATTCAAAAATAATTTCTACTCTGCAGGATAAATATGTTACAGAAGAACGATTAGCCGTATCAGTTGGAAATTCAATGGATCTCAAACTACTTGGTATTCCATCATATCATCCTAGTGCTGGTGGCAGTGGCCAATCTGGGAAAAACTTGACTGAAGAAGTTATGAAGCTACTGAAATTGTGGAACTGCTCCGATTCAATAGTGAACTTGGTTTTCGACACTACAGCAACCAACACGGGACATGTGAGCACTGCATGCATAACTATCCAACAAGAGATTGGACGGCCTTTATTATGGTCTGCATGCAGGCATCATGTTGGTGAAGTTATTGTGAGTCATGTGTTTCAGGACATGAAAGTAGAAACTTCGAGTGGACCAGAAATTAATGTCTAACAGATTTCAAGAAAAGTTTCAGTGGATTTCCAAGGATGAAAAATTGAAAAAAATTGACTTCAATCAGTACTCCAAAGCTGTCCAGGAGATTCTTCAGGAATGGACTGATTATGCAATTCAAATAAGTAATATAGAAAAGCAACATACACGATATGACTACAAACAATTTTCTGACTTAGTTGTGTTATACTTAAATGCAGGACCTAGTGATAAGGATATAACCCTTCAGCAACCTGGTGCTATACATAGCCAGATGGATGAGTAAAGCAATATATGCTCTAAAAATTGCATTACTAGAAGATAATATCTCAAAACTACCTTCAGTAACAATCACAAACAAGCAACAAATTCTGAAACTAAGAGACTTTGCAACCTTCATTTCACTGATTTACTACCCATGGTAGATGACCTGCTCTTCAGTTTTTGATGCACCATGGCATGATTTGCAGCTTTACAAAAAGCTTCTTAGATATGAGGAAGTAAACAAGCAAATAGCAAAAAGTGCTCTAACATCTTTGAAACGTCATCTCTGGTACCTTTTATCAGAGATGAGTCCTCTTGTATTATTCAGCAATTTGGTTCCAAAAAATGAACTTCGTGCTATAACAAACCATCTACTTTCCTATTAACCACACAAGATTGAGACAGTGGTTCCAGAAGGTAGACATGGATCTAGTTTTGGAAAGCCTAATTTCCCTACCAATCTACAATCAGAAACCACACTAGCTGACTTGGTTGACAAAAACTCATGGTTCATATTCTCTTCACTACAGTTAGACTATGATTTTTTAATGGTTGAAATTGTTGAATGGAAAATAGCATCATCATTTATATCTTCCAAAGAAAAACTTTTGGCTATAAATGTCATAAATGATGGCTCTGAGAGGGCAGTAAAACTATGCAGTGACTTTTATGAGGCTGCAAGGACTGAAGAACATCTTCAAAATGTTCTCCAAGTTGTAGAAGCTGACAGAAAAGCCACTCCTAATCTGAGAAAGAGACAAGCTTCTTTATCATCTGTTTTTAAAGAAAAAAGGACAGAAGAAGAATAATTAAGATATCAATAAGCAATAAATCAATTTTTACAAGTATTTTATCATGAAATACATTTTTAATAGGTGGAGGTGGTCGGTGGGATGCTTGGCAAGTTGGGTCCTCATCCCACATCCTGGTAACTCACGTCATGATTCTCAGAATAATACAAAAAAAAGTCTAAAAAGACAGATAATTTCATGAATTGAGGCTAAAATTTGCCTAAAACTAACTATATTTACAATTTTGTTTTTCAAACAAAATCTACAACGCTTACACACAAGATTTTCTAGTAAAACCATAAAATTCCACAATTGTCAAATTTTCATCTTCGAGGTAGACCCACTAAATATTGTCAGAACAGCTTGAAACGTGGACACTGAAGGTTTGTTGGAGATTATAACCATAATATCATAGGGCTGAATCAATATCCGAAGTTCAAAATTTCACCCCTTATAAGGCTGATGCACCCTATAATGTACATATATTTTAAAAGATTTTTTCTCCTTTGGTTTATATTTTTTATATGATTTGAAAATTGTCTTTTTTTGGACCAACAAGTCTGTAATAAATCTTCGTTGTCTGAAAAAAAAATTTATTACTTATATTACTTAATTTCAAACTCAGTTTTGAGCCTTATAATAAACTATAAGCTGACTTTTTATTCTTATTATGGTGTACATACATCAAATAAACATTTTTTATTCTTGGTCTTTTTTTCGAAAAATTATATCTTCGCTGCCAAATCGCAAAAAAAAAAATTGACATTTTTTCAAAAAAATCATAATTTTATTTTTGTTACCCTAAAAAAATGATACATATTTAGAAACTACAGTTAATTTTACATATTTTATCATTTAAGACTTATTACTAGGGCAGTCAAAAGTTGACCGAAAAAATTAAGAAAGTTGACCTTACAAATTGAAAAAATTGACTTATAAAGTTGCCTTTACTTTCAATAATAAAAACGATACTTTAATTACTTATTCTTGCTCTTCTACATCAGTTGACCGATTGTGGTAAATTATGAAGTATTTGCCGACATTTTCTGGCAAAAAATTGCGATCCTTACTTAATAATTTATTAAGCATGGAGAAAGATCTCTCTACAGCGGCAGTTGTTGGTTGACATTGCAAAAGCTGACCATAAACTGTTGGTGAGATTTCAGGTCTACTGAGGTTAATTATTTCACAAATACCATTTGTCTTGAGTCTTGTTTCAATGTATTGTTTGACTGAACACATATCTTCGCCAGCGAAGTTGCCAGTTAACCAAAAAGATGCCAATTTTTAGTTATTTTAATTATTTATTCAAAAAAATTTACTTTATTTACCTCATTGCAATTTTTTGACCTAACAGGTAAAAGTTGACTTTTGGTTGACCTATTAACTTTGGTAATATACCCCCTACAGGTGTTTTTATTGCATTTTCAGTCGTTTCAGCGAAAAGTGCCCCATAGGAAACAATTTGACTTTATTGACTTTTGACCGCCCTACTTATTACGCTACCACAATTAGCAGCTGAGATATTTACATTTGAAAACTGTTGGTTTTTTCATTTGACCAAAATTTGGTCAAGCCATAAAATTTGACCAACTTGACCAATTTTCAAAAAAAATTCAAATTTTTGTAATTTGGACCAAAACCAACCCTCACACCAAGTTTCATGAATTTTGGAGATGGTGGAGTGTACATTTGGCACTTTCATTTGTCTATTTGTCCTGGAATTACCCTTTTATCAATTACAGCATTATTCTCTCATCCTTGCTCAAAATGTGACAGTTAGGTCAACTGAATGCCCAGTTAGTGCACAGGTTTACATTTGCACAGGTTTACATTTGCACAGGTTTACATTTGCACAGGTTTACATTTGCACAGGTTGGTTAGGTTAGTTAATTTAGTTAGGTTAGCTAGTTTATCATCAGAATTACATTTTCCTGGTGTAGCTTTCTCTGCTTTGTTGGAATTTGACACACATTTCTTATGCAAATGAGTAGAAACACTCCATATTTTGGAATGGAAAAAAAAATAGTTTCTATTCATTTGCACAAGAAATAGGTATCAGATTTGAACAAAGAAGAGAAAATTATACTAGAAAAATGTAGCCCCAGTGTCCAGCCAAATATTTACCACCAACCATTTTGAGACAACTATTCAGACCCTCAGAAAAGGTTACATGCCTTCCTCATTGCAGCAGCCCAGCTCTACCCATCACACTAATTGTGGAAGTGTACATACAGCTTTTGGTGTTTTGTTGGGTAAGGTTAGGTTAAGTTACCTTCTCATCTACTATTAATTTCACAGGCATCCCCTATCTAAAAGAAAAAAAAAAAAATATTATAATCAACACTGAAAATTCCTATGATGTGTGACTTTTCACCACCCTGTATATATAAAATTTGGTTTAGGACCATAAAGGTACCATGATTTGCAAATATTAATTTTGGACTATAAAAGCAAGGATAACCATTTTAGAAACTAAACAAATTATATAACCTAGGTTTGATAAAATAAATGCAATTTATTTTTTTTTTAATTTGAGTATTATCAATAAATACAAACTTATTATATAGTTACAGGCAAACCATTCGGTAAATCTCTAGGAGCACTCCATTTTTCAATATTAAACATACACTCATAAAATATATACTATTTGAAAGCTCACATTTTTCTGGGTCTAAAAATGTAGTAATCCAAAAGTATCAATAGCAAATAAAAAGTAACTAGGTTTAAATATAAAACCCTATACCGATCAATTTGTGATGCAGGATCTTTACGGGGGCTCTGCCCCTGTACCCCCAAGCCCTAAATTATACAAATGATAATGTAATAACATTCATGTTAGGTTAGGTTAGCGTAACAATTACCAAACATACCATCTTACAACACAGACTGAAGATTTATAACTTAGCCAACCTTTATGATGTAATTAATTACATCATGCATCAAACAATTAAACCTAGTTACTTTTTATTTGCTATTGATACTTTTGAATTACTACATTTTTAGACTCAGAAAAGTGTGAGCTTTCAAATGGTATATGTTTTATTCGAGGGTCATTCCATGTCAAGTCAGCCACCTAAAACACACACCCCTTTCAATTTTGCTCATACTTGGCACAATAGCAGATATACATGCCAAACTTAAATTCCCAAATTATTAGAGCTGACTGACCTTTGGTTACTGAGATACAAGGTCACAAAGTTATGACATTTTGACCTTTTTTTATGTTAAATGACTATTTTCAAAACGGTGTAACTAAAAAACTATTAAAGCTAGAGCATTGATTTTGGTCTCATTTTAAAGCTCTTTAGTAGCCCCTTGTTTATTGTCTCTTGTTAAATATCTCTACTGTGAAAAATAAAAAAATCCCTTCAAAAGTTGACCTTTGACCTTGAATAAAAAAAAAATACCTTCTAAAAAATTCAATTTTTTTACATTAATACCTTGAGTCATGTACAACAAAATCCCAAGAAGTTGTAAGTGGCTGATAACTAGTTCAATGTATAAAAAATAATGAATTCAAGCAACATTTTGAAAAAAGTCATTTATACACAAAATTATCAAAAAGTCATGACTGTGACCTTGTATGTCAGTAACCATTTTTGTCTAAGGTCAGCTCAATCTCTTACAAATACAACCCATATCTACATACTATCTGCAGCCTTCTACAAACAAGCAAATGCTTATTTTTAAATATTTGTTCTTTACCCACCTCACCTGTATGTTGTGCATGTATGTGATGGTTTTCAGTAGTTGACAGATTCTTGTGGGCCACCCAATTTATTGTGATTTCTAGAGAGAAAACAATTTTTAATGTATACCTACATAGCTACCTAATTAACAAATACAAGTAACATATTAAAATGTACATACAATATGTATAGGTATAGGCTCATTGATTTCCATTTATCACAACTTAAAATGTATGCAGTGTATATAGTTACATGACCATTTTAATTTTGAATTCTTACCTTTCTGTGCTGTAGATCTGCCAAAGCTTTGGATGCCTTCAAAGTAAACTTCTTTGCAAATCCTGTATGTTCGTCCATTATCGTAGATGCCTCAACTTGTGTTAGAATATCTGAATATGTAAGATTAATTCATCTGGTCGACCAGGATACACAAATGATGGGTTTGGGCATGAGGATGAAGGAATGTGACTTTACTTCTCTATTCTCTGGTATCTTTTCCAGCACATATGCCACCCACCAATGGCCATCATATGCAGCAGTAACAAAAACCATGTATTTTCTCCTCAGTCACAACTTCTTCCTTTTCAGTAACTTTCTCAATATTTGAATAATCTGATAATGAATAATGTTAACCTTAAGAGAAGTCAATGAAAACTGGCTGTAAATGGTGTAATTTCTGTGTACCAGCAAGTCCTTGCAGTTGAGTGTCTTCTTGGAGAAGTTGGCTTTCCTCTTCATGCTCTTTATTGGTTGAAAAATGACATTTTATATTTACAATATTTTCACTTGCAAATGTATATAACTGTTCTGCAGTAAGGATCTGTTTCATCATAAGTCGTTGTAGACTAGCTTTTGCAGCTAATCTCTTAACTGTGCCTCCAACACCATCACAGGGTCTCTTTCCATGACTTGTTGCAAAAAAATTCCATTCTGCCCTCAATTCCAAAATCATCTCTGTGATGGCAAAGATTCAAAAAGTTTTTGCAGTTCTTATACTGTCCTGCACACCCATCTGAAAAGTAATTATTTGTGGATGGAACCGATGGATGAGATATTATCTTTTAGGAATTGTATCAGATGCTTTTGAAACAAATGTACAGCAACTGTGTTATGGATGTTACACACTGAAATAATAACAAAGCTAAGGTGAGCAATCTCATCTCCCTTTTTATAGTAAATAACAAATGGATGTAGAGTAGCCATCTCATTGTTCCAGTGAAAGCTCTGAACCTCATCTTGAAGAATAAAGGAATAATTTTCAGCAAAATCACACACAGCAAGGACCTCACCATCTTTCAAAGACATTTTTGTTTCACCGGTAATAAGTTGCTTGCATCTTTGTCTTGAAGTCATGTATCTGGTATTCTTTCAGTTGGTTACAGAATTGGTCATATATTCATCTGTATTCAGTTCTACTGATTCAAGATTTGACCGATCTGTATGGTCCACTTTTTAAAATTTATGATATCAATTGAAGTTGTTTGTAATAATGGTCCAGTAGTCTGTTTTTTAAATCTGATGGATCTCCACATTGTTCACATTGTCTGAGGCAGCATTTCTGTGAGGCAGGATTGCATTCCATAAAGGCAACACAATGACGTACATTCTTAATAGGTGTGTCATCATTTGCAGTTAGTTTTTTCTAATTCAGCTCCTACAAACATAAGTTTGGTATTCTGATGAATTGTACACACACATACTGAGTGAGTTCCTGTTGCTCCAGCAATAACACACTGTTTTGGACGCAATTCTGCAAATTTACTGAATCCCACCTTAACCAAAGGATTTCTTTCTTTGAAAATATGATAGGCTTCTTTTAAATTGCAAAGTAAAAGATGCTTTGCAAATGTTCCTTCCCTCTTTCATTGTCAATGATACTACAATAGTCTTTCTTTCCTGGCATTGTTCTACTGTCTTCTGAAAGATAAAATGCTTTAATAGCATCAACAGTATCCTGTTTAATTCTTTCCCACCCTTTGGATTTGGGTCTGAAAGGACACCTTATTCTTCAACTATTTTTTTAGCAATAGATGCTGTATGCCTTGTGTTAAATTCTGAAGCAATTTTCCTAATGCTCCAACTTTTGGGCAATACAGTGAGGATTTTTATTTTATCACTTCTTTTAGTATTTTCATTTTTGAATTTTTCCTTGAGTTGATTTATTATTTCTAAACAGTCTACATCTCCAGATGGCTCCTTAAATTGTGAGTCAGAAATCTCTTTTCCTGCAACTGTTTCCATTCTCTTCTTAACTGTCTCTGTCACCTTGCTTAGTTTTTTAGCTCCATATGACTTTTGCTCTACAAGCTTTCTCTTTTTTATGGGTGATTCACCAATTGAAACAAAAGAAGCATTCAAAGTACACATCTCATGGTTTTGCTCTGAAGTTGATGCATCACTATTGTCAACATTTTCAATTTTCTCAAGATCTTCAGGTGGTTCACTACTACAAGAAGAATCATCATTTATGTCTGAATTCAAAGTGCCTATTCCTTTCTCAGGCAAGGACTCAAGATGTTCTCTACACTGCTTACAAAGTCTGTGATGTAGTGTTAAGTGCAGATCGGGAAACTTATTTACAAGTTCCTGTGGTACAATTCTCAAACTCTTCTTTCGACACTGACCTTTGTGACGCAGCAAAGGATCAGCACACTTCTGTTTCAGTTTTAAATGTTCCATGTTTGTACTCTGAAATCACAAAAGCACAAAGAAAATCCTGAAAAGAAAACAATGAACAATTAATGAATTATTAAATAAATTTTTATACATGTATTTAGTAAAAATAAATTAACTTTAACTTGAAGTCAGGAGTCAACTCTGTAAAGTTGACAGTACTTATATACTAGTTGGGCCTTTGGATCAGCGCTACTCCAGTAGATTTGGGGCTGTCGAGGGGTTTAACCCTGGTTGTCTTTTAAAAGACTTCTTTTGGCACAGGTCACAAAAAGGTTTTTGAACTAATAATGTTAAGTTGAACTAAGTCTTCACTGACACTATATCAGAACAGAACTTTTAAATAAATGAACTGACAAAAAAAATCTAAAATTGAAGAATGATGCCAACTTCATTTATTTTTTATACATTGAACTAGTTATCAGCCACTTACAGCTTCTTGGGATTTTGTTGTACATGACTCAAGGTATTAATGTAAAAAAATTGAATTTTTTAGGAGAAGGTATTTTTTTTTTATTCAAGGTCAAAGGTCAACTTTTGAAGGGATTTTTTTATTTTTCACAGTAGAGATATTTAACAAGAGACAATAAACAAGGGGCTACTAAAGAGCTTTAAAATGAGACCAAAATCAATGCTCTAGCTTTAATAGTTTTTAGTTACACCGTTTGAAAATAGTCATTTAACGCAAAAAAGGTCAAAATGTCACAACTTTGTGACCTTGTATCTCAGTAACCAAAGGTCAGTCAGCTCTAATAATTTGGGAATTTAAGTTTGGCATGTATATCTGCTATTGTGCCAAGTATGAGCAAAATTGAAAGGGGTGAGTGCAAAAAGTGCCATTTTGTGGCTGAGTATATGTTTAATATTGAAAAGATAAAAATATCCAATGCTTTCTCTTCATCTAGGGTACATGACGAATCAAGTTCTCAAAGTCAGAAACCACAAGAACAGCACATCATAATTCTATCACAAACACAAACAAACTGAATCCAATTAGAAAAAAAAATAGACAGAACAGAATCCAACCAACTAATTAAGTCGCAGAGTAGCGAAAAAATAGCCCAATCATGAAAAATATTTTATGAAAAAAAGTACATTATAGCCAAAACAAGAAATATTGGTTATTATGTATTTTATCACACTCAGTCATTTTACACACCAAAATACATTTTTCTAGTAGTATTTGATGTGATTTGTTCAAATATGACCTCCATTTCCGTCGGAAATGAGATCCAACAAAGTTATAGTACTTTGAAGTTTGGCTCATTTTCAAGGGAAATGGAAGTCAAAATCTAAGCAAAACACATGAAATATTACTAGAAAAATATATTTTGGTATTAATTAACCTAACCTAACCTTACCTAACCATGGCTAAACGAGCCTAACCCTGGCTAAATGAGCCTAGAGTATTACCTTATTATGGATTAGGTGATGGATACAGACGAGAGCTCGTTTAGCCAGGGTTAGGCTCATTTAGCCACGGTTAGGCTCGTTTAGCCACGGTTAGGCTCGTTTAGCCACGGTTAGGCTCGTTTAGCCACGGTAGGCTCGTTTAGCCACGGTTAGGCTCGTTTAGCCACGGTTAGGCTCGTTTAGCCACGGTTAGGCTCGTTTAGCCACGGTTAGGCTCGTTTAGCCACGGTTGGCTCGTTTAGCCACGGTTAGGCTCATTTAGCCACGGTAGGCTATTTAGCCACGGTAGGCTCATTTAGCCACGGTTAGGCTCATTTAGCCACGGTTAGGCTCATAGCACGGTTAGGCTCATTTAGCCACGGTTAGGCTCATTTAGCCACGGTTAGGCTCGTTTAGCCACGGTTAGGCTCGTTTAGCCACGGTTAGCTGTTTAGCCACGGTTAGGCTCGTTTAGCCACGGTTAGGCTCGTTTAGCCACGGTTAGGCTCGTTTAGCCACGGTTTAGGCTCGTTTAGCACGGTTAGGCTCGTTTAGCACGGTTAGGCTCGTTAGCCACGGTTAGGGCGTTTAGACCACGGTTAGGCTCGTTTAGCCAAGTTAGGTTAGGTAAGGTTAGGTTAATTAATACCAAAATACATTTTCCTAGTAATATTTGATGTGTTTTGCTTAGATTTTAACTTCCATTTCCCTTGAAAATGAGCCAAACTTCAAAGTACTATAACTTTGTTGGATCTCATTTCCGACGGAAATGGAGGTCATATTTGAACAAATCACATCAAATACTACTAGAAAAATGTATTTTGGTGTGTAAAATGACTGAGTGGGATAAAATACATAATTACCAAAATATTCACTATAAAAATGTAACTTGTAATTTTTTTTCTATAATCTTGCATTTGCTATTGATACTTTTGGATTACTACATTTTTTGGTTAATATTCATTTTTTGACCCAGTCACACCCAGCTATAACAGCAATATATATTGAATAACCAATCAAAACTGAATAACAAAATATATATATTATCTTGTGCAAATTTGTATAAAATGTACTTTTTTATAAAAAAAATATTTTCTATTTTCTAATATGTATGTATATAAATTTCGGTTAATTTGTTTATTTTAGCTACCTTTTTTGGAGATTTTTAGCTACTTTTTCTTAATTTTGCCTACTTCTTTGTTACTTGTTAGTTTGGTAATTTTCGTTCTAAGATTATGACGTGTCAATCTTGTGAACTTGATTTTGAAGACCTAATCTGCCTTGTTAGCCTCGATGAAGATAAAAGTTTAGATGTTTTTTCCAATCACAGCATAATTCCAACATCCGTGATTTGCCCTAAATGTAATACTGCCTATATTTTAAGACAAGACTCGAAGATATTTAGGTGCCGTAAAAAAAATCCAAAAAATAGGCATGAGTGTGGATTTACTATTTCTATCTTTAAGGGCACATGGCTGGAACATTGCAACTTCAGTGAATAAAAACCTCCAGTTCATAAATATTTATTTGAGAAAATATTTTTCATAATGTTATGCCGAGAAAGTTATAAAACTAGGTAGCAAGTCCATTGTTAACTGGAAATCTTTTTGTGGTGAAGTGTGTGATAAGGTGATTGGTTAGGTTAGTTAGGTTGTGTTTAGCATGAATGCAAGCTTTTCTGGTCGATTTTGAGATGTTTTGCACGAATCTGCCATCTGTTTCCTGTGCAAATGCGTAGTTTTCGAGATGACAATATCTCAAAAACTACGCATTTGCACAGGAAACAGATGGCAGATTCATGCAAACCACCTAAAAATTGACCAGAAAAGTTTGCTCTCATTATAAAGAGAGACTGGGTCAAAAAACGAATAATTACCCATTTTTTCTCAGAAAAATGTGAGCTTTCAAATGATATATGTTTTACGAGTATGTTTAACATTGAAAAGTGGAGCACTCCTAGAGATTATCCAACCATTCTTGTTTTAAAAGACAAAAGAGCTATTGAGAAAGGATGGATCTAGACCGAGACTAACTTTGCCTGTAGCAGCCTGAAAAATTTGGGTACTTACATATTAACCGGAGGGTCACCACATATTGATGATTGGTTAGGTTAAGTTGTAATATTTTCGTTAGTTGAAAATTTCTAATACATAATATTTTTTAAATAGCAATATTTTTTAAAATATTTTTTTATAAAATTTTCTGAAAAACTAATTTTTTTAGGCTTATTCATGATGAAAATTGTATTAATCATTGTAAATATTTGAAATATAAATCATTGTAAATATTTTTAAAAATATTGCTATTTAAAAAATATGATGTATTAGAAATTTTCAACCAACGAAAACATTACAACTCAACCCAACCAATCATCAATGTGGTGGCCTCCAGTTAATACGTAAGTACCAAAATTTGTCCAGTCAGACCAGCCCAAAGTTGTAAAAAATAGTTGCTCTATACAATATAGTCACACATTACTATAGCCTAATTAACGAAATATAATGAACTACCACAACTTCATTCTTTATGGTAATGTGTTGAGTACTTGTGATCCAATATAAATTATAATTGTATATGATACGATGAAATGTCGGAGGCCTAAGCCTTTTCAACGGCGCCTCCTGATGTCTTCATCCTCTGTGCTGTGCTCTAACCATTTGCTATCGTATTTTCCAGAATTTATATATTTTCCTTCCCAAAGATAAACCCCCACAATAATCTCCTCTTTGTCTACCTGAAACGGCAGACTATGTAAGTATACATATTCTAGGGAGTTGGTGGGTTGATTGATTAATTTTAATGGTGCACCAACCCAATGAGTTATTAACACCAGAACAAGTTGGTAGGTGAGGGGGGTGGGAGAGCAGGAAACAAATACGAAATGCAGTTGGTTTTGGTGGTGAATGCAGAAAAAGCTTGGCGATAAGCAGGAGTATAGGCGTAGGAGGCTAGGAGTTAGGGAGGTCAATTGACTCCCCAAATTCAGCCCCCAAATTCAGCCCAACTGAATTTTTTGGGACAATTGCACCCGAAAATTCGGGCAAACCCCAGTGCACATATTTTCAATCACCACGATTTCACCCAAACTTTTTATGTTTTTAATATAGGATATCATCTCTTTGCCCGAAATGTATGTCTGTAGATCTTGAACTATGCACTCTTTGATTAATTATAGAAAGGAAAGCCTGTCCCAAAACGGCAGTATTTAACTACCCCATTTGATATAACCTGTTACAACTTACTCTATTGTCGTAACTTGTTTGGTGCTCAGCCTTTGTACAGTTGTGTATACTTACAAATAGTGTTTAATAAAACTATGGCTTAAAATCGATTTTCGGTTTCGCTTAGTTTTTTCGGCAAAATTTGTTTGCCCCCTTCCCCCACGGGACAAAATTGGGCCCCTACGCTTATGGACAGGAGTATATACCAAGTGGAAGACATCATATTTGAAGAAGTTGAACGAGCAGTATGCAAACTGAAGAAAAGAAAGCCGGTAGGAATTGATAAGATATACAAAACAAACAAAAACAAAACATTTTTATTACGGATCATTTACAATCCATAGCCACTTAACCTAACATATAAGTACAATCTTATCATACACTAAACTTAATAAAAAAAATAAGGCCAGCATAGCCACTTAACCTGACATACAAGTACAAAAATAAGGCCAGTATAGCCACTTAACATAACATACA
The DNA here is from genome assembly GCA_023014485.1 of Bathynomus jamesi. Taxonomy (NCBI): domain Eukaryota; kingdom Metazoa; phylum Arthropoda; class Malacostraca; order Isopoda; family Cirolanidae; genus Bathynomus; species Bathynomus jamesi. Next base: position 318,479 of record JAJOZX010005411.1, read on the forward strand.
AATACATTCTTATTATACCACTTAATGTTAGAAAATCTAGAAGAGGAAGAACCATTGTTGTCCCAAGGCGATACGATGACTAAGCTGATTGATGCAGCATTGCTTGTATATATATTAAGTTAAGGTGTGTATATATATCCATCTCATAATTGTAAGGTTAGTGAAAAATTAAATTAATTTAGAGCTAGCATTTGAGCTCTTGTGGCATCATTGTTTGGTCACACTGTTGGCATCATTTTGAGACGCTGCGCGTCTTTCTACTCGTTTGTGGAAGGTCGTACGTAAAGGTGTGGTTTGATAGAGAGCTCTCTTGCAATTCAGTTTGGTTGTTTAGATACATGATTGTTGCATCGTGCAATAGTCCAGGTTGCGTTGTTGTTGCAAGGTTCAGAAAGAAGACCACAAATAGTACCCTTTTGTTTACTTTTTAAGTTCATGTAATTTAAGGTCTAAGGTAGGCCCGCATCGAGTCAGCAACCCTGAGGTACCCTGAGGTAGGACCTAATAGGATCTCAAATCCGTAAGTTTAATTTAGCTTAACTTGGGCTTTAGGAGAACTTGCCCTTTAGAATTGGCCGTTCACGGCTCAGCTGGGATTCGAACCCGACAAATAAATAAAAATAACATGGTCCTCAGAACCGGATTTCTACCCCAAGATGAGTCAGTGACCATTTTTCGGCAAAGTCTGATTGTGCAAATTGTATCCAAGTTAGGCCTAGACGGGTTGAGTATTATTGAGTTAAGGTCCCAGGGTAAAAAGTTTGGTCGCCCAATTGCGAAACTGGGCCAGTCGTCTGTCGTTTTTTGGCCTACTTTTTTTCCGGTTTGGTTAATTTTGGGTATTATTTGTTAGTTAAGGTCCCAGGGTAAAAAGTTTGGTCGCCCAATTGCGAAACTTGGCCAGTCGTCTGTCGTTTTTTGGCCTACTTTTTTCCGGTTTGGTTAATTTTGGGTTATTATTGAGTTAAGGTCCCAGGGTAAAAAAGTTTGGTCGCCCAATTGCGAAACTTGGCCAGTCGTCTGTCGTTTTTTGGCCTACTTTTTTTCCGGTTTGGTTAATTTGGGTTATATGAGTTAAGGTCCCAGGGTAAAAAGTTTGGTCGCCCAATTGCGAAACTTGGCCAGTCGTCTGTCGTTTTTTTGGCCTACTTTTTTTCCGGTTTGGTTAATTTTGGGTTATTATTGAGTTAAGGTCCCAGGGTAAAAAGTTGGTCGCCCAATTGCGAAACTTGGCCCAGTCGTCTGTCGTTTTTTGGCCTACTTTTTTTCCGGTTTGGTTAATTTTGGGTATTATTGAGTTAAGGTCCAGGGTTAAAAAGTTTGGTCGCCCAATTGCGAAACTTGGCCAGTCGTCTGTCGTTTTTTTGGCCTACTTTTTTCCGGTTGGTTAATTTTGGGTTATTATTGAATTAAGGTCCCAGGGTAAAGTTTGGTCGCCCAATTGCGAAACTGGCCAGTCGTCGGTCGTTTTTTGGCCTATATTTTTTCTGGTTTGGTAATTTTGGGTCATTATTGAATTAAGGTCCTGGGGTGGAAAATTTGGTATTCCATACTGGTGTTTGGTTAGTACCCCACTCAGCAATTCAGTTTATTTGAAAGTAAAAATTTGCGTTTGATCAGTTTGGTTAAGCATTTCTGCCAATTCAGCTCATTTGGTATTGAGCCCAAGGGTTGTTTACATTGAAGATGAGTGCATCTGAATTGAACAAATTTATAAAAAGGAGAAGTGCCTACAAAGGTCTAATTACAAAGGTCATTGCCACTATAGATTCTGCCATAGAGCAAGAGGATTACGCTTAGTGACTGCGAAGCTTGCCATATTAGAAACTAAAAAGGTTGCTCTAAGTGAGGTAAATGTTAAAATTGAGGCTCTTATAGAAGAGGATGAAATAGAAAATAACATAATTTACTTTGAAGAGATTGATGATATGACTAACGTAGGCCTCGAGCAAAGAGTTTAGCAGCTCAGTACAGTTAGAGACCAGGTCTAATAATGAAACACAACACTCAACAAATGATGCTTGTGAAGTTAAGGTTAACAGATCTGTAGTTCAATTACCGAGGCTTGTACTCAAAACATTTTCTGGGAGTATTCAGGAATGCAAGGATGGGCAGACAGTTTTCAATCAGCAGTTCATTCTAGTCAAGTGTTAAGTGCCGTGGAGAAGTTTAATTATTGCGGTCCCTCTTGGAAGGGGAAGGCAGCAAAGACTATAGCAGGATTAGCATTAACAGAGGCTAATTATAATGTGCTTGGGATATATTAGAACGGTTTGGTAAGCCAGAGATCTTAATTAAAAGCCACCTCCGTGCACTTTTAACTATACCTCCTGTTAATAATCCTAATAGTGTCAAGGAGTTACGGCAGTTATATGATGAATTTGAAATTAGAACTAGGTCTCTGGACAACTTGGGTGTAGGAATGGAAAAGTATGGTATAATGTTGGTTCCTCACTGGAGTCTAAATTGCCTAGCTCAATTTTGCTTGAATTAAGTAGGGGACACTCTGCAGAACATGTGTACATCCCCCTTCAGCAGATGTTAAGTCTTTAGGCACAGAATTAGCAAGACGAGAGGGAGTTGAGTTTGCAACAGTGGATGGTAAACAAGAGGACAAGGCAGCACAGCACCAAAGTTTCCACAAAAAGGAATAGCCCCGGTACAGTGTCAGCTCTACATGCCCCTCTGAGAATAAATTAAAGGGAATCAAGGAATGTCTATTTTGCGAAGGCAACCACAAGTCATATAAATGTGAGGTGGCTGAGGCCTTACCCTTTGAGGAGAGAAAGGACAGGGTAACTAAGTCCACAGCATGTTTTTAAATGTTTTTTGAAAGGTCATAGAGCAAGGTTTTGTTAGTTTAAAATTTGTGCAAAAAATGTCATGGTAGGCATCAGCCATTATTGTGTGAAAACACTCTTTAGGCCTACCCCAGAAGTAGAGACATCAGTGGCACATGCCACTGCTATGCAAGGGGAGTAAAAGTAAAGGGGGATTATTGCAAACAACTGTACCTTATTAATTGGGAATGAGGGAGAAGCTACTGTAAGAGTGTTGTTTGATAGTGGTAGCCAGTGTAGTTTTTATTAAGACCAGAATTTCCAGAAAATGAAGTTTAAAGAACTTAAGAGGGAAAATTTAAGAATTTCTGGGTTTGGGGGTCCGTTCAAAACCGAACCAAATTTAAGAAGTAGAAGTTCTGGTTAAAGGGTTGGTTACTCAAAGTCCCACTATCAAGGTCCGCTGTAGAGATTGGAGGAACTTGTGCTCCAGTCACTACTTGTTTAGATATGGCATGTGTCCAAGAATTGCAGTTAAAGGAATTAATTTGGGCAATAATAGTTTAGGGAATAGAAATATTAGTCTTTTGATTGGAGCTGACTATTATTGGGACTTCATCACTGGTAATATTGTCCGTACATCTCAAGGCCCAGTAGCTATTGAAAGTAAGCTAAGGCTGGATGCTACATGGTAGTTATTGCAATGAAATGGAAGTTAAGGCTCTCTTTGTTAAGATTGAGGAGAACAGCCATGGTCTGGAAGGCATTTGAAAGCGTTTTGGGAACTTGACATCTATTGGTAAAAGGACAACCAGGCAAGTACAGTGAACAATGATGTTTTAGAGCACTTTGAAAAAGGGATTGGTTTAGAGATGGTTGCTATGAAGTTGGCCTACCATGAAGGATTCTTGCAAACCCGGTTCAAACCTTCAGCTAGCTAATCGGAGTTGGAGACTTCATTGTACAGGTAAGAAAAAATGAGGAGTTGTTAATTGAATACGATGAGGCCATCCTAAGTTTGTAAGGGAGGGCTATGCTGAAAGGGTGCAAGGTGAGCTGGTGAGCCAGGAGGCACATTATCTGCCACACCATGCAGTGGTACGGCGAGACCAAAACTACCACCAAACTGAGGGTAGTTTTTGATGGCTCAGCAAGGACAAAGGTGGTGTGTCCTTGAATGACTGTTTGGATGCTGTGCCAAATTTAAATGCAGATTTATTTTCCTGTTACTGAGATTCAGGTTTGGTAGAGTAGCATTGACTGCAGATGTGAAGCAGCCTTTTTGCGGATAAAGTTAAAACCAGAGGACAGAGATGCAGTAAGGTATCTGTGGGTGGATACGAAGACTTGTTGGAAAATGAACCTAAGGTTCAAGCATATAGAATGAAGTCATGTTGTTTGGCTCAGCTCTAGTCCATTTCTGTTGGCAGCTACTATGCAGTACCATTTTAAGAAATATTCTGAAGTCTATCCTAACACTATTGAACACTAAGGAAAAATTTTATGTTGATGATTTGCTATGTTCCGTGGATAATACAGAAATGGCTAAACAGATATTCATGGAGGCTAGAGCTATATGAGGGAGGCTGGCATGGAGCTCAGAAAATGCAGACCAATCATTCGCAATTACAAGAGTTTATGAGTCATTCCTCTGTAGTACCTGATGCAGCAGAAAGTATTGAGGATTCTGGTATTAAGGAGTTGTGGGCAATAGACGCAAAGGTGCTAGGCATCGTTTGGCAGCAAGATGATGATTTGTTTACCTTCAATGGGAAATCTTTAGTAGAGCTGGCCGAGAATGAGACAAGGTGGACAAAACGTACAGCTCTTAGTTTGGCTTCGAAGGTCTTTGATCCTCTTGGATTCCTGGCTCCATTTGTGATAAAGTCAAAAATTTGGTTTCAGAGCCTCTGGGAAATTGGACTTGGTTGGGACCAAGAGTTACCTGATCATATGGTGTAAGGTGGAAATATTGGTTCAAAGAATTGGCACATCTGAGACATTGAAATCCCAAGATGGTACTTTGGAGAGTTGAACAATAGTCCAGACAATTTGGAGCTGCAACATCTTTTGTGATGCAAGTGAGGAAGCCTATGCAACTTGTATTTATATAAGAGGCGCATTGCAAGAGGAAGTAAGTTGCAGTTTGGTTGCTGCAAAGAGTAGAGTAGCACCTTTGAAAAGGCTTTCTGTTCCAAGGTTGGAATTGATGGGTGCCGTTATTGCTAGTCGGCTTGCAATTACAGTGCGAAAGTCTTTGGCCCTCTATGAAATTCCAAGCTATATTGGACAGACTCCACTATAGTTTGGCACTGTTAAGAAGTCAGGCAAAGGAAATGGAAACCTTTGTTGCCAATAGGGTGGAGGAAATTCAGCGCACACAGATCCCAAGCAATGGAAGCATTGTCCAGGCATCCAAAACCCCGCTGATTTACCAACACGAGGAATTTCGGTGAAAGATCTTTCACAATCAAGTTTGTGGTGGATGGGCCAGAGTGGCTAAAACTTGGAAGTGAAAACTGGCCTTCTAATCAGCCTATTGTAGGAGAATGCCAGGCTGAAGAAGCATGGGTGAGTGAGGTGAGAAAATGCGCTGTGAACAGTTGTCAAGTTATGCAGCAGGACCCATATGAGGCTTGGGACATTAGCATTCTGAAAAGATTGTTAAGAGTGACAGCATGGGTATATAGATTTACCAACAACATTAAGGAGAAACAAGAAGGGAAGGAATTCTGAACAGTATGAGATTCAGCAAGCCAGGAAATACTGGTGGTATATATGCAGAAGAAAAAATTTGGTGAAGAGAGAGATTGCTCACCAGCCATCCATTACAGGTTCTACCAACACATTCTGCGCTCAAGGTTTGGATGTGTTTTTGGATCAGGATTATTGAGAGTAGGAGTAGACTACAGTTTTCTGGGCTTCCAGAGGAGAAAAAGACACCAATTTTGCTACCTTCTGGGGGGCACTTTGTGGACCTTTTGATCCTGGAACTCATCATAAGCTGTTACAGCTGGAGTTAGAGAAGTGATAATAGAGATTAGACAACAATTTGGATTCTCAAATTAGACAAGTAGTGAAAAAGGTCTTGCATAAATGTGTGGTTTGCAAGCGTTGGAGTGCAAAGCCTTATTATGAAAAGGTGGCTCCACTTCCAAGAGAACGGTGTGTCTATACTGCCCCATTTGATGTAGTGGGAGTAGACTTTGCAGGGCCAGTCTATGTGTATGAGCGAGGGGAGTCTAACAAAGGTTATATATATGTCTTTTCACCTGTGCTACCACCAGAGCAATCTCCATTTGGAGTTGGTAAGCAACTTAAGTAGTGATGTATTTCTTTTGGCCTTTAAAAGGTTTGTGACAGAAGGGGTTTCCCAAATAAAATCATATCGGATAATGCAAAAACCTTCAAAAAGGCTGCAAAGGAACTCCAAGAAATTTGGTCCTTGCTAAAGAGGAAGGATTCAATCCTACTTTTCACACCAAGGGGTACAGTGGGAGTTTATTGTTGAGAGAGCACCATGGTGGGGAGGATTTTGGGAAAGGCTAGTGGAAGTGTAAAGTGTCCATTAAAGAAACTTTTAGCTAATGCTCATTTGAGCAAAGAAGAATTCTCTACTGTTTATGTGAAGTAGAAGCAATGGTGAACAGTAGGCCTATCACTTTTGTTTACAACAGTAGGCAGGATGCAGAGCCATGACACCAAATCATTTTCTTTGTGGTAAACGATTAACATCAACCCCAGTGTCCAGAGACTTGCAGCCCATCCAGAGCACTCAAGGAGAGTTAACCAGACGGTTCAGGTACCTTGAAGAGCTACAAGATCAGTTATGGAAGAGGTGGCGGATGGAATACTTGCCAGAACTCAATATTACCCATCAGGCAAGGTAAGGGCTCCAATGCAAATGATCAAGGTGGGAGAAGTGGTAATGATTGGGGATGAAAGACCAAGGCAATGCTGAAGCTTGGCATAATTGAAGAGTTGTTTGTTGGCAAAGACAATTTAGTAGGTCTGCACTGGTAAAAGACTTCAGGAGGAAAGTTAAAGAGACCTATACAAAAACTCATGCTTTAGAATCAGCAAAAACACAGATAGTCAAGATGAAACATTTGAGTTACAGCCTCATGAAGAAGGCTTGGGCTAACCTTGCAGAAGGTAATGACAACAATGCCTCTTCGGTGGGGAGAGTGTTAGAAAATCTAGAAGAGGAAGAACCATTGTTGTCCAAGGCGATACGATGACTAAGCTGATTGATGCAGCATTGCTTGTATATATATTAAGTTAAGGTGTGTATATATATCCATCTCATAATTGTAAGGTTAGTGAAAAATTAAATTAATTAGAGCTAGCATTTTGAGCTCTTGTGGCATCATGTTTGGTCACACTGTTGGCATCATTTGAGACGAGGCGCGTCTTTCTACTCGTTTGTGAGAAGGTCGTACGTAAAGGTGTGGTTTGATAGAGAGCTCTCTTGCAATTCAGTTGGTTGTTTAGATACATGATTGTTGCATCGTGCAAATAGTCCAGGTGCGTGTTGTTGCAA